>CM056059.1:33450780-33926777 GCA_029574335.1 Rana kukunoris | reverse complement strand
AAAAAAAAATGTTTTAAAAAAAAAAAAAAAATTATTTTGGCGATATTTATTATAGCAACATAGTAATACGTATCGGCCCAATATATTTATTATAGAATATATTTTTTAAATTGTCGCTCTTTTTTTGTTTATAGCACAAAAAATAAAAACCGCAGAGATGATCAAATACCACCAAAATAAAGCTCTATTTGTGGGGAAAAAAGGACGTCAATTTTGTTTGGGAGCCACGTCGCACGAACGCGGCAAATGTCAGTTAAAGCGACGCAGTGCCGGATGCTGAAATTTCGCCTGGGGACGAAGAAGGGGGTTTATGTGCCCAGTAAGCAAGTGGTTAAGGCTGGATTCACACCTATGCATTTTTAGTGCTTTTTGCATTTTGCAGATTTGCACTACAAAACGTGTTCCATAGGAAACCATGGTAAATGGACTGTAGTGCAGATCTCCAAAATGCAAAAAAGCGCTAAAAAAAGCATAGGTGTGAATCCAGCCTAAGGAGCACACATGGAAGGCTGACGATGCTTCTGCTGATTACAAGGCAGTAGATTAGCACTGTCAACCTGCAGCAAGAAGTGCTGTTTCTGGCAGAATTCCCTAAAACGGAAACTTTGCAATGGATTAAAAAATAAAATGTATACAGTGAGGCACAATTTCAAATATAAAAAAAATGTATTTGTTTGGAGAAGGCTGCGTTTCTCCCCCTCTGTTATTGTTATAAAAATTATTCAAACAAGTTGTAGGCTAGCTAGTATATCTTAGGTTGTTGTGTTGCTTTTAAACAATGTGTGGATTGCTTCAGTGGTTTATATTATCAATGAATATCTATGTCATTATTCTGTATTTGTACAATGTTTGGACTGCTGTATTTACCCACCTGCATCCATGCCTGTCTTTTAAAAAAAAAAATATAAATAAAGAATGTTAAAAAATAAAATAAAAATTCGATTTGTGTTCACATTAGAGATCGAACCGATATGGGTTTTTCTCTGGCCGATGCCGATATTTAGAAATTTGGCGACCGATGGCCGATATATGATGCCGATTTTTGCGGCCCGATATTTTAGGCCGATTT
Organism: Rana kukunoris; assembly: GCA_029574335.1. Taxonomy (NCBI): domain Eukaryota; kingdom Metazoa; phylum Chordata; class Amphibia; order Anura; family Ranidae; genus Rana; species Rana kukunoris. The sequence goes on along the minus strand of CM056059.1, from coordinate 33,925,708 downwards.
TTTTTTTTTTTTTTTATTGGTGGCACTGGCTCGTGGCACTAATTGTCACTGGAAGGAAGATGGCACTAGCAGAAGGCACTTATTGGCACTGGCAGGTTGCACTGGATGGCACTGAAAGATGGTACTAGCAGGTGGCACTAATTGGCAGATGGCACTGGTTGGCACTGGCACGTGGCACTGGCAGGTGACACTGGCAAGTGGCACTGGTTGGCATTGGCAGGTGGCACTGATGGCTTTAGTTGGCACTGGTAGGTGGCACTGGATCGCACTGTCAGATGGCACTGGATGGAAGGTGGCACTAACTGGCACTGGATGGTGCCACTGGTATTGGCACTGGCAGGTGGCATTTGCGGATGGCACTGGATGGAAGGTGGCACTAATTGGCACTGGATGGTGGCACTGGCAGGTGGCATTGGCGGATGGCACTGGATAGAAGGTGGCACTTATTGGCACTGGATGGTGGCACTGGATGGCAAGTGGCACTAATTGGCACTGGTGCAAAAAAAATTGTGTCACCCCCCCAGTTACAGACCCCCTCTCCCTCCAGTATAGGCACCCCCCCCTGCCCCCCGTAGTACAGACACCAGAAAGTGGTGTGTGTCCCACGAGCGCGGGCCACTCCTCCTTTGTGGGCGTAAACAGAGGAGGGACACCACGGCTACGGAGCTAGGCCAAAGCCGCAGTCTTTTCTGATGCTGTGACCGTGGCGGCAATCATTGAGTATGCTTTCACATTGAGTATGCAGTGCAGGAGTTTTTCAGGCATTATAGCAGCGCTATCAGCGAAGTTGCAGCCAAAAATGTAAAGAAAAAAATACACACGTAAGTCGTTTTTGGATATTTTTTTTCATAACTTTTTCTTATATTGTCTTTAGAACTTGCGCCCCACAGCGCTGCAACGAAGAACGCCAGTTTCACTTTTTTTTTTTGCCCTCCTCCTCCCCCCCCCATTGCCTTTTGGGATCTGTGTGTCCCCCAGAAGATGATGGGACCATTCAGAAATCGCTGTGTGACTTGTGCATGTGCAGATAGAAACAGGCTGTGAAGCCACAAGGCTTCACTTTCTGTTTCCCTTAGTAGGATGACGGCGCCTGCACATGGAGCCGATGGACAGGTCGGCTTCGGGTGCCGAAATCGTGGGCTCCCTGGACAGGTAAAGGCCCCTTTCACACTTGTGTGACTAGTCGCATGACAAGTCATACCCCATGATTTCCAATATCTGTGTGACTTCAAAGTAGTCCCTGTACTACTTTGGTCCGACTTTGATGCGAGTCGAGGTCCATTAACCTCAAGTTTACACAGGCATTCCCTCGAATCACATGAAAATTACGGCCCGCGAAATTGGCGTAAAATCACAGCGCTTTCAAGTCGTGGCAGTGTCCTTATTTTAAAATTCAACAGCTGCAGTATTTGTAGCTGCTCACTTAAAAAAAAAAAAAAAAAAATTCACCCAGGCTGGAGCTCCACTTTAAGACAAGAGACTTTACCAAACTGTTGATCTTAACCACTTAGCAACCACCTGCCGAAAAATAACGACGGCAAGGTGGTTGCTTAACTCTGGGATCACGTTATATAACGTGATTCCAGAGTCCGCCTCGGCGCGCCCCTGGGGCGCGCACACGGGAATGTCCATGACCTCTGGACCCGGCGGGTCACGGATCATGGTAAATCGCCGCTGATAGCGGCGGTTTACCACGTGATCGCGCCGTCCAATGACGGCGCGATCACATGTAAACAGACCGGCGTCATTTGATGACGCCGGTTCCTCCCTCCTCTCTCTGTACCGATCGGTACAGTGTGAGAGGGGGAGCGCGGATGGCGGCAGCGCTGTGGATGGATCTGTGACTATTGCAGTCATAGATCCATCCATCCATCCCTGCTTATCCATCCCTGCAACCCCCTGCGCAATACTCTGCAGTACCCCGGCGCAATACTCTGCAGTACCCCGGCGCAATACTCTGCAGTACCCCGGCGCAATACTCTGCAGTACCCCCTGCGCAATACTCTGCAGTACCCCCTGCGCAATACTCTGCAGTACCCCCTGCGCAATACTCTGCAGTACCCCCTGCGCAATACTCTGCAGTACCCCCTGCGCAATACTCTGCAGTACCCCCTGCGCAATACTCTGAACACTACTCTGCAGTATCCCTGCGCAATACTCTGAACAAAACTCTGCAATACTCCCTGCGCAATACTCTGCAGTACCCCCTGCGCAATACTCTGCAGTACCCCCTGCGCAATACTCTGCAGTACCCCCTGCGCAATACTCTGAACACTACTCTGCAGTATCCCTGCGCAATACTCTGAACAAAACTCTGCAATACTCCCTGCGCAATACTCTGCGTCGGTTGTTTTTTTTTCAGGCTTCCCAGCCTAGAGGTGAGATGTGGGGTCTTATTGACCCCATATCTCACTGAACAGGACCTCTCACGCTATATTCCTATTACAAGGGATGTTTACATTCCTTGTAATAGGAATAAAAGTAATCCAAAACATTTATTTTTGGGGAAAAACGTGTCAAACTAAATAAATAAAGTAAAATGAACAATAAAAAAAAAACAAAAAAAACTTAAACCGCCCCTGTTCCCGCGTGCTCGTATACAGAAGCGAACGTGCACGTAAGTCCCGCCCACATATGAAAACGGTGTTCAAACCACACATGTGAGGTATCGCTGCGAACGTTAGAGCGAGAGCAATAATTTTGGCCCTAGACCTCTTCTCCAACTAAAATGATGTAACCAGTAAAAATATTTAAAGCGTCACCTATGGGGATTTTTAAGTCGCAAAGTTTGGGGCCATTCCAAGAGCGTGTACAATATTGAAGGGTGACATGTTGGGTATCTATTTACTCTGCATAACTTCATCTTTTATATTATGCAAAAACATTGGGCTAAATTTAATGTTTTTTTTTTTTTTTTTTTTTTTTAAACCACAAAACTGTTTTATTTCCAAAAAAAATGTGTTCGAAAAATTGCTGTGCAAATACCATGCGCGATAAAAAGTTGCAACAACCGCCATTGTATTCTCTAGGGTCTTTGCTAAAAAAGCATATATAATGTTTTGGGGTTCTATGTAATTTTCTAGCAAATAAATGATGATTTTTACATGTAGGAGAGAAGTGTCAGAATTGGTCTGGGTGTTCCAGAACGCCTGATGGTGCTCCCTGCATGTTGGGCCTCTGTATGTGGCCACGCTGTGTAAAAGTCCCACACATGTGGTATCGCCATACTCGGGAGTAATAGCAGAATGTGTTTTGGGGTGTAATTTGTGGTATGCATATGCTGTGTGTGAGAAATTACCCGCTAATATGAAAATGTTGTGGAAAGAAAATAAAAATGAAAAAAATCTTGATTTTTGCAAAGAATTGTGGGAAAAAATGACAACTTCAAAAAACTCACAATGCCTCTTTCTAAATACCTTGGAATGTCTTCTTTCCAAAAAGGGGTCATTTGGGGGGTATTTGTACTTTTCTGGCATGTTAGGGTCTCAAGAAATGAGAGAGGATGTCGGTACATCAGATGTGATCAAATTGATACATTTTCAGTAATTGGTACCATAGCTTGTAGACCCTATAACTTTCACCCAGACTAAATAATATATTTTTTTTTTTTTTTTTGTTACCAAAGATATGTAGCAGTATACATTTTAGGTCAAATTTATGAAGAAAAATTTCTTTTTTGCAAAATGTTATAATAGAAATGAAGAAAATTCATTTTTTTACAACATTTTCGTTCTTTTTTTCATTTATAGCGAAAAAAATAAAAACCGCAGAGGTGATAAAATACCACCAAAAGAAAGCTCTATTTGTGGGGGAAAAAAAGGACAAAAATTTCATTTGGTTACAGTGTTGTATGACTGTTATTGTCATTCAAAATGTGAGAGCACCGAAAGCTGAAAATTGGTCTGGTTATTAAGTGGGGTTTAAGTGCCCAGTAGTCAAGTGGTTAAAGTATTTTTTCATTTTGCAACCAAACTGGTATAATGCCTACTTTATATTTTGTTACAAGTTGTCATTTGACATAGCATAACTAAAAAAAAAAATTAACAAAAATAGCCGGTTGTTTTTTTTTTTTCAATGCTTACTTCATTTTAATGTTCAGGAGGGTTCGCAGATTTGACCCAATCAGACCCTCCATTAAAGCGGGGGTTCACCCTAAAACAATTATATGGCATCCCATCCAGCATACTGGCGTCAACTACAGTATGCTGTTTTTTTTTTATCTCTGTACTTATGTTTTAATCGCTAATTCTATTTTCTCCCCCCCGTGCGGCTATGGCGCATCACGCCCTCCGAAAATAGCCGTAATAGGACCCGGCTATATACGGCGCCTGCGAAGTCAGCTCCTAGGTCTGTGCACAGGCGCCGTGAAGAGCTGAGTCCTAGTCCGGCTATTTTCGGAAGGCGTGACGTGACGCGATATAGCCGCGCCATAGCCGCACGTCAATCACGTAGGAACGCCTATTCCCCGCGGTAGGAACAAAATACAATAAACAAATTAAACCGTAAGTACAGCGATAAAAAAAATAAATAAAAAAACCCAGCATACTGTAGCTGACGACAGTATGCTGGAGGGGATGGCACATACATGTTTTTTTAGGGTGAACCCCCCCGCTTTAATGTCTATGGAGTGGCAGATGTAAACAGACTTGAGGGCCCATAGAGTAGAGTGGGCTGTGTCTGTGTCCGCTTTGCATATGCAGAGTGGACGCAGACCTGTCATCTGCTCATTGTGGCCCACTACTGGTTACTAAGTCGCCTAAGTGGCCCTCGCTCTTCAAAAGGTTGGGCACCCCTGGCCTAGGGAGTCCCCAGTCTGGAGGGGCAGATAATATCAAAGGGACTTTCAATTAGCAACACTGGGTGATTTGATGATATTTGTACCTTATTCCCATAGACTTTGCATTCTGTGGCTGGACTTTTCAATAGCGCAGCTCTTTTTTTAGTCTTATGATTTAAATTGTGTAAAGCATGTAATAGTTTCAGTGGCTGTTCATAAAAGTATGAATCTGTGTTGGTAGCTCTTGTTTAGGTATTGGGACTGACTTCTGGATTACCAGGGACAGCATGTACAGAATGTGGTGTCTCAGTTTTCACCAGCAAAGGTTTCCTGTTATTACCTTTTGGCAGTGATTTGTGAATCGGATAGCAGAAGTTATGATTTGAGTGGTACCAGCCAGGCCCTTGGCTGGCATACCATATGTCATGGACCTTAGAATGCTAAAGCGTTTCTACTTGAAATCTGTTACACAGTGGGGGGTCTTCGGCTCTGTCTTAAGGCTAACTCTCTCCCCAGACGGCTCCATTGTTCTGTGTCTGTCTGTTGTGTACATTGATTGCCCCCTGGGGCTTCTGTCTCAATACACATAGCAGCCTTTCTATTCAAACTACCGGGCTATTGTGTACATTGATTGCCCCTGGGGCGTCTGTCTCAATACACATAGCAGTACTCCTATTCAAACTATCCGACCAATCTCTGCTGAGTCATTTTGAAGTCCTCATTTGCATGGAAGAGGACCTGAATGGGGACTGCATGGACTTTACAATTGACCAATAGGAAAGCGGTTATTAAGGGTGGGATGTTCCAAAGTCTGTATAAAAGTAGTGTGTTGTGTACTTCCATTAAAAGAGTCCAGTTTGAACTTGCATACAGCCTGCCTGGTGTTTTGTTCTAATGGATTCCGAATGGCACATTGCTGTAGTTCGGATCCCGGAGCCTTGGATGACTGAACCATCAGACGCTGCGATCAGCAATCTGATCCAATAGTAGCAGAGGAGTGTCGGGAGAGCGGAAGCGAACGAGCAAGGGTCTCGTCACACCATATAGAGTAACAGTAGTCATGCATTAGTATGTTTATTTATTTAGTTTTAATGTGTGAAAAAAAACCTTGGTGATTTATAAACTGCACATATGAAATATTACAATATGTCATGTAAAACCTGTTTAAACCTCTGTGTTTTGAAGCTGCAGAATTTTACTTCTTATGATGAACAAGAGACTTTTACATCCCAAAGTCTGGAAAACGGTCTTAAAGGTCAGAGGTCACAGAGCCCTACAGTGATGACATTAAACAGTGAGCAAGAAAGAGTTAATGAAAATCTGAAATCAACAGCAGCAGAGGAGTCGGGTAGGTAATGTGTTGTGTTGAAAACATTTTTTTCTCAAAGTAAAAAGAGCATTATTTACCAGAGACAGGGATAGTGATATCTGTAATCATCTCACTTACCTCGGGTAGATCCCACTTACCCATGCACTGTAACAGAAATATCACCTTAGACCTTTTGCATTCTTGTGATAGATGATCTATCACAAGAATGCAAAAGGTCTAAGGGGATATTATATTGCACTTGGTTATTGTAAACTGATAAAAAAAGAAAGATAAATAATTTGGGCAAATAAGTAAAAATCAATAACAGAGTTAAAAATGTAATTCCATCCTAACGCTAACTGCTCTTAAAACTGTCCCCTCCCCCCCTCTCAAAACCTATGCTTACTAACCTGTGTATTAAATATTTATATACTTACCTATTTACAGGCCGCTCCAATCCTGTCACATGATCTGGTCCCTTCACATCCCCCCCCCCCACACACACAATACTCCCCCCTGCATGTCCCCCCCCCCCACACAAACATTCACAGCCATGTCCTTTTTTGTCCTTTAAGCGGTAGTAAACCTGCATCGCATACTAGCACATTATGACAGACTTACCTGGAAACTAAACGTGTCCACCGCCCCATCTATAGCTGGCCATAGCAGTAAGTAGCATTGGAAGGCTAAAGCAGATAACAAAAAAACCTGGGGAATGCCCAGGGAATAACCAAGCCTACTTACTGACCAGCTCGCAGAACAACCAATTAACCTGTCTAACAGTATGCGTTAAAAACAGGGGTTTTGTCCGCACGCATTTGCAAACGCATGCGTGAGCCACAGAGCCGCACCAAGGCACCCTGTAATCTGTGGTCCTAACACTAAACAATGAGTGTCCCCACAATGGAGGCACATGCATTCTAATAGATAGATAAAGGTGCAGGAGCACACCAAACACCCGTTTTTTTTTTTTTTTTTGTTATCTGCTTTAGCCTTCCAATGCTACTTACTGCTATGGCCAGCTATAGATGGGGCGGTGGACACGTTTATGTTTCCCCTGTGGTGCTTGTATTGGTCCAGCATCACACCAACACCTTTGCAGCCATTGTGCTGAATTGCTGGGTGTTTGGTGTGCTTCCTGCACCTTTAAGGAGGGGTCGCTCACCTTCAGTCCACCTGCCCCTATATATCCATTAGAATGCATGTCTCATGCGTTTGCAAATGTGTGCGGACAAAACCCCTGTTTTTAACGCATACTGTTAGACAGGTTAATTGGTTGTTTCTGCGAGCTGGTCGGTAAGTAGGCTTGGTTATTCCCTGGGCATTCCCAAGGTTTTTTTTGTTACCTGGAAACTAAGCCTTCCAGCGAGGTGCGGTCACCATCTTCATCTGCTCTTCTTTCTGGGTTTGCAGACTTTGTCGATATGAATGGCCGAGCCGGCAATGACGTCACTCCTGCGCATGCACGCTGGAGTTGCTGTTTACTGCACGGCTCTTAAGAAAAGGCACAGGTATGCCGTTCCTTCTGAGCGCATTCACCGGTGACATCTCCTAAATGGTGCACGTTTAGGAGATATTTATTGTACCTATAGGCGAGTCTTATTATAGGTTTACCTATAGGTAAAAATCATACATGGGGGGGGGGGGCGGGGTTTACTCCCACTTTACCTCATGCAGCTTCTGCTCTTGTCTTTCATCCAGTACAGCTGTGCCTCCCACTCTCCTTTCATTGCTATCCTGCCTCCTGCTCTCCGCTCTGCCTTGAGAATGCCTGACAGTGGCGGAGGCCAGGGAGAATTAAGAGGCTCCTAAATGATAGACTGGGTCTGGATGGGACATTGGCCTTGTCCGGATCCAGTCTGCGGTCCGCTTTTTGGTGATGCCTGGCAGAGGTCTTAGGAGGAGGGAATAACAGTTTTAAAAGTAGTTAAGGTTAAGCATTTTATCTGAGGCCCCTTTTGCCGCCTAATAAAGTAATCCAGCAGGTGTATAGCCGCTCATGTTACTTTTGCTAAAAAGGAAATCGCCGGTTCTAAAAAAAAAATAGAGAGATCATAACTGTAGCTGCAGTCATGATCCGGGTATAACCTTTTCCACCTGCTGGCATTTATAAACCTCAAATGTACAAGAAGCGATTAAGGTGGTTGCAAACCTCAGACATGGAATGGTAACCTAGCCCCTTTTAAAAGCAGCTGCTTCCACCATGCTGTCAGTTTTAGTGTTTTCTCTGCCATGGTGGAAGCACTGCCGGGGAACCAGAGTAGCTGTGCTCTCTCCAAGGAGGGGGTTTTGGTAGTACCTTTTGTTTGTTTTGTTTTAAGATCAGCCCAGCTCCTTCCCGCATGAGAGGGGGGGGTGCTCAGGTGTCCCTTCACCAGATTGCAGGAGTAAGGGTCTATTGGAGGCTGTCTGCCCAGAGTGCTCAGGGGGCCACCGGGTGTGCTCATTGTGAGCGTCCATGCTAGGTCTCACAGCAATTGGTTTCTGGCTGCTGGAATGCAGGAGGAAGGGGCGATTCCTCTGTCCGGGACTTCCTTTCGCTTGCCGTGTACACATGGTCAGACTTTTCCACGGGAAAGCCTCCGTAGGAATGTCGACCGTATGTACCCGGCATTAGGAGCAAAATCGCTCCTCCGCCCCTAATGCCCCCATAATTCGGCATATATGCTCTTTTTTTAACTGTGGTGGTGAAATCACCTCCTACAGCACTGGAGTCACGGCTTTATATATCGTGGGAGCAAACGCTGTTGCCGTCAAGATAAATAAGTCCGCGCAACAGCTGAATGGGTGTACCTGAAAACAGTAAAGTAAATTTACATACCTGAAAAGCAAGCATGAAAAAACATAACAACAATAAAACTTTGCAGAATAGAATACAGTGAAAAAGAGCAGAACAATAGAGAGAGAATATAGAGAGAGAACAATAAAACGACAACAAATTTTTTTTTTTTTCTATTTTTGTTGTGTATTTATTTTTAACTTTTTTTTTTAACACTTTTTTTTGTAACTGTTTAACTTTTCGGTTCCAGGTTTGGGTCTCAAAATGCAATGGCATCTTGGGAGACCCTGTGTAAGTGTGCCTAGCCTGTGAAATGTTTTACCCTATGCTAATACTTCACTCGTGTGTGGAAGCGTTCAAAACATTCACCAAAACAAAGACAGGATTGTCAGGACAGCGGGGGACAAAAATAACGGGTGTCACACTTGCTACAGACACGACACGAGTTCTAAGATGATCTCATCCTGGAATTAAAGGAAGGATCCATTCTGTCCTGTATAAGACCTAAGCATTCAGTAAAGTCAATTGAAATAAATATAGAGACACTTTTTTGTACCAGCGTCTGGCCTTACGGGAAATATGATACGGCGCTATCAACTGGCCGTTGAGGTCCACCCCTCCCATATTTTGGTTATATTCGTGGACACAGAGGGGTTTCTCCACAAGACCAGCCGCCGCACAAATTTGTACTGTTGTGTCTGCGTGAAGGGTGGTGAGAACGAAAACATTCTTATTGTCCCGCCACTTCACAGCGAGCAAGATATTACATCTGTAGCAGGCTCTCGCCCCCAGCCTAAGACGGGAATTTACAAGATGCTGGGGAAAGCCCCGGCGATTAGGTTGCACGGTGCCACATGCTCCAATCTGAAGATCAAACAAGTGACTAAAAAGTGGCACGCTGCTGTAATAATTGTCCACATACAAGTGGTACCCCTTTCTTAATAAGGGTGACACCAAGTCCCACACGATCTTTCCAGCGCTCCCCATGTAATCTGGGCAACCCTCCGGGTCTACCTGACTATCTTTGCCCTCATAAACCCTAAAGCTCCATGTGTAGCCTGTTGCCCTGTCACAAAGCTTATAGAGCTTGAGCCCGTATCTGGCACGCTTGCTGCCACCTCACCAGCTTGAACTGCACTTATGGGACTCGCCACGTCACCATGTGATACTGCAGTGCTGGATGAATGACCAGGATGTACTAGGCTGCTGGTGCTTGCCAGTTCGCCAGAAAGAATAGCGGCGCTAGTACTTCTCTGCTCTATACGAGGGTCCTGCGGTTCTTGCTGCTCAAAAACATCAGAATGGGGTCGGGTACGGCTGGCCTTAGCAGGGACCACAACTTCGATGTCAGAGCTATTCTGGAGACAGAATCTGACAGATGCGTGACCTCCTCTTCACTATCTGTCTGGCTCAGAAACGTGTAGGCCTCTGCACTAGTGTACATTCGATTTGCCATTTTGGGCTCTAAATTTTAGTCGTACGCTAGTGGTGATTCACAGGTAAAAAAAAGCACCTGACTGTCAACATACGTAGAAAACGCTTCCAAAAAGACCTGTCTCTGCGAACGCTGCAGTTATGTGTGTTTTGTGTTTTGGAAGTGACAGTGATCGCTCAATACTGCACTTGGGTGGGTTGGGCTGGGCTGGGCAGAGCGGCAAAACGCAGGTGCTAACAATGCGTTTTTGGGTACCCTAAACTGCTGGGTACACTAGTATAGATCTGATCAGGTATCAATCCATTCAGATACTATACCACGAAGGTGGGTGTATGCTTTGCGCGTGGGTGTAAACATTACTGGCACTAACCTAACACTGCCGATGCAGACCCTGACTGACGCTAAAATTTAATTGATATCACCCGCCAGGTGATCAGGGGGTTAAACATTTATTGGGTTATATACGGCGGGTGCCCTGATGCTATAAACAGCAAACTAACCAGTGTCACCCGTAACACTTATGCTTGTCCCTTTTTTCCAACAAATAGAGCTTTCTTTTGGTGGTACTTGATCACCTCTGCGGTTTTAGTTTTTTGCGCTATAAACAAAAAAAGAATTACAAATTTGAAAAAAAAAAAACACAATATTTTTTACTTTTTGCTATAATAAATATACAATTTTTTTTAAATTTTCTCAGTTTAGGCTGATACGTATTATTCTACATATTTTTGTTAAAAAAAACAAAAAAGCAATAAGCGACTGGTTTGCGCAAAAGTTATAGCGCCTACAAAATGGGGGACCGAATTATGACTTTTTTTTTTTTTTTTTTTTATAATTTTTTTTTTTTTTTTTTTTTACTAGTAATGGCAAAACATCGGACACTTTTGACACATTTTTGGGACCATTCACATTAACTATGAATATGCACTGGTTACTGTATAAATGTGACTGGAAGGGAAGGGGTTAACACTAGGGGGCGAGGAAGGGGTTAAATGTGTGCCCTGCATAGTGTTTCTAACTATGGGGGAAGGGGACTGACTGGGGGACACAGCATCGGTCTCCTCTCCCTGACATAAGGTGGATCTCTGTGTGTAAACACAGAGATACACGTCCTTGTCTGTGTATCCGCCGATCGCGGGCACCTAGCGGACATCGCGGCCGCCAGGCACGGGCATCGGCAATTGAGAGCCACCTTGTGGCCATCTTTTGTCAATTGCCGGGATATAAGGTGGTTAAATCACACTTTAATAATAATAATAATAAAAAGGAAAACAGAGTAAGCGTAGTCAAACAAGCCAGAGTTCAGTAACCGGATCGGGTAGTTGGCCAAGCCAATGTCAGAGAGCCAGAGATAAACATAGCAGTCCAACATGCAGGATCAGGAGCCAGAAGGAACGCAGGAAAAAGTCTCTGTGATGTTGACAACGGCGAAGGCAGAGATGAAGGGAACTGGAAGGCTTTAACTAGGCAGAACTGATGAGCAGATCATCAACAGGTGAGTCACTGTGGAGAGAAAGGAGCTGGCAATTACCCGATAGTTTAGCGGCTAACTCAGAAGGAAGGGCTGAGCCCAGCCCTGACAGTTGTCTCAGTTCCTGGCACGAAGAGAGGGCTCATTGACATCCAGCCAGTCTGCAGCTTCTCTGGCTGAGTTGAGAAGTGCGGCCTGACCTCTGGCTGGTGTGGCTCTGGTGGCACTGGTGGGCACAGGCGGCACTGATGGGCACAGGTGGCACTGGTGTGCACAGGCTGTAGTGGCACTGGTGTGGCTCTGGTAGCACTGATTAGCGCACAGGCGGCACTGGTGGGCACAGGCGACACTCGTGGGCACTGATGTGCAGATAAGCACTGATGGGCGCAGGTGTGGCACTGATGGGCGCAGGTGTGGACTGTAGTGGCACTGGTGTTGATTTGGTGGCACAGATGTGGCACTTTGGGGCACTTTGGGGCACTGCTCAATAGAAAAAAAAAATCACTGTTTGGGTCACAAATCACTCTCCTCGCCTCTCACGCTGGATCGGTGTAAAGAGAGTGATGAACTTGCAATGACCCTGCTGTCTGTTTGTTTACATTTTTGATTGCTTCCGTCATTGGACCAGTCCCGCCGCAGGATACTGGTAGGTGGTAGGAGAAAATGCAGAAAGACATCAACTATTCATTAAAAGAAGCCCACAAGGATCTTTTTTAACATACCATTCCCGCCGCAGGCTACTACTGGAATTATCACAGTGATACAATCTTCACCCATCACTGCGGACTTGGAGTCATGCCAGACCTTTAAGGACGGGGTCCCCTTTAATTCATTAGGGTCCACTACCTTGGACCTGTATAGCACCCCACACCACCCCACCATACCACCCAAACCTGTGGTATAGCAATGTGACCAAGTTGCTGGATCCCAGGGCCCAGCTCTCCTAAGAGAAGCATTACAGGCATAACCTTGTTCTTCAGTATCGAGGCTCTGGTACCATCCACTTCTGCCTTTTGTTTCTGGCTTTTTTAATGGATCTGATTTGTATAGCTCCTTGGCCCTGGCTAGAGTCATCTAAGGAGCGTATCTTAACCGTGACCAACACCTTAGACGCTGGGGAAAAATGGAGGTACTTCCCATGTGGGAGGGGCTATATAGAGGGGGACTTCCAGTCTTTGATTATGCCAGTGTCCATCACCTGAAGGTGGTCCATTACCCATGTAGTAATTACTAGTGTTCTATGTTCTGTGATGAACATTAAAGAAATTCTGGTATCTCCAACCTAATGTCTCTCGTTGCAGATGCTCCATGGCCGCCTCTATCTCGCTCTGATCTCCTGTCTCAAGGCCCGACCCTATGTCCTGTCACCCTGCTTTAACAGCTGGCTGTTAAAACTCAGGCTTTGCAAAAATGTGTTCTCTCTGGGGAACTTATCGCCACTATGTTTAGGGCTTGTGAAACTTGAATGATTTGACTTGCCAGACAAGTATTCTTTTACAGGATGGCTCTGCTTTTAGTGTTTTTATCCTAGCGACAAGGTCGCTTTAAACCTGGCACAAACTTGGGCAATTTTAAACTAATCATAGTAGAAAAATAATAAAATAAAAAATATATAGATATATTTATAGTAATCAGTAGTTTTCCTTCTACCCATATCTCTGGATGTACTTCATCTGAACTGAGGTTTTTGCTTAAAATCCATTTCTTCTCAGCATTTTTTTCATCATATTCATAACTAATTGTTCAGATATGTAACAGGTTTACAGTTCAGATGCCAATGCAGAGAAGCACAATGCCAAAGGCAATGTGTTTGTTAGCACAAGGGAACGTCAGAGACCAGCTGTTACAGCTAAATCTGCAGTGCTGGATTACCTGTCCCTTGCACCCACAAATAGTGACAGTGAGGTCCCAGATGCTAGAATTAGGTGAGTAAAATTAGCTTTTCACGGTAGTAAAAAAAGAAATTGCATGCTAAATGGTTAAATACATTTTTGCCCAGCCAGAGATGAGCTTTAACCACTTAAGCCCTGGACCAATATGCTGCTAAATGCCCAGAGGCGTTTTTACAATTCGGCACTGCGTCGCTTTAACAGACAATTGTGCGGTCGTGCGACGTGGCTCCCAAACAAAATTTGTGTCCTTTTCTTCCCACAGATAGAGCTTTCTTTTGATGGTATTTGATTGCCTCTGCGATTTTTATTTTTTGCGCTATAAACAAAAATAGAGCGACATAAATCAATATTTTTTTACTTTTTATTAAAAGAAAAATCGAATAAACTACATTTTAGTCAAACATTTAGGCCAAAATGTATTCAGCCACATGTCTTTAGTAAAAAAAAATCGCAATAAAAAAAAATATTTGCTACCTAGCGGCAACAGCGACACTAATACAGCGATCAGAAAAATAACGCTTAGTGACGCTGGCAATAGGGGGTGAAAGGGTTAACTAGGGTGGTGATCAAGTGGTTTAACCTTTATTAGGGGGGGTACGGGGCTACCCTGGACCTAACACTAACTGCCTGTCACACTGACACTAAATGCAGTGATCATTAAATATATGATCACTGCAATCAGTGACAGTGTGACAGGGGCCCGGGGGGGGGGGGGCTTGATCGGAAGGGGTTAATGTACCTATGTGTGTGGTGTCAGTGTAGTGTTGGTGCGACTTACTGTGAGTCTTCTCTCCTCTCGGCCGATTGAAAATACCACCGAGCGGAGAGGCGACATCACTTCCTCTGCCTGTGTTTACATTACACAGGCAGAGGAAGTGACACAGCGGAGGCTCAGGGGATTGGCTGGGAGCGATCACGAGGGGGCGGACAGAAACCAACAGCAGCCCCCTCGTCCCGGATCGCTCCCGAGGATAAGCCTCACGCAGCGGAGGGGGTCCTGAGTGGACCCCGACCCGCTAGAAGGCAGGGACGTACATGAACGCCCATCTGCCTGTACGTGCCATTCTGTGGACGTACATAGTCGTGCGGCAGGCATTAAGCGGTTAAGTCAGTTTGCGCTGTAGTTTTTGTCTGACTGGTTGACTGGCATATGTGAATGGTTCTCAATGTATTTAAATGAATGGCTAACTTATGTTTTGTCTCAAATTTTTTGTTTAAACAGATTCTTCTGAGATTCCTGTTGCTGCAGAACCTAACATTGACACCAGACTGGAAAAAGCCATAAAGAGAATGAAGGCTCTAGATGAAATCTTGCTTAAAAAGATTGCAAAGGAGAAGGAGGTTGTAGCCCAGAGCAATGCACTTAGAAAGCAGTTGTGGGAGGAACTACAGGTGCAGAAATTGTCATTGAAATTTTCAATGCAAACTCCAGTTTTATTTAAAAATATAACCGAAAAAAAACCTGAAAAAACACTGCGCTTGAGTAAAAATAGCAGCCAGAACGAAGCCAGGATACACACTCAAAATAAATAACTTAACCACTTCAATACCGGGCCTATTCTGGCACTTCTCTCCTACATGTACAAATCATCATTTTTTTGCTAGAAAATTACACAGCACCCCAAACATTATATATGTTTTTTAGCAGACACCCTAGGGAATAAAACGACATTGCAACGTTTTATTTTGCAATAATTTTTCAAACTGCCTTTTTTTTTTTTTCATGAATTAAAACAATAACAAAACAGTAAAGTTAGCCCAAATGTTTTATAAAATAAAATATGAAAGATTATGTTACACCGAGTAAATAGATACTTAACATGTCACGCTTTAAAATTGTGCACACTCGTGGAATGGCGCCAAACTTCGGTACTTAAAAATCTCCATAGGCAACGCTTTGACATTTTTTACAGGTTACCAGTTTAGATTTACAGAGGAGATCTAGTGCTAGAATTGTTGCTGGCACGCTAACGCACACGGCGATACCTCACATATGTGGTTTGAATGGCGTTTACATATGTCGGCGGGACTTGTGTGTGGGTTCGCTTCTGCGCGCGAGCTACCGGGGACAGGGGCGTTTTGAATTTTTATTTTTATTTTTTTTTACACTTTTTGTTTTAATTTTTTTATTTTTTATTATCACTTTTATTATCACTTTTATGCCTATTACAAGGAATGTAAACATCCCTTTGTAATAGGAATGTGTGTGACAGGTCCTCTTTATGGAGAGATGTGGGGTCAATAAGACCCCACATCTCTCTTCCAGGCTGGAAAGCATAAGATCGGTGAAAAAAAATTTCACCGATCTCATGATTACAGTTGCTTAGTAGGCTAATAGCTTTCTTTACGGGGACCCAGGTGTGATGTCATCACATCGCGCCCGAGTCCTCCAACAGTCATAGAGATGACTGGTGACCACCTGGTCACCAGTCATCTCTATGCTTCCTGCCCGTGCCGGACGATTCCTTCTCCGGTCCCCCGATGGCATGGGAGAGCCAGGAGAAGCAACGGATGGCGGCGGGAGGGGGGGGATGTCCCCTCCCGCAGCCTATAAGAACAATCAAGCGGCGGAACCACCGCTATGATCATTATGTTGCACAGAATCGCTGGCAGAAGAAAAAGATATCTGAATGATGCATCATTCAGATATCCCCCCACAAAACCCAGGACGTCATATGACGTCCACCCGGGATGGGAGATCACCTCTGTAGACGTCATATGACAATGGGCCGGTAATGAAGTGGTTAAATAGAAATGCAGCGCTAATAGAATGACAATCGATCAAATGTTTAGGATGACACCTTCACCATATATATATGATCCTGCTTATGAATAAATGAGTACATATACATCACAAAACCTGTAGGTAAATCCTTAGGCCCTATGATGGTGAAGTCATCCCGTGATCCTTTCCTGATTGGTTGTTCATGCTCCGAAGCGAAGCCCGTAGGAACGCTGCTAATGTTTACATATGCTTGGATTGCTTTAATGGGGGTTTTACAACGGATTCTTGTAAGTGCAACTTTTATCTTTACTTATTAAATGGTCTTTTTGTACTAAACTATGGAAGCGAATCAACTCTTGCTTTTGTCTTCAAATATTGCTGAAGCAGAGAGAGCGACATATCGTTTGAGGGAGACCTATTTCCTCTTGCCCTGCTTGACCACTTGTAATTCAGTGGTCATATTTATCTGGTAAGCAGCTTGAATGCTGAACTTGGGTATGGAGCATGATTTTTCTGGCTGCCGATCTGGTCCAGCATCACAGTTTTCTATTAATTTGTTTGTTATATCTCATGGAGCACTTAGGAGAACTTTTCTGTGAAGAGTATGTTATCTGTTTAAATGGACAATTATTTATGCTCCTATGTTTTTTTTAAATACTGTATACGTTTTTAAATTTAAGGATCTACCTACAGGTTTTGTGATGTATGTGTGTACTCATTTATTGACACATAATTTTTATTCATTAGCACAGGGCTCGACAAAATCCGGGAGCCCGGTCGCCATTGCAAGAAGAAATTGTGACCTGGCGCCCGTGCCCACCGGTAATTGAGGCCTTGTAGGCCACAAAGCCGGGCCTTAATTTCCATCCGTCGCGGGCACACAGAGGCACAGGATACCACGCGATTGCGACAGGCCCACGATGGCCGGTAATTGAGACCGCGGCTTTGCAGCCTTGTGAAGGCCCAAGCTTACTTCTGTGACCTGGCGCCATCTGGTGGTTCTTAAAGTGTTTTCCCTGCCATCTCATTCCCTCTAATTAGAACCCCCAACCATTATATATATATATTTTTTAATTTTAACACCCTAGAGCGTAAAATGGCGATCGTTGCAATACTTTCTGTCACACCGTATTTGCGCAGCGATCTCACAAGCGCACTTTTTTGGGGAAAAAATACACTTTTTTTAATA
Source organism: Rana kukunoris (assembly GCA_029574335.1). Classification (NCBI taxonomy): domain Eukaryota; kingdom Metazoa; phylum Chordata; class Amphibia; order Anura; family Ranidae; genus Rana; species Rana kukunoris. Next base: position 33,908,131 of record CM056059.1, on the reverse strand, counting down.
AAAAAATAAGACAACAGTGAAGTAGTTATCCCAATTTTTTTTTTATATTGTGAAAGATAATGTTACACCGAGTAAATTGATACCCAACATGTCACGCTTCAAAATTGCGTCCGCTCGTGGAATGCCGTCAAACTTTTACCCTTTAAATCTCCATAGGCGACGTTTAAAAAATTCTACAGGTTGCATGTTTTGAGTTACAGAGGAGGTCTAGGGCTAGAATTATTGTTCTCACTCTAACAATCGCGGAGATACCTCACATGTGTGGTTTGAATACCGTTTACATATGCAGGCGCTACTCAGGTATGTGTTCGCTTCTGTGTGCGAGCTTGGCGGGATGGGGAGCGTTTTCTGGCTCCTAACTTTTTTAGCTGGCTCCTAGATTGGGCTAACTTTACTGTTTTTGTTATTTTTTAATTCATGAAACCATTTTCTTCCAAAAAAAAGGCGTTTGAAAAATGGTTGCGGAAATATTGTGCAAGATAAAAAGTTGCAATGACCGTCATTTTATTCCCTAGGGTGTCTGCTAAAAAAACATATATAATGTTTGGGGGTTCTGCGTAATTTTCTAGCAAAAGAATGATGATTTGTACATGAAGGAGAGAAGTGCCAGAATAGGCCCGGTATTTTAGTGGTTAAGGGGATTGGATAAATTGTGTTGATGGGGTAGGGGGTGGGGGACATTTATTAAGAGAAGGGGAAGAATGGGTGAAGAGTGTATTGCAATGAGAGGTGGTCTGAGGGAAGAGTGGGGGGATTTGGAAGGGATAAGGGGAGTGAATGGAAGAGTGGGGATAGATGGACCGATCACAAAACAAGCCCCTAGGGACTACCTAGGAAGGTGTAGGGAGGGCATGGGAGGAGGGAGGGAGAATAGAAAGGGGGGTGGAAGGGCGAATCACCTAAGGGTGGTATTTCAGGGGAAACAGAAGGGTTTGATTACACTGAGGGAAAATATACACATACACAAAGAGTACAAAGGTGTCCTTTTATGAAGCAGTGAAATCTATTCACTGCTTCATTCTCCGGCATTCACAGAGGAGATTTTTCTCCTCTGTGTGCCGGTTTATGAAGTGGAGAAGATCGCTTCACCCTTGGAGGAGTGAAGTGATCTTCCAACACTTCAAACAGTGGAGAACGGCCCCTGATACTGGAATCTCGTGAGACTTCACGAGATTACAGTACCAGAAATTCACAGAAATACGGAGATGTCAGTTTATTGAGCAGTGATAAATTATCACCGCTCAGTACACTGACAGACGGCGTGGTTATTGTATTTAAAATAACGAGTCCCCCTACATAATATATATATATGTATACACACACACACTATATATATACATGTATATGCACACACATTATATATATGAACATGTACACATTATATGTATGTATGTATATATATGTATACACATAAATATTACAGGGGGACATGGTTACAGTGTTGGGGGGTCAGAACGAGGAAGAAGGAAGTTAAAAATCATCCTCCTTCCTCCTCAGAACCCCCGGGATTCGCTCTTCACTCCCCGCTTCACCAGCTCTGAGATGGTGAATCGTGGCATGTGAATTCTGACACAGATCGCCAGTGAAGCTCTCAGATCACAGCTTCATAAACTGGCCGTTTCTGTGTCAGTCTATGAGACTTCACTGTGTGTAGAGATAATTGGCGGGAGAACAAATTCAAACACTTCTCCCCCCGATTATCTCTGTTTCATAAACTGTTTATGGGCTGTGATCAGTGGTGATCCCTGGGATCACCGCTGTTCACTGCTTCATAAACGGACACCAAACCTTGGTAAAAGGTAAATTAGCACAAATAATATATTTAAAAGGAACAAGCACAGTTGTCTCAGAATGCAATGATAAAACACATAAGTACACTAAATAGTAAGCAGGGAAAAGTTATAGTCTTGCGCCATATAGCACTTTCCATAAAAAATAAATAAATATGGGAATAATGGAGTATGAGTACACCAGGTGCACTAGGTGGTGTAAAAAGAGAATGTAACCTGTTTTTTATATGATGAAGAAACTTAATGTAGCGCTGATGTATATATATAGTACATAAATGTGTATATTGCATTCCCTAAATGGCATTCATGGACATTGAGATTGTTGAGTGTTTGGAGCCATCTAGTGGCCAATTGTTGTTAATGCAAGAAGGGTTCCACTATCTGATAAATATTGAAGAAAGACTATTGGTTCTCAGATTTGACCTTTGTAAATAGGAAGTTGATCAAAGACCCAGGAACAATTTCTTGCGCAGTGCATGCTGGGATTTGCTATATAAGGAGTGGGAGCAGCCATCTTAGGTCCCTTTGGAACCGCATGGGCAGCCGGAGAGGATCTGTGAGGAGACGGGACCGAACAGCAAGGCCCACGGACATTTCCATTGAGCATCGGAGGACGGGAGTCCCCCAGCAGAGTTGGCCTGGTGTTTGATCCAGCAGACGGAGCCACGGGAGGAGGTCGCGAGACTGTACGGAGCCTGTGTCCAATTAGGTGAGTGGGTTACGGCCCACAGTTTGTCATGCCTCACACGCCATTAGACTAACACACAGGCCTCACTACATACTTCCAAGAAGAAGCGGAGGGGTTGCCTTTAGGAAGGTTGAAGGCCTAGTTGTTCGGGACGCTCTCCAGAAGGCCAAGGCAGTTAACCCACTCATTGCGGAGACATTTCTTTTTCAGGAAGTTTACTCGTTTTGTTTGGATTACAAATTACTTGGGAAACATTATTAGCTAGCGAAGAAAGAAGATCAAGAACTGACTGTTTTGTTTTTTTTGTGAGATCTCACGGTTACCTTACAAAGTAGGGGGAGCTCCTAGGCTTAGTTTTATTTTCTTATTCATATACCTGCAGGTATACTGTTTGCCATTTGATTGCTGTATAGATTTAATTTTAATTGTGCTCTCATCCCATGTTAGGAGGATAGCACAGTTTATGTACTGGTGTTTCTTTACTTGCCAATTATCAACAGTAAAAGAATACTACTGTTTAAGCATACCAGGGTTGTGGCGTATTGCTTTATTCACTCTAGGTGCCGCTCGTGGATCCTGAAGTTACAAACAGGTATCTGGTATCACATTGTACAGTATTGTATTGTATTGCACCACAGCTGTGTAAAGGGGACTGAGCCTTATCATTGGGGTTGTAGTTAGAGTGCAGGCCCAAAATTTAATCAGCAGCTCCTGCGGGGGTCAGTGCTACACGTGGGGGCTCGTCCGGGATCCTGTCACTCTACAAGAAACCCACCCCCCCCCTTGAGGTCACCATGGACCCCATCACAGTAGTCCGTTGGTGCGAAGCAGAAGGGACACGCTCAGAAGCAAGCGTGGCCATTGAACTCCCAGGGAGCTACTGGGAGAAGAAGCAAATCAAAGAGGTGGTACAGACATTGTCTCCAGACAGAAAGGCCTACGTGGTTGCAGTGAAACCAGACTTTGGGACTGATTGCACCTATGCCCTGATAGAGTGGGGACGGGGTGTTCCTGAAAATTTCCACGGTGCCACCATAAAATTGTCCGAGAAGACAGTGTTTCACCTGACACACCCCTGCAAAAAGCAGTTAGAACCCCTAGACAGGAACGCAGGAGCCGCCGCCCAGCGGCAGGCGGAACAACAACTGGCTGAGTTACAGCGACAATACCGTGAAATACAGGAAAAGTTTCAGGAGACATCCAGCATCATAGCAGATCGCATGGATGGACTGCGCGTCGGCTCAGAAGACAAGAGAGCTGGCCAGATGACACCAAACCCAAGGAGGGAGCCAAGAAGACGCAGCAGGGGCTATCTGCAAGAAGTAACTATTAGGAAGGATTTCCGCATTGATGGCCAGATAGGAGAAAAGGGACAGAAGGGCAAACTGTCTTACACCGGCCTCCTACACCAAATAGAGCTGGGGCTACAAAAAGGATATCTGGAATCGGAAATCAGAGAGGCTGTGATCCACGCCATCAGCCCAGGCTCAAGTGTTAGGGGCATGTTAGAGAGAAAGAGTGATTTGACTTTGAACCAGCTTAAGAGGATTCTAAAAAGTTACTATGAGGAGGAAGATGCCACAGAGCTATTCCACCAACTGATAAATATTGCACAGGACAGTAAAGAGACTCCTCAGAACTTTCTGTTTCGGGCCATTGAACTCAAGGACCGCCTGCTGTTTACCTCAGGAGAGGGAGGGAGCGGGGAACAATTTGGAGCTGAGCTGGTACAGAAGAAATTCCGGAGATCCGTGACCACGGGGCTGAGGAGCGACTATGTCAAGCTCCACTTGAAGCAGTACTTGGAAGATCCCTTAACTCCAGACGAGGTCCTTCTTGAAAAAGTGAACGAAGTGGATAAGATGGAGATTGAGAGAGACCAGAAACAGAGAAAGCTTCAAGCTTCAAACACCACAAGTGCTAAAATACAGCAGGTAGGTGTCCCCTCAGACACCCAGGAGTTGAATGTGCTGGCGGCAACCGTTGACCAGGGATCACGGTTTTCATCTGTACACCACCCACCCGCGAGTCAGACGGAGCTGGAGAGGCTTATGCAGACCCAGAAGGAGATACTGGAGATGATGGCCATGATGATGACTGAGCTGGTGAAACTAAAGGCAGAAGGAGTTATGCCAAGGAAGGTCCCAAAAGCTACCACCATTACCAGCCCTCCGAAACAAACACAAAGAGTCTGTTTCAAATGCGGAGGGATGGGACATTTCAGGCGAGTGTGCCCCAGCCCACTACCCGAGGAAAACCCGCATCAGTCGGAGGGAAACTTCAGAGGGCCCCAGTGAAGGAGTCAACTGGGCGCCCGGGTGCAGTAGCGAACTCCACACCGACTCACGTGCCACGGCCCACTGGAGCCACCAACAAGGCGGGGCAGAAGAAAAAGAGGCCCTCAAAGGCCAAAGTCCGAGCCACAAAGCAGGCTAAGGGTACAGCTACCAGTGGATTTCCTCCCAAGCTGGTGGGACCTTCCCCAATTGTCCCCATCCAAGTGGAAGGGATCTACACAAAAGCCCTGCTGGATACTGGAGCCCAAGTAACCTTATTATACAGGGACTTCTATGACAAGCATCTCAAGCACCTGCCACTACGGAAATTGGAGGAGTTGGAGATATGGGGTTTGGGCACTCAGAACTTTCCATATGATGGTTACCTGCCAGTCAGACTCACCTTCGACCCAAGTACAGTGGGAGAGACGGAGACCTTTGACACATTGGCCATAGTGTGTCCTCGTCCTCCAGGAGCTGACAAGAGCTCTCTTATCATTGGGACAAACACTGACTTAGTGAGGAGACTACTTGCACCGCTGGTAATTAAGAAGGATACCCGCCCCACTGAAATACATCCCATGTTGGCTCAGACATACCGAGACCTTATACAGGAGGAGAAGGCTCCTGAAGAGGGAGTGGGAAAAATCTGGCTGCTGAACAAAGGAGAGAAAATAGTCCAGCCGGGTGAAGTAATCTGCCTAAAAGCCTCGGTCAAATTGAGCTGGAAGAAACCAGGCCCTTTCATTGTCCTGGAAAACCGCAAAGAGGGGAGAAACGGACTAGAACTCATCACTGAAGTGTTGCCCACCAGAGTATTGGAGAGAACTCACGGCAAAGTTCCAGTCAGTGTCCGCAACACAGCGACAGTGCCAGTGAGAGTGCCAGCCAGGCTACTGTTGGGACAGGTCAGTCCGGCTGTTCCAGTCGAACCAGGAGGTTTGAAAGGAGGGTCAGCCCCAGAAATCCCTGAAGAAGAGTTCAGCCCAAAAAATACGCCTCTTACTCCTGCATGGCGGGAAAGGGCCAAAGCCCAACTGCTGAGATGGAGAGCAGCCTTCTCGAAAAGTGAGTTTGACGTAGGATTGGCAAAGAGTGCCACCCATCGAATTCGTCTGGAGGAAGACAAGCCATTTCGGGAAAGGGTCCGGCGGATCCCCCTAGGAGATCTGGAAGACTTGAGGGAACAATTGGCTGAACTTAAGAGGACGGGCATTATCCGAGAGTCCAGGAGTCCTACGCCTCCCCTATAGTAGTGGTCAGGAAGAAGAATGGGTCCCTACGCCTGTGCATTGACTACAGGACCCTGAATCGGAGGACCATCCCAGACCAGTACACCACACCCCGAATTGAGGATGCCTTACAGAGTCTGTCAGGAGCAAAGTGGTTCAGCGTACTGGACCTGAAGAGTGGGTATTACCAGATTCCTATGTGCCCTGAAGACAAGGAAAAACCGCTTTCATCACCCCAGTTGGGTTCTTTGAGTTCAACCGGATGCCGCAAGGCCTGACTGGGGCCCCAGCAACTTTCCAGAGGTTGATGGAGAAGACAGTGGGTGACATGAATCTCCTTGAAGTTCTGGTATACCTGGATGATGTCATAGTCTTTGGGAGGACGTTGGAGGAACATGAAGAACGCCTTGAGAAGGTCTTGAAGAGACTTCATGATGAAGGCCTGAAACTCTCTATGGAGAAGTGCCAGTTCTACCAACCCTCGGTGAGTTACCTGGGACACATTGTGTCTGAAGAAGGAGTGGCAACTGATCCCAAGAAACTAGAAGCTGTCACTTCCTGGCCCAGGCCCACCAACGTAACTGAGCTCAGGTCATTCTTGGGTTTCTGCTCATACTACCGAAGATTCGTAGAGGGATTCGCAAAAATAGCCCACCCACTCACTGAACTCTTAAAGAAGCAGGAAGAAGCTGGTGAAAGTGCGGGTCAGCCGAAAAAGCCTAAAGAGGGGTCTAGAAGGAAGAAAGAGTCCATCCAGGATCAGTGGACTCCAGAATGTGAAGAGGCCTGCAGGAGGCTGAAGTGGAGTCTTACTACTGCCCCAGTGTTGGCCTATGCAGACCCTGCCAAACCATATGAGTTACATGTGGATGCCAGCCGCGACGGGCTGGGGGGAGTGCTTTACCAGGAGCATGAAGAGCACTTACGGCCAGTTGCCTATGTGAGTAGAAGTCTGACCCCTGCTGAAAGAAACTATCCAACTCACAAGCTTGAATTTCTGGCTTTAAAATGGGCAGTGGTGGACAAGTTGAAGGACTACCTTTACGGGGCTGAATTTGTGGTCAAGACGGACAACAACCCCCTCACATATCTACTCACCACTGCAAAGCTGGATGCCACCGGTCACAGGTGGTTAGCTGCTCTCTCAGCCTTTACCTTCAGCCTGAAGTACAGACCAGGAGTTGGTAACCGAGATGCGGATGCCCTGTCAAGAAGACCCCATGACCCCTTGGAAGAATGGACCCAGCTTACTCCAGAAGGAGTGAGGGCCCTATGGGAGGGCACAAGTCAGTACCAGAGAGGTGGAGCCAGAGCTGAAGAAGTAGGAGTATCCTCAGCGGCGGTACCCAGGTGCTACTGTAACGTCTCCCAGGTCACACAGGAGGGCCTACCCAAGTTATCCAGGAAGGATCTCAGGAGAGATCAGCAGGAAGATCCACTGTGTGGGCTGGTGCTTGAAGCATTGGAATGTCGACAGCCTGATGTACTGCGGAAGAGTCCTGAGAGGGAAGCCCAGGTGTTATTGAGAGAATGGGATCATTTGCAGCTGCAGCAAGGGGTGGTCTACCGAAGGGGCCCCTCTGATGATCCAGAAGCAAGGTGGCAGTTACTCTTGCCTGAAAAGCACAGAGAGACGGTACTGATTGCTTTACATGATCACCATGGACACTTGGGAGCCGAGAGAACTCTCCAACTAGTAAGGGATAGGTTCTACTGGCCTCACATGAGAAAAGAAGTGGAGAGCTACTGTCACTCCTGCCTCAGATGCATCCAACGGAAGACATTGCCCCAGAGGGCTGCCCCAATGGGCCATTTAGAGAGTCAGGGCCCAATGGACCTGGTTTGCATAGACTTTCTTTGTCTGGAATCCGATCTGAGTGGGCAAGGTGACATCTTAGTGGTGACAGATCACTTCACCCGTTATGCTCAAGCTTTCCCTACTAGGGATCAGCAAGCAACCACAGTAGCAAAGACTCTCGTGGAAAAGTTCTTCGTACACTATGGCCTGCCTCAACGCATACATTCAGACCAAGGAAGGGACTTTGAGAGCAGACTAATCAAAAGGCTGTTGGATCTGTTAGGCATACAAAAGTCCAGGACTACTCCTTACCACCCACAAGGGGACCCCCAACCGGAAAGGTTCAACAGGACTCTCTTGAACATGTTGGGGACCTTGACTGCCGAGCAAAACCTCACTGGAGTAAACACATTGCTGCATTAGTCCATGCCTATAATAGTACCAAAAGTGATGCCACTGGATATTCCCCGTACCGACTGATGTTTGGCCGTGAAGCAAGATTGCCAGTGGACCTGGCGTTTGGTTCCTCCTTGGACCACACCTCCGAGGCCTCCCATAAAGGGTATGTGGACAGACTACGGCGGAGCCTGAAGACAGCTTACGAGCAGGCTCACGCCACCTCGGATTCCAGGGGGGAGAGGAACAAGAGGAACTTTGACCTGAAAGTGAGAGTCCAGGATCTTCAGCCAGGTGACCGGGTCTTGTTGAGGAACTTAGGCATTCCAGGCAAACACAAGTTGGCTGATCGCTGGAAATCACAGCCATTTGTTGTGTGCAGGAAACTTCCAGGGCTCCCAGTGTATGAGATCAAGCCAGAAGGAAAAACTGGGCCGGTAAAAACATGGCACCGGAATCACCTCTTACCTCTCACTGAGGCAGTCAGGACAAGCACAGAGAAGGAATCTACACCCACTGATGTGTGTAGACCAATAACCAGGTCCCAACCTGCACCTTCTATAGATGAGGATGAGGGAGTGGAGATGAGCTGGCTGTGGCTTCCTGAAGATTCAGAAACAGATGCTGATGTCCTTTCGGAGGTAGAGGAGGATGATAATGGAACTCTTAGGGCAGAGGCCCCGGAATTTGTGCCGACCACTCACTCTGTAGGAGAGCCCAGTGCTTCCATTCATTCCCCACCCTTAAGCATTGAACGGAATGATGACCTTGGCCCAGAAGGAATGGACACTCCAAAAGTGCCCAGAGCAAAGAGAGACATTCGCCCACCACGCAGACTGACTTATGACACATTGGGCGAATGCTCTGAAGCCTCACAGTTTGTGAGCAGAAGAAACTTTGAACTGCCTAGTCCCTCTACTCTTGATTTAGTAAGGGACAGCCCCAGCTCACCCCTTGACACATCTGTACCAGACATGGTAGTATCAGCTGTGGGTGCACAGGATAGCTTCCCACTGTATGACAATTGGTGGGAAGCTCCTCTGTCCGTTTTGTGTGAACGTATAGAAACTAGAATGCAAGATAGGATTAGCAATTTGGACCTCTTTGGGGGACCAAAAGAGACAAAGTAGGGGGAGTGTGTAGCGCTGATGTATATATATAGTACATAAATGTGTATATTGCATTCCCTAAATGGCATTCATGGACATTGAGATTGTTGAGTGTTTGGAGCCATCTAGTGGCCAATTGTTGTTAATGCAAGAAGGGTTCCACTATCTGATAAATATTGAAGAAAGACTATTGGTTCTCAGATTTGACCTTTGTAAATAGGAAGTTGATCAAAGACCCAGGAACAATTTCTTGCGCAGTGCATGCTGGGATTTGCTATATAAGGAGTGGGAGCAGCCATCTTAGGTCCCTTTGGAACCGCATGGGCAGCCGGAGAGGATCTGTGAGGAGACGGGACCGAACAGCAAGGCCCACGGACATTTCCATTGAGCATCGGAGGACGGGAGTCCCCCAGCAGAGTTGGCCTGGTGTTTGATCCAGCAGACGGAGCCACGGGAGGAGGTCGCGAGACTGTACGGAGCCTGTGTCCAATTAGGTGAGTGGGTTACGGCCCACAGTTTGTCATGCCTCACACGCCATTAGACTAACACACAGGCCTCACTACATACTTCCAAGAAGAAGCGGAGGGGTTGCCTTTAGGAAGGTTGAAGGCCTAGTTGTTCGGGACGCTCTCCAGAAGGCCAAGGCAGTTAACCCACTCATTGCGGAGACATTTCTTTTTCAGGAAGTTTACTCGTTTTGTTTGGATTACAAATTACTTGGGAAACATTATTAGCTAGCGAAGAAAGAAGATCAAGAACTGACTGTTTTGTTTTTTTTTGTGAGATCTCACGGTTACCTTACAAAGTAGGGGGAGCTCCTAGGCTTAGTTTTATTTTCTTATTCATATACCTGCAGGTATACTGTTTGCCATTTGATTGCTGTATAGATTTAATTTTAATTGTGCTCTCATCCCATGTTAGGAGGATAGCACAGTTTATGTACTGGTGTTTCTTTACTTGCCAATTATCAACAGTAAAAGAATACTACTGTTTAAGCATACCAGGGTTGTGGCGTATTGCTTTATTCACTCTAGGTGCCGCTCGTGGATCCTGAAGTTACAAACAGGTATCTGGTATCACATTGTACAGTATTGTATTGTATTGCACCACAGCTGTGTAAAGGGGACTGAGCCTTATCATTGGGGTTGTAGTTAGAGTGCAGGCCCAAAATTTAATCAGCAGCTCCTGCGGGGGTCAGTGCTACATTAATAAAGAGAATTAAATGAAAAAAAAAAAATGTTCGTACCTAGTTATATTTATGTACATTTAGGAAAGAATCCAGACCTTGTTTAAGCAATATACTGAGCTTGCCAGAACGACCTCTGGAGGGAGTCTAGTTCAGTTCAGAGGCACATTGCAAGTAAATAAAAATAGATTATGATAAGGAACACACTATAAGTGAACATTTAAATATTTGAATTTGATGTGCTTTTTAACTGCAATTTAAGTTGGTAATTGTGTCCTTTTAAAAAAAAAAAAAAAGGCATCAAATCAAATTGATTAATAGAAACACTATCACTTTTCTTTCAGGCACTTTATATCTTACTCATGTTGATTTATTTTATTATTCCATTCTCTTATGATTTTACATTGTCTATTTTTAGAGTGTTTCCCGGAATTCTTTGTTGCGCAGTCATGAAGAAATTGTGAACACTAATACATTTTTGGCACTGAGTCCACAATTCGATAAATCTCCAGGTAAGCTATGAATTTTATTATATATAAACACACACATTTTTGTAAGTCCTTGGAGTTCAGAAAGTAAATGTTCTAGAATCCAGAATAAACAAATACACCTATATTTCTTTATTGTCCACTGAGGGATACAGAATTCCACCTAATCATGGGTTAAGCTGGCCATACATGGATTAAAATTTATGAATTCAGAATTTCAAACCATGTATTGGCACTGTTATTGAACATAAGTCAATCTATCAGTCGACTTCTGTTGTGAAAAAAGCTACTCGATCACAACTACAGGTTATAGACTGCAGCGCCGATCAGTGTATTCTAATGATGGGGAAGTCTCCCCGTTGTAAGTGTACAGTCGCACAACTGGGAGGATTCCCTCAACCACCTTAAATGTAAGGTTTTCTTGAATCATCAACTGCTGGCAGACGAACAGTCTTGCAGTTTTTGTCCTGCAGGACACCTTAAAAGTAATGGACTCTGTTACGCAGCCTAACCCTCACTACTGTTTCTAACTTGGAGACTCTCTTGCTTCCTGCTGCTTCTGCTCTACGTGTCTGTTCCTGGAGGGAAAGTTGCTTTGCGGGGTCTGCCACTTGCTCAATTTGCAGCCGGACTACCCCAGCTCTGAGGCTGGAGGGCCTGGTCACAGTTTTTTTTTTGATGACTCTTATAGGATCCAGTGGAACATGTCTTTTTCTGAGTGGATTCTGAGATGAGTGGGTTCTGAGTTGAGTTTATCTGCCCCTAATACTCACACTGAAAGGTTTTACCTTTGGGTATAGTGTCTATGTTCCAGCTTGCTCAGATTACTCAGCTGCTAAACCTGGGGATAGGGGTAGTAAGCAAAATACAAAAATACAAAAATATACTTGTGGGGGGGGGGCACACACCCTAAAAATGCTATACATCTAAGATGGTGCTGCTATAAGACCAAAGACAGTACAAAACAGATTATAGCGCACACATGCAAAAATGAAATTTTTCCTGCAAGGCTAGTTAAAAACACCTGAACATATTCAAAAATACGGGGGTTTGGTCACACTATATGCTCATACAGTGCTAAGCCCACTTACTGCGACAAAGTACCCCGAGAGCAGGGGTAGTAAGCACCCTGCTCTCTGTTCCCCAGAAAAATTAGCTGTCAGTAAGCAGAAAGAGGTCAGCTTACTTAAATATTGAAGCAACTCACAATACCAAAAATCTAGCAGTTAGTAGGCCTTACCGGTACATGTGTTCTGACAAGTATATTGCACATAATGCTTGTTTGATTAATTTATCTACAAAGATTAGAAAAACCCAGACACATCCCTCCTTATCACAACATGGTTTTCCTTTGTTAAGATGTGGTCCACACCCTCCAGGGTCCTGCCTAACAGGCTATGGCCTTCTCTATGGAAAACGCCTCTTCCTTTTTGAATCCCTATTCGGTTTTATTACATAGTTACATAGTAGGTGAGGTTAAAAAAAGACACAAGTCCATCAAGCCAACCAATTTTATGTTTTCTTCATCTGGTTCAACTCTACAACCTGCATTCAATGTTAGTCTTGCTAGCTCAGACCTTATTGGATTGCTCTAAATTCCTGTGAAGGAATTTATCAGATAAAAGGTACTGACCAGCATCTTGTCATGTGTGCTTGTCAGATGGTGCTGTGCTTTTAACTCCTTCATGCCACCTCATGGTGGCCCTGTAAGTGGGCTTTAATGTCAGGAGGCAGATTGGCTTCCTGCTGATATGACCACTATGATTGGCTCTTACGTGATTGGGAGTCTGTTCAGTTGTCCCTCTTGAACAGAAGCAGTGAGTGATAGCTGTCAGACAGCTTTGGTGTGGCTACCGCACCCCGGGTATTTACAAAGGTACTAGCCCCTCTGTTGGCAGATCTCAGAGCACAAGGCATAGCAATAGCAGCCTATCTAGAAGATCTACTGGTGATAGATCAGTCAGTGGCAGGATTAGATCCACAAGGTCAAAGCAAAGAAAAGATCGTCTATTCGCCTTTGCATTAGGCAATTCAGGAAGATGGTAGCCTCCTTCAAAGCTGTCCTTTACACCCAGTTTCATTCGAGACTACTTCAAGACAGTACTTTAACCGCCTGAAACAGGAAGATCCAAGCTCTGGATTTACCCATGCCCCTGTCTTCACAGGTGCGCCAAAGCTTCAGTTGGTGGTTAAAGACCAAGAACTTGCGGAAAGGAAGATCCTTTCTCCCGGTCACCTGGAAGATGTTGTCTACAGATGCCAGCCTAATAGGCTGGGGAGCAGTGTTGGAAGAAGCTTCAGCTCAGGGAACCTGGGCCAAGACCGAAAGAGCCTGCCCATCTACATACTGGAAATTCCTGCAGTATATTTGGCCCTCAGAACCCTAGACACACAGGTTACAGGGCCACCCAGTTTGGATTCAATCCGACAATGCTACTGCTGTAGCTTAGAAAACAAGGGACTGGGGAAGAAGGAATGCGCAAGTTATTCCACTAATAAACAGGCGTGGAGTAGCCACCGCCTATATAGATCTAATACCTGACTAGGTAGTGCTGCTGTAACCAAAAATCTAGTATTTGAACAAGAGGGGAAGGAAAAAGGAGACGGGATAGTCGGCCCACCAGGGGCCTAAAGGGGTTACTTTAAGCAGCACAAAATTGATCTGAAAGATGATAATGATACACCATATAATTATTCATTTATTAATAGTATCAAAATTTAAAAGATGTTTAAGCACAATAGTATAAAAATTGAACTGACCGTATGGTAATTAAACGAGTATTGATTACCATATATACAAAAAGAAAAACACATAACATTTAAACAAAACAGGAACACACATAGACATAGACAAAAAACATGGTCCGGACACTTTTGTATTCAGCCTGCACGAATGGCAACACTTAAATCTATAGTGATGCGACTAACCATGTAGTGATGGCAGGCGGGATCAGTTGTATCCACTACCAATAGCCGCAATTGACCAATCGGTGTTAGCGATATGTGGAGGCTGGATACAAGCTCGTTGTGAGGTGGGGGGGAGGGAAGGGGGAAGGAAAAATAATGGGAGGGATGTGCCTTGGTCGTGATAATGGATCCACTGTTCGTTAACCAAGGTGTATATGATTTGGATGTTTACTTGCATAAATGACTTGGTATATATTAAGTACTGACATAGTCCAGGTAGTAACAAGCAAGTTGGTAATTGAACAGTCCTGAATGTCCTGGTAATGGGATGCGTATCACAATAAGACTTTAAGATGATGGTTAGTACTGGACTCACGTTGTTAAGTATGTTTAGATTAATTAGACATCTAAGCTAGAGTCCATAGTCATTCACATGGGACCATGTAATCAGCACATGACAAGCCTTGGTGTTTATTAATGAATGAGAGCTAAGTTCCGTTTGAGGCTCTCTGCGTAGTATCAATAAGAAATAAAACACCCTTAGATAGATATACGTTACCACCTTGGTAGCCGTCGTATGGAATGCAGATCTTTATTCACTGCTGGTCAAATTTGTGCGCGCTGTTCAGTTACCCCGTTGTGGCGCTGTCTGGTATGACATCAATTTCCACTATAAAGTCCAGTATAGAACAAGGGACTGGTTCAGCGCGCGGGTATGATCGACATCAAACATTCTTCAAGGATTGTGAGTAGTTTTGACCATCCTGCATATTCCTCGCTGCAGTCGTTTTTAAATTTTGGCGTCTGCTGCCGCTATCCCTCCGTCCTCCACACGAGCTGCTGGTGTCACGGAATCACGTTAGGTGATGACGTCAACGCGTTTCGCCTGGCTCATTGGCGTAGCTTCGTCTCGGACGTATGAATCGACAGTGTGGGCGCTTACTTATACGCGTCACAGCTGCCGGTTATCACCAATAGGAAAGAAGGTAAATAGTAAATGTAGGGTCATTGCTGGTAGACCTGTTATCATTTAAGGATTTTCTTTTTGGTTTGAGTATAGAACATATAAGGTCAGCAGTTTTGTTATTGATAGTTGGATCGTCTGGTTAGAAGCATGGGTTATAGCATGGGGGAGAAAGAGATTTTGTAAGTATGAAACACACAGTATCCCCCAATATATAAAGAGCTATCCCATGCCGTTTCAGACGAGTCAACTATAGAGATCTATTGTGTTCACATATGCTAGGAGAAAAAAAGGGGACAAGTTACTAGAAATTAGGGGAAGGGGAGGGGGAGGGGATAGAAAAATTAGAGAACAAATACAAAAAGGCACAGACAAACAAAAGACTAGCATATAGAATGGACACATATGTGGCGATTGTAAGACTGGCGATTTTACGGGCGCCAGTGTGATTAAATTCAATATAGCTATTTTGGCTAAAAATGAATTGATCTTATTAAGCAGTGATCTAGATGAGGTTAAGTGAAGGCAAACATTGTATCCATGATGTTAATATTTGGATTATATATCAGATTAGTAGATTAAAAGCTGAGGAATTTTGCTTTTATTTTAAGGAACCAAAAAGGCCTGTAAATTTAATTCTGTGTTAAGTCCCACCGGTACTAGAGATTTGAGGTGGTATACCCACCATTTTTCCTTCTGAAGGAGGACGCGATCAAAGTCGCCACGTCTGTTGGGCAACCTGAGTGCATAGATGCCTTTAACCGTTAGTCCTTTTGAGCTTGTATCCAGCCTCCACATATCGCTAACACCGATTGGTCAATTGCGGCTATTGGTAGTGGATACAACTGATCCCGCCTGCCATCACTACATGGTTAGTCGCATCACTATAGATTTAAGTGTTGCCATTCGTGCAGGCTGAATACAAAAGTGTCCGGACCATGGCCCAGATTCACAGAGCGATTACGCCTGCGCAACTGCTGTTGCGCGTGCGTAAGTCTAAATGTGCGCGTGCGTATAGTTGGACGCGATTCACAAAACAATATACGGCAGAAATCTACGTTTTTTGGTCCGGCGTAATTGAGTTAGACCTTCGCTTGCCTTCGCGCAAAACTGCGCTAGACACACCATTGATTTGCTAGTCAAATATGCTAATGAGGGAGTTACGGGGATTCACAAAAAAACGCAGTTGCTGCGCAGGCTACGCGATGTGCGCAACTGCAAAATGTTCTGTCTAAAGTTAGAGGACCTAAAAGCTGGTCTAAATTTTGAAAAAAAGTCTAATTGTCAGATAAAGCAACACTGTTAGTGAGGAGTTCAGCAGTCACACGTGTTGCCCAACAATCTGTATGCCAATATGCCAGGGGCATCGTCGCGCATAGCTATACTACTGACTTTAGATGAACAAAGAAGGATGAGGGCACGGAGGATGGCACTAAGGAGGGCACGGGAGATGTTTTATTTTTTTATTTTTTGGCTTATATAAAATTTACAATTTAATCTAATCTAATACAATATTCTTATCTGATACAAGCCCCTCACTCTTCACTTGATATATCACACACGCATAGACATCTTTGGCATGAGAGATTCTGAGGTGTCTCGCATCTTCAGATTCACCCCTCATGCCATCGTGGAATTACCACAACCTTGCAGGAGGACATCAGCAGCCCAACACATGGCACTACCCATGACACCCATGACAGCTACATATACAATCAGAGCCCCATCCCCACAGATTGCAAACAGAACATGTATGGGGACAGCTGGCTGGTTGGTGAGTGACATGGGAGTCAGGCATGACTATCCCCTCCCGTGATGCACACCTCACAAGTGGCACATGCATGACTAACATCCACCTGTCTTTTCCCTTCAAGGTGACTCTGCATATGAACTGGAACCCCATCTCATGACCCCATCTCATGCCAGCTCACATTATGCATCTTTGCACGTTAAACACACACATTAATCATGGCACAATGAGAATGCATGCATGCACACCACTATGGTCCCTAGCACACACACCCCACATCCTCATCAAATTGGATTGGCACCAGTCCACCATGCAAGACTGGTGAGCAGTAACGCCACGTCAAGGCTCCAATTATGTCACTGTACATTCATACACCATTCACACGGACCTGGGAATCACTTCTCCCTGGTCCTGGGGAACCCTTCTCCACCCAAATTGAGGATGACACCCCTTTTCCAGCAGGAATGTCACCCCCACATTCAAACATCATTCACAACCCAAAAAATGCCAAAAATGTCAGCAAAAAAAAAAAAAAATATGCATAGAAAAAAAAAAAAAGCAGAGAACAAAAATAAACATGCTTTCAAACCAAAAAAAGGGGGAAAAAAAATTAATGCCCTCTGCCTGAGCCACGCCTGGGGCGCCCCCGGCCACGGCCCCGGACCCTCAGGGGAGACGCATGGGGGAGGGGAAAAGCCGGGGAAGGAGGAGCAGCCCCTGAGATCTGCCCACCTGGCGGCCTGCCCTCCAAGGCCACGGCTATTCTGTCCAGGGCAGCACCAAGTGTTGCCGTGTTGCCCTGGATAGCCTGGGTAAGGGCCCTCACATCCTGCCCAACGCCTGCTGCTGTAGTTTGCAGGTCATTTAGGCAGGTTGTGGAGGCCCGGGAGTGGGAGTCCAGGTTACCCAGCCTATCGTTGATGGAGGACAGGCTCTGATCCACCCGCCCCATAGTCTGGCAGAGCTGTCTCAGAAGGCGGGTCTGGGTGGCCAGGTTCCTTCTCAGACTGGCGGGCAGGAGATTGGGCGCCCCCCTGGTGCTCTGGGATGACCTCCTGGCTCTTGCTGATGGTTGTGGCCGGGGAGAAGGGGAGGCCCTTGTGAGGGGAGCCATGTTGGGGGAGGAGGGGGGGGGGCTCACCCTTAGGGAGGGCAGGCTTCTTGCAGCCAGAGGGGAAGAGTCCGCAGAAACCAAACGGCCAGTGCCTGCCATGGACTCCTCCTCCTCATGATTCTCCTCCTCCTCATGATCGTCCTCCGCATGATCCTCCTCCTCCTCTTGTTCCTCCTCCGCGGACTCTGGCCTTGTTGGGGGGGCCTCATTAGGCTGCTGTCCTGGCGTTGGAGCGGTCAGGCCAGATGTCCCTGCACCCTCCTGCACATCTGTGGATGACACAAACCATTCACAGGTTGGAGGATCCACACACTTGCCACATATTCCCTTTCACCCCCTCCCCCACACATGCTACACACTTGAGAGAAATAAATACCTTACCTGGCACCGCGGGGACCGGACTTGTGTCAAAGCCTGGCAGGCCCTCCACTTCATGCCGGTGAAAGGTCAGGGCCACCACACGCTCCGTCGCTGTAAATCTAACCCGGCATGGTGGGCCCCCTCCTGTGCCCCTGGCATGGGCATTTATTGCGGCCAGTTTTTTTTTCACCTCACGCCGGAGGTCATTTATTTTCTTTTCAATCCCAGAGCGGGTCCGTGTCTCCCCCTCCCCCGATGAATTGACCTGCTCCGTGATCATATCCAATATCTCCCTCCTCCTGGCCGGGGTGGTGGTGGCACTCTGCGGGCCGTGGAGAAAACGCCCATAGTCGGTAATGGCCCGGGCAAGAATTCTTTTTTCCCCCACTGTAAAATTCAACTTTCTTTTTCTCTCAGTCATACTTCCAAACAAACTCACTAGCAGTCACCAAAAATCTGTCACAAATACAAGCACAACCAATCAGGCAAGAACACACACAAAGAGAAAAAGAACAGGCAAAAATCACACTAGCACTCAGCAAGAAACAGACACAAAAAAATCAGATGAAAAAATAAAGCAAGAAAACAAACGCTCAGAAATCTATCAATCAAACAAACAGTCAAAAAACACTTATCAAAACACACTTTCACAAAACTACCAACAAGCACTAGATCACACAGAACACTAATCTGACAACTACAAAACACACTCTAACGAACAACAGAGCAAAAGCACTTGATTCAATGGGAAGGGACACAAAGGGATGTACTTTTGCAATGGAAGTGCGTTTGTGTGTGTCTATTTATGCTGTCTGCGTAGTTCACAACATTGCCCTAGTCCATGTCCAATTTCACTGATTGCGCCGCTCCCGAGTTGTGAGCATGCGCACAACGGAGCTGACATGGTTTTCTTCACGCGCGCATGCGCGAGTCGGCCGGCCCTTCATTTGCATGGGGTCACGGCTCATTTCAATGTAACACGCCCACGTCCCTCCCAATTTGTATTACTCCTCCTTACGCCTCCGGAAAAAACCTTACGCTTGCGCAATCTCTTGCGCAAAAGCTTCGTGAATCGCGGGATTACGCGGCTAGATTACGCAAGTCTAACGGAAAAGTGGTGCGCTACGCCGGTCCAATAATGCGCCGATGTACGTGAATCTGGGCCCATGTTTTTTGTCTATGTGTGTTCCTGTTTTGTTTAAATGTTATGTGTTTTTCTTTTTGTATATATGGTAATCAATACTCGTTTAATTACCATACGGTCAGTTCAATTTTTATACTATTGTGCTTAAACATCTTTTAAATTTTGATACTATTAATAAATGAATAATTATATGGTGTATCATTATCATCTTTCAGATCAATTTTGTGCTGCTTAAAGTAACCCCTTTAGGCCCCTGGTGGGCCGACTATCCCGTCTCCTTTTTCCTTCCCCTCTTGTTCAAATACTAGATTTTTGGTTACAGCAGCACTACCTAGTCAGGTATTAGATCTATATAGGCGGTGGCTACTCCACGCCTGTTTATTAGTGGAATAACTTGCGCATTCCTTCTTCCCCAGTCCCTTGTTTTCTAAATATCGTTTCATTTGATCTTTATGGTCATTTCTAGCAAGTCCACACACAAATATCAAGCACATTAGTATACTAATTTCAGTTTTCTTTCTATTTTTCTTCCTCACATCGGGGATGGCTTTTGTATTAAGTGAGGAAATAGACCAAGAAATAAAAACTGCATTTAACAGTGACACTCCTCAAACGGTTGATCTAGATGAGGAAATTAAAATTAAATTTAAGGAACATAAAAAGCTCTTATTAAAACACCTAAATAGGAAATGGGATGTGACTTCCCTAGAAACTTATATATCCCAGATGATAATTCCAAGAGGTTTGAGAGAAAGATTAATCCCGGCTGAACATTTACACACAGAAACCTTCCTTCCTAAATGGAAGGAACTATGTATTGAACATGGTCTCACGGTGATGAAATTAATCGTTGAGGAAGAAAAATTACAGCTACTATCAATACAAGAACAAATTAAAATCAGTTCAGAGGGACTTGATGTCCAAAAAGATCAGGACGAGTTTACAAAACAAAATGATCAATTGAAAAAGGAAATAGAAAAAGCACAATTAAATCTAAAAATTACCAAGCAGGGAAAATATAGACGCGACGTGATAGACTTTGAAAAAAACGAAATATTCGACCTTACAATACCCCGTGGCCGAAGTAAATCCAGGGGTCGTCTACCGAGACCACAGTCGCGCCAGCGTCGCAACAAGTCTCATAGTGATACCGAGGAAAATTCCACTAAATCAGTTATTTTTTTTAGATCCGGAAGGGGGGACACAGGAAAATATCCAGAAATCACCCCCAAAATCAACTTTCCGAAAAACCCAACCCATAAAAACAACACAGGAACGCACAAACACCAGAAGTCAGAAGAGCAAATAAGTGATACTATACAACAATCAATTGACAAACCCAACGACTTAAAAGTCATCAATTTAACAAACCTCATTTTAACTTCTGACCACCTTAGTTTATTACAGAAAGGGATGTCCTTTTCCCCGGTATCAACTATGGATGAGTTCACAGTGTTTAAAGATATTACCCTGTTTTTGCGTAAAGTGTTTTTTCGATCGCTATATACAAAGACTGATACAACTTCAGATTTTTTGAAAGATATTAGTCCCGACGATCAAAAAATTTTGGACATACTGAACTCCCTACTAGACGAAAACACCCCACCGGACGTGGAACCACTGACTTTAATCAGACGGGCCAACCTCAGAATCAGGTCTTTAAAAATGCCTCCAATATCAAAAAATCGATGGTTACACATGTTTCTTGACATGGTACAGGCAGACCTTGAAAAAATTGATTGGTCCCATAAAATGACTGATAATCTGACCATAGACGAACGTCGAGCCTTAAAAGACCTTCAGACTAATAAAAGTATAGTCATTAAAA
This sequence comes from Rana kukunoris, assembly GCA_029574335.1. NCBI lineage: Eukaryota > Metazoa > Chordata > Amphibia > Anura > Ranidae > Rana > Rana kukunoris. The sequence goes on along the minus strand of CM056059.1, from coordinate 33,887,101 downwards.
ACAGTGATAAAGGTGGTAATGTTGTCCTTTTGAAACAAGAACAATATGAACGTGAGGCTAAACGCCTATTGAATGACCAAGGTACTTATAAAAAACTTGATCATAATCCATTTCCCACACTGGTTAACACTTTGAATCAAAAATTGAGACTTGCCAGAGACGAAGGCCTCCTTACTGTAAGGGAATATAACTATCTAGAAATCCAAGACTATAATACCCCCACTTTTTACATCATCCCAAAAATTCATAAGAACTTAAATGAACCCCCTGGAAGACCAATTGTCTCGGCCTGTTATGGCCCACTTGAGCGAATAGGAAAATATTTAGACCTCCTACTTAAGGAGATGGTAGTGGACCTCAAGTCATTTGTCCAGGACACACAACATGTCCTGGCGAAATTAAATGACTTGGACATTAAGGGACAAACTGACAACATACTGCTTGTTGGTATCGATGTAGAGTCCTTGTACACATCGATACCACATGTAGTGGGTATTGAAGCAGTGGAAAAATTCCTTGAACTAACATACCCGGCATCGGGACCCCAAAATGAATTTCTAGTGGAGATATTACATCTCGCACTTCATAATAACTTTTTTCAATTCTTAAACATCTATTACCACCAAATAAGGGGTACCTCGATGGGGGCGGCCTGGGCACCCGCCTATGCTTGCCTCCACCTTGGCCTCTGGGAGGAGGAGGATGTATATACATCCTCGATGTACCGCCGCCATGTAATCACGTGGTGGCGGTACATCGATGATGTCCTGATGCTCTGGCGGGGCTCAATTGATTTATTACACCAGTTCATGCAGGAACTAAATACCAATCAACGAAATATCCACCTGACATACACTTTTGACACAGAAAAACTGTCCTTCTTAGACTTGCAAATTTCCATGAGACAACGGCAACTACACACATGTACATTCCGTAAAGACACTTCAGCCAATAACTTACTCTATGCGACAAGCCATCACCCCTATTGGTTGAAGAACAGCATTCCGGTTGGCCAGTTCCTCCGCATTAAGAGGAATTGTTCCAGCCCGGAGGACTACAAACGTGAAAGTCAGGAACTATATACCCGCTTTCGGGAACGTGGCTATTCTCATGGTATAATTAAAAAGGCTAAAAAGAGGGCAGCGTTTCGGGATCGAATCGACCTCCTTACTAAAAAAAGGACGGTAAAACTTGCTCAAGAATCATCTGAACCAATTAGGATTATCACCGCATATGGGTCCCAATGGGACAATGTCCGAAAAGTACTTGAGAAACATTGGAGCATATTACGTAATGCTCCAGTCTTGACAGACATAGTCGGTGATTCTCCTAAATTGGTAGCACGCCGAGCTAAGAGTATAGGTGATTTACTAATAAGATCTGAATTTACTAAGGAACCAGAAACAACATGGCTGTCCAACTATCCAAGAACACTTGGAATGTTTCCCTGTAACCGTTGTCAAGTATGCCTATATGTGGACAGGACATCCACCTTCACTGATGCGTACGGACAGGGTTCCTATGAAATAAGAAGCTTAATAAACTGCTCGACAACCCGTGTAATTTACGTTATTACTTGCCCCTGCCCAAAAATTTACGTGGGCAAAACCAAACGAGCATTAAAGGTACGGTTGGGTGAACATCTAAGAGAAATTAATGACAAGGAAAAAGAACCTGAGAAACCCCTTGCAAAACATTTTGCATTACATCACAACAGAAGCTCAAAAGGACTAACGGTTAAAGGCATCTATGCACTCAGGTTGCCCAACAGACGTGGCGACTTTGATCGCGTCCTCCTTCAGAAGGAAAAATGGTGGGTATACCACCTCAAATCTCTAGTACCGGTGGGACTTAACACAGAATTAAATTTACAGGCCTTTTTGGTTCCTTAAAATAAAAGCAAAATTCCTCAGCTTTTAATCTACTAATCTGATATATAATCCAAATATTAACATCATGGATACAATGTTTGCCTTCACTTAACCTCATCTAGATCACTGCTTAATAAGATCAATTCATTTTTAGCCAAAATAGCTATATTGAATTTAATCACACTGGCGCCCGTAAAATCGCCAGTCTTACAATCGCCACATATGTGTCCATTCTATATGCTAGTCTTTTGTTTGTCTGTGCCTTTTTGTATTTGTTCTCTAATTTTTCTATCCCCTCCCCCTCCCCTTCCCCTATTTCCTAGTAACTTGTCCCCTTTTTTTCTCCTAGCATATGTGAACACAATAGATCTCTATAGTTGACTCGTCTGAAACGGCATGGGATAGCTCTTTATATATTGGGGGATACTGTGTGTTTCATACTTACAAAATCTCTTTCTCCCCCATGCTATAACCCATGCTTCTAACCAGACGATCCAACTATCAATAACAAAACTGCTGACCTTATATGTTCTATACTCAAACCAAAAAGAAAATCCTTAAATGATAACAGGTCTACCAGCAATGACCCTACATTTACTATTTACCTTCTTTCCTATTGGTGATAACCGGCAGCTGTGACGCGTATAAGTAAGCGCCCACACTGTCGATTCATACGTCCGAGACGAAGCTACGCCAATGAGCCAGGCGAAACGCGTTGACGTCATCACCTAACGTGATTCCGTGACACCAGCAGCTCGTGTGGAGGACGGAGGGATAGCGGCAGCAGACACCAAAATTTAAAAACGACTGCAGCGAGGAATATGCAGGATGGTCAAAACTACTCACAATCCTTGAAGGATGTTTGATGTCGATCATACCCGCGCGCTGAACCAGTCCCTTGTTCTATACTGGACTTTATAGTGGAAATTGATGTCATACCAGACAGCGCCACAACGGGGTAACTGAACAGCGCGCACAAATTTGACCAGCAGTGAATAAAGATCTGCATTCCATACGACGGCTACCAAGGTGGTAACGTATATCTATCTAAGGGTGTTTTATTTCTTATTGATACTACGCAGAGAGCCTCAAACGGAACTTAGCTCTCATTCATTAATAAACACCAAGGCTTGTCATGTGCTGATTACATGGTCCCATGTGAATGACTATGGACTCTAGCTTAGATGTCTAATTAATCTAAACATACTTAACAACGTGAGTCCAGTACTAACCATCATCTTAAAGTCTTATTGTGATACGCATCCCATTACCAGGACATTCAGGACTGTTCAATTACCAACTTGCTTGTTACTACCTGGACTATGTCAGTACTTAATATATACCAAGTCATTTATGCAAGTAAACATCCAAATCATATACACCTTGGTTAACGAACAGTGGATCCATTATCACGACCAAGGCACATCCCTCCCATTATTTTTCCTTCCCCCTTCCCTCCCCCCCACCTCACAACGAGCTTGTATCCAGCCTCCACATATCGCTAACACCGATTGGTCAATTGCGGCTATTGGTAGTGGATACAACTGATCCCGCCTGCCATCACTACATGGTTAGTCGCATCACTATAGATTTAAGTGTTGCCATTCGTGCAGGCTGAATACAAAAGTGTCCGGACCATGGCCCAGATTCACAGAGCGATTACGCCTGCGCAACTGCTGTTGCGCGTGCGTAAGTCTAAATGTGCGCGTGCGTATAGTTGGACGCGATTCACAAAACAATATACGGCAGAAATCTACGTTTTTTGGTCCGGCGTAATTGAGTTAGACCTTCGCTTGCCTTCGCGCAAAACTGCGCTAGACACACCATTGATTTGCTAGTCAAATATGCTAATGAGGGAGTTACGGGGATTCACAAAAAAAACGCAGTTGCTGCGCAGGCTACGCGATGTGCGCAACTGCAAAATGTTCTGTCTAAAGTTAGAGGACCTAAAAGCTGGTCTAAATTTTGAAAAAAAGTCTAATTGTCAGATAAAGCAACACTGTTAGTGAGGAGTTCAGCAGTCACACGTGTTGCCCAACAATCTGTATGCCAATATGCCAGGGGCATCGTCGCGCATAGCTATACTACTGACTTTAGATGAACAAAGAAGGATGAGGGCACGGAGGATGGCACTAAGGAGGGCACGGGAGATGTTTTATTTTTATATTTTTTGGCTTATATAAAATTTACAATTTAATCTAATCTAATACAATATTCTTATCTGATACAAGCCCCTCACTCTTCACTTGATATATCACACACGCATAGACATCTTTGGCATGAGAGATTCTGAGGTGTCTCGCATCTTCAGATTCACCCCTCATGCCATCGTGGAATTACCACAACCTTGCAGGAGGACATCAGCAGCCCAACACATGGCACTACCCATGACACCCATCACAGCTACATATACAATCAGATCCCCATCCCCACAGATTGCAAACAGAACATGTATGGGGACAGCTGGCTGGTTGGTGAGTGACATGGGAGTCAGGCATGACTATCCCCTCCCGTGATGCACACCTCACAAGTGGCACATGCATGACTAACATCCACCTGTCTTTTCCCTTCAAGGTGACTCTGCATATGAACTGGAACCCCATCTCATGACCCCATCTCATGCCAGCTCACATTATGCATCTTTGCACGTTAAACACACACATTAATCATGGCACAATGAGAATGCATGCATGCACACCACTATGGTCCCTAGCACACACACCCCACATCCTCATCAAATTGGATTGGCACCAGTCCACCATGCAAGACTGGTGAGCAGTAACGCCACGTCAAGGCTCCAATTATGTCACTGTACATTCATACACCATTCACACGGACCTGGGAATCACTTCTCCCTGGTCCTGGGGAACCCTTCTCCACCCAAATTGAGGATGACACCCCTTTTCCAGCAGGAATGTCACCCCCACATTCAAACATCATTCACAACCCCAAAAATGCCAAAAATGTCAGCAAAAAAAAAAAAAAAAAAAAAATATGCATAGAAAAAAAAAAAAGCAGAGAACAAAAATAAACATGCTTTCAAACCAAAAAAAGGGGGAAAAAAAATTAATGCCCTCTGCCTGAGTCACGCCTGGGGCGCCCCCGGCCACGGCCCCGGACCCTCAGGGGAGACGCATGGGGGAGGGGAAAAGCCGGGGAAGGAGGAGCAGCCCCTGAGATCTGCCCACCTGGCGGCCTGCCCTCCAAGGCCACGGCTATTCTGCTATTCTGTCCAGGGCAGCACCAAGTGTTGCCGTGTTGCCCTGGATAGCCTGGGTAAGGGCCCTCACATCCTGCCCAACGCCTGCTGCTGTAGTTTGCAGGTCATTTAGGCAGGTTGTGGAGGCCCGGGAGTGGGAGTCCAGGTTACCCAGCCTATCGTTGATGGAGGACAGGCTCTGATCCACCCGCCCCATAGTCTGGCAGAGCTGTCTCAGAAGGCGGGTCTGGGTGGCCAGGTTCCTTCTCAGACTGGCGGGCAGGAGATTGGGCGCCCCCCTGGTGCTCTGGGATGACCTCCTGGCTCTTGCTGATGGTTGTGGCCGGGGAGAAGGGGAGGCCCTTGTGAGGGGAGCCATGTTGGGGGAGGAGGGGGGGGGGCTCACCCTTAGGGAGGGCAGGCTTCTTGCAGCCAGAGGGGAGTCCGCAGAAACCAAACGGCCAGTGCCTGCCATGGACTCCTCCTCCTCATGATTCTCCTCCTCCTCATGATCGTCCTCCGCATGATCCTCCTCCTCCTCTTGTTCCTCCTCCGCGGACTCTGGCCTTGTTGGGGGGGCCTCATTAGGCTGCTGTCCTGGCGTTGGAGCGGTCAGGCCAGATGTCCCTGCACCCTCCTGCACATCTGTGGATGACACAAACCATTCACAGGTTGGAGGATCCACACACTTGCCACATATTCCCTTTCACCCCCTCCCCCACACATGCTACACACCTGAGAAAAATAAAAACCTTACCTGGCACCGCGGGGACCGGACTTGTGTCAAAGCCTGGCAGGCCCTCCACTTCATGCCGGTGAAAGGTCAGGGCCACCACACGCTCCGTCGCTGTAAATCTAACCCGGCATGGTGGGCCCCCTCCTGTGCCCCTGGCATGGGCATTTATTGCGGCCAGTTTTTTTTTCACCTCACGCCGGAGGTCATTTATTTTCTTTTCAATCCCAGAGCGGGTCCGTGTCTCCCCCTCCCCCGATGAATTGACCTGCTCCGTGATCATATCCAATATCTCCCTCCTCCTGGCCGGGGTGGTGGTGGCACTCTGCGGGCCGTGGAGGTAACGCCCATAGTCGGTAATGGCCCGGGCAAGAATTCTTTTTTCCCCCACTGTAAAATTCAACTTTCTTTTTCTCTCAGTCATACTTCCAAACAAACTCACTAGCAGTCACCAAAAATCTGTCACAAATACAAGCACAACCAATCAGACAAGAACACACACAAAGAGAAAAAGAACAGGCAAAAATCACACTAGCACTCAGCAAGAAACAGACACAAAAAAATCAGATGAAAAAATAAAGCAACAAAACAAACGCTCAGAAATCTATCAATCAAACAAACAGTCAAAAAACACTTATCAAAACACACTTTCACAAAACTACCAACAAGCACTAGATCACACAGAACACTAATCTGACAACTACAAAACACACTCTAACGAACAACAGAGCAAAAGCACTTGATTCAATGGGAAGGGACACAAAGGGATGTACTTTTGCAATGGAAGTGCGTTTGTGTGTGTCTATTTATGCTGTCTGCGTAGTTCACAACATTGCCCTAGTCCATGTCCAATTTCACTGATTGCGCCGCTCCCGAGTTGTGAGCATGCGCACAACGGAGCTGACATGGTTTCCTTCACGCGCGCATGCGCGAGTCGGCCGGCCCTTCATTTGCATGGGGTCACGGCTCATTTCAATGTAACACGCCCACGTCCCTCCCAATTTGTATTACTCCTCCTTACGCCTCCGGAAAAAACCTTACGATTGCGCAATCTCTTGCGCAAAAGCTTCGTGAATCGCGGGATTACGCGGCTAGATTACGCAAGTCTAACGGAAAAGTGGTGCGCTACGCCGGTCCAATAATGCGCCGATGTACGTGAATCTGGGCCCATGTTTTTTGTCTATGTCTATGTGTGTTCCTGTTTTGTTTAAATGTTATGTGTTTTTCTTTTTGTATATATGGTAATCAATACTCGTTTAATTACCATACGGTCAGTTCAATTTTTATACTATTGTGCTTAAACATCTTTTAAATTTTGATACTATTAATAAATGAATAATTATATGGTGTATCATTATCATCTTTCAGATCAATTTTGTGCTGCTTAAAGTAACCCCTTTAGGCCCCTGGTGGGCCGACTATCCCGTCTCCTTTTTCCTTCCCCTCTTGTTCAAATACTGCTGTAGCTTGCATCAATCAGCAGGGAGGCACCCGCAGTCAGGGCGCTCAGAAAGAGGTGAATCGGATTTTGACATGGGCAGAAGAACATGTTCCTTGTCCCTCTGAAATCTTCATTCCATCAGTGCTCGGAAGCATTGAACTTCATTTTATTACTGTGCGTGTAAACAGCCAGGCCATATGGATGTGCCACACATCCACATACATCCGAGCCATGAAATCTATTAAAAATAGTGATTTAAGCCTGGTTCACACATGCAAATTTTGGGGGACATCAGTAAAAACTGGCTGGCATTTGGCCCGTGTGTATTGCAGCTGGTCCCACACAGGCTGGCCGAGCATGCTGGAAAACCAGCAGCCAACTGGTGACCTCAGCCAATCGCTGATTGTTAATACGGCGGCTACCCCTGAGCTGTCAGTTAAAAAAAAAATAGTGGTGTGTACTAGGCTTTAGTGTTAGAGCTCTGTTGAGCAGTGACTTGGTCTTCAGTACATACTTATACGTTCAAAGTTGATGTAGCCAGCTTTGGTTGTAAGGTCTTGCAGGCGGTAGTTTAGTTTACTCTGTAGGGGTTGGGCTTACCTGGTTGTGTACTTTGCAATACTGGTGTTTGCCGCTTAATTTTAAAGCTGGTTGTGGATTTCCCACATGCGTCTGGTTGATATTCTATCATTAGCCATGTCTCTTAACCACTTGTCCACCAGGCCTATTTTGGCACTTCTCTCCTTCATGTAAAAATCTAATTTTTTTTTGCAAGAAAATTAATCAGAACCCCCAAACATTATATATTTTTTTTAAGGAATAAAATGGCGGTCATTGCAACTTTTTTTCTCGCACGGTATTTGCGCAATAATTTTTCAAAGGCCTTTTTTGTATAATGTGAAAGATGAAGTTACGCCGAGTAAATAGATACCTAACATGTCACGCTTTAAAATTGCGTGCACTCATGGAATGACGCCATCTTTGGTATTTAAAAATCTCCATAGGCGATGCATTTTTTACAGGTTACTATTTTCGAGTTACAGAGGAGGTCTAGTGCTAGAATTGTTGCACACGCTCTAACGCAGATAATCCCTCACATGTGTGGTTTGAACGGCGTTTACATATGTGGGCAGGACTTGTATGCGTGTTCGCTTCTGCGCGCGAGATGACAGGGGCTTTTGAATTATTTTTTTTTTTTATACTTAATATTTTTTATTTTTACACTTTTCTTTTTTTTTACATTTTTTTTTGGATCACTTTTATTCCTATTACAAGGAATGTAAACATCCCTTGTAATAAGAATCCGTGTGACAGGTCCTCTTTATGGAGAGATGCGGGGTCAATAAGACCTCACACCTCTCCTCCAGGCTTTCAAGAATGAAATCGGTGAAAAAAAAATCACATGCCGACAGCCACGGTTGCGGCTTTGTTTACTTCCGGGTACCGGGCGTGACGTCATAATGTCGCGCCCGGTCCTCCTCCGGTCATAGAGATGATCACCAGTCATCTCTATGGATCTTCAGCGAGCGCCCCGCCGATTTGCTCTCCGGGCCCCCGATGGCACGTGAGAGCCTGGAGAAGTACCGGATGGCGGCGTGAGAGGGGGGACGTCCCCTCCCGCTGCCTATAAGAGCGATCAATCGGCGGATCGTTTTTTATGGTGCACAGAATCGCCGGCTGAAGACGGTGATATCAGAATAATGCCTGTGGCTGCAGGCATCATTCAGATATCCCCGCACAAAGTGGAGGACGTCATATGACGTCCTCGGTAGACAAGTGGTTAATGAACGATAGAGAAAATAGAATATCTTTAGGACACAGAAATCGAGGCATAGACCATAGGTTATACAGTTGTATTCAAAATTATTCAACCCCCACTGAAATTGATTGTTTTGGCCAGTTTGACATTGATTTTGATCATTCAGTCATCCTGCTTACAATTAAATCAAAGAGGCACGTGTAGGTCAGACAAATATAACATAACATCTATAATAAAAAGACCACAAATGTCTTTTCTGTGCTCACATCATTATCAGTTTTATTCAACCCCCAAGTGACATTCAATCTTAGTACTTAGTACAACATCCTTTTACAGTTATAACAGCTTTTAAACGTGAAGCACAGCTTGACACAAGTGTCTTGCAGCGATCTACGGGTATCTTCGCCCATTCGTCATGGGCAAAAGCCTCCAGTTCAGTCACATTCTTAGGCTTGCGCAGTGCAACTGCTTTCCTTAAGTTCCACCAGAGGTTCTCAATCGGATTTAAGTCTGGTGACTGCGATGGCCACTCCAAAATGTTCCAGCCTTTAATCTGCAACCATGCTCTAGTGGACTTGGAGGTATGCTTGGGATCATTGTCCTGTTGAAAGGTCCAACGTCTCCCAAGCCTCAGCTTTGTGATGGACTGCATCACATTGTTATCCACTATCTCCTGTTACTGAAGAGAATTCATGGTACCTTGCACACGCTGAAGCTTCCCTATACCTGCAGAAGCAAAACAGCCCCAAAGCATGATTGACCCCCCGCCATGCTTCACAGTAGGCAAGGTGATCTTTTCATCATAGGCCTTGTTCTTCCTCCTCCAAACATAGCGTTGATCCATGGGCCCAAACAGTTCTAATTTTGTTTCATCAGTCCACAGAACACAATCCCAAAACTTCTGTGGTTTGTCCACATGACTTTTGGCATACTGCAGTCAACTCTTCTTATTCTTTGGAGACAGCAAGGGGGTGCGCCTGGGAGTTCTGGCATGGAGGCCTTCATTACGCAGTGTGCGCCGTATTGTCTGAGCAGAAACTTCAGTACCCACATCTGACAAATCTTTTCTCAGTTCCTCAGCAGTCACACAGGGACTTTTCTACACTCTACGCTTCAGGTAGTGCACAGCAGTCGAAGTCAGCATCTTCTTTCTGCTACGACCAGGTAGCGTTTCAACAGTGCCCTTTGCCTTGAATTTGCGAATGATGCTTCCTATGGTGTCTCTTGGTATGTTTAACATCTTTGCAATCTTCTTATAGCCATTGCCCTTCCTGTGAAGAGTAATCACCTCTTCTCTTGTCTTCCTGGACCATTCTCTTGACTTCACCATGTTTGTAACCACACCAGTAAATGTCTAGAAGGAGCCGAGTATCACAGTCATTTTAAAGCTGCCTAATTGGTGCTTATTAGGCTTTATTGCTGCTCCCTGACATCCACAGGTGTTTTCAATACCTGATTGAAAACACTTTAATGAACCTCTGTTCTTCAGAGTGGTAGTCTTTAGGGGTTGAATAATTGTGTAAATGAAGAATTCACAAAATAATCATTTACTACTGTATTACAAAACCAATTGATGTCATTTTAGTTGCATATGGTTCTTCAAGAAGTCCTTGTAGGATTTCATTCTGAATACAATTACAAATGTACACTAAATTCCCTAAAACCCTTTACAGCATTGGGGGGTTGAATAATTTTGAACACAACTGTATATCGCTGCAAATAATAAAAGGTGTAAACCCTGCGCTACCGGTGAATAAACGCTATAAATAAGCAAAAAATACCCTTCATATTCCCAGTTGCTGCTAACACTAGTTGTGTTCCCACAATCAAACAAATAGGTACGAAAAATAGTGCTGCACTGCTGTCCTGATAGCAAAAGACTCTATAGTCTGTGCAAGGTATGGATGTGATGTGAATACACAATTGTAAATGACAAAATCGTGCAAAATTACAAAATGTATTACAATATTAAAATCAAATGAGTTCTCATCAATAAAACACAGAATAACAAAAATGTGTTAAAAATACATTATTATTATTATATATCGCTACCCACTCCATTAGACTTTCTTTTTTTTTTTTTGTGATAAATGCCTTCTCCCCTTTTAGGGAAGATCTTCCTACTTATTTAAAATAATTTGTCATCTCATTTGACATAGCTGTCAACATATGACTGCTCACTTCCTTACCATAAAATAGTTTTCTTTGAATAGATTGAGACATATCTCTCGCCCCTTCTGGAGTTTTGTTGGGCTTGTTGTCAATGCCACTTGTCCTTGTACTACTTGCTAATAAATAATGCTCAGAAAGTTGCAAGGTTAAAGTGGTATTCTGGAACAACCCTAAATACTCTTTCGCTGCCAGGCCCTGGTCTCCATTTTGTAAACTCTGGTGGCCAGACCATTTTTGCAATACAAAAAAATACACTAAAACCATTATTGGCAGATAAAAACACAGCTAATTTTACAAAATTCCTGCTAAATCCCTACTAAATATAAAAGCTTAACCTGTATGGAGTTAATAAATAACAAATATTTGTAAACTTTAAATCGCGCCTTTTTGAAAAATGGTGAAAATCGAACGTACCCAAAAATTTCTCAAAAAATCTGGAGGTTTTCATTTTTCACTGGAAAAAGTCCAAAATAAAATGTGCTAAATTGATACCGTCCGAAGGTTGAGCTGGTATGATGATGCAAATGACTATCTTGGAATTAAATCAAAAACCTAATAAAAGGCATGCTTACCAGATAGTAAGCCACCAAAGCAGGTGGCTATAGCCCAGCCCAGGCCTTTGGTTAGTAAAATAGCACTAACTTCTCCAATATGGCAAGTTCCAACAGATAGAAAGTGAACTCCGCAGTGTAGGTAAATGATTACCCAAAAAAAGAAAAAAGGAAAAACATAGTGTGATCCTGCCAAAACCGATGACCATGTGACTGGACCAATGCTATAGAGCAGTGGTTCTCAACCTGGGGGTCGGGACCCCCTTGGGGGTCAAATGATGATTTGCCAGGGGTCCCCAAATCCTGGGCTGTTCCTGAACCCCTCACCCCTCTCCCAGCCTTTTTGCGTCTTCCCAGCTGGGCTGTTCCTGGAGCCCACGGCTGCCCACTCAGCCTCTTTGCAGCCGCCCATTGAGTTCATGGCATGGCTGGGGGGCAGAGACTAGAGGTCCACTGACTGTTGAGGATAGTGAGGTGGGAGGGGCTGGAGGAGACCCCATCTCCTGATTTCTGCATAGGTGTCACTGGTACGAGAACCCACAAAGTTGGAGACAGTGCGTAACACTACCTGTGATTCTAGTTGCCATTAAAAGGCCCCACTACAGTTCTCCGATCAGCAGATAGATGACCATGATCAAGAGCACCTAAGGGTGATCAGAACAACCCCCAAGCATTGCCACTCATCCCACCCCCCCCCCCACCAAGGAGTAAGAGAAGGAATACAAATAGAGAATACATGGAAGGGAGAGGAAAAGAGGGGAGGAAGAAAGAAAAAGGGAGAGAAAGAATAAGAGAAAAAAAAGATGGCTAGGGAGAGATGGGGAAAAGACAAGAAATTTGGATAGCGAGAGACAAAAAGGGAAAGAAAGGAGAACAAAGAGATAGAGTTGTACATCCTAAAATGTTCCATATGAGGTTTTAATAGTGTACGAGTGGAGGGGCTCAGGACCGCTAAATTTCGCTACGAAAATAATTTTACTGTTAGGGATCCCCACAACTTGGGAAATTTTATCAAGGGGTCACGGCACTAAAAGGTTGAGAACCACTGCTATAGAGTGTTAAATTGGATAACTGCACCCAGTGATAACAACTTAAACAAATGTACCACCACCGCATACAAAGTCTCCTTACCAGACGACCGATATAGAGCAATATTGAGCCCTAGGCAGATGATAAGCAAAGGCACCCAAAATCCACTGCAATGTGCACCACCACCATATGGGATAAACCCTTACCAGATTGAAAGCAGCTGAAGGCAAATGATATCCTACAATAGCAGGGATCTTCTCTCAACACCAAATTGCAGACTAATGGATGGATGGATGCAAAACCTCCACTTGTGTTCCAAGTATTCCTTAGGACTCCTTGAGTCAGAAATTTCACCCAAGAAGAAATAAAGGACTAATAGTGTAATACCATCAGGAAATATAATATATTAAAAACGGATACACTAAGGCCTCGTACACACGATCAAATCTGTCTGCTGGAAACAGTCTGCTAGACCGTTTCAGCAGACAGATTCGATCGTGTGTATGGGCAAACAGACGGATTTGGCCACCCGACAGATTTCAAAGCATGTGTCTTCTCGCACCGGTGCCGAATGGTTTCGACGCATGCACGGAAGTGTTTTACTTCCTGGTGCGGTGACGTGGCGGCGTCAACGTCACCGCCACGTCACCGACACGTCAGCGCGCTGTCTGACCGATTTGAACAGATAGATTTAAACGTGTGTACGAGGCCTTACATTTAAAAGACAATAAATAAATGTATGTTATGAAGCCGGCCGGCTACAACGCAAAGCTCCCGTCATCAATGAGCGTGGTGACGTCAGCACGTACCCTCTCAAATGCTAAATAATACCATGCCTTGGTTTGAGTTTCAGGCACAAATCTATTGCCGCCACCTTGGTTGATGGCAGACCTTATTCTACTATATAGAACTTTTTTTTAAGATTGCCCATTTCTAACCTAAAAAGCGTGGGAATACAAACAAAAGGATGTAATAATAACAAACCTTGGTCTGAGTCCCGGACATGAATCCTTAGCCGCCATTTAGATTTTAAAAAAAACAGGGCAAAATCGTGGGTGCGCGATATACGCCGATACCCGCTTTCCCGCGCCGAGTTTGAATACTGCGCCGACATATTCCGAGCGCAGTACACTCGTGTATAGTTGGGCAGGCTCGGCTCCTCTCGCGCTCACATTCTGGACGTACAGGACGTGAGCGCGAGAGTAGCCGAGCCTGCCCGACTATACACAAGTGTATTGCGCTCTGCATATGTCGGCGCAGTATTCAAACTCGGCGCAGGTGAGCGGGGAGGACGCAGCAGAAGGACGCCGGACCCGACGAAGAGGACACCCGAAGCCGCTGACGCACGCCGGACCCGACGAAGAGGACACCCGAAGCCGAACCCGACGAGGCCGCCGATGGACGCCGCGCAAGACACCAAAACTGTAAGTACAAAAATCTTTTTTTCCACAGGAATAGGGTCCACTTTAGGGGTGCGCACTATACGCCGGAGCGCGCAATACCCCAATAAATACGGTAGTTATTCCTGCGCTACAGTGGAAACTATGTGTGCAGAGGGTAAAGGTGCGGCAACTACCGTATGGGCCAACCACTACCCACAGTGAGACATGGAAAAAATCAAGAGATGGTGTTGCACTCCAATAGCATAGAATGGTGTAATTGGTAAAAATGTATAAATAACCTAAATAGTATAATTGATAAATGAATGTGCAAATAGACTGACTGAAAGATAAAAATCGCTATAAATGCTAAGATAAGGTGCATCCAAAAGTGAACTGAATAAATGTGCAAACAGTGCAGATAAGGGGACTTAGGTGCATAAATAAAATCACAACGTAAAGATAATATATGCAGTCGCAGAGGAAATCGCAGGATGGTGTTATGCTCCAATCAAAATGAATGACTGAACATAACTGATATACAACAATGATGGATGAATAAAACAGTAAACTGAATAAGAGTGCAAATACATACAAATAGGTAACGGAAAAGCAAGATTGTCCAATTTTTAAAGTGTAAATGGTGTGTAAATGGTGCAGCTGCGACTCAGTCCAAGAGGTGAAGAAATTGCAAGGTGCAAGTAGAGTGCTGGGTGCAGAAATAGAATCGCAGCATAAAGATAATGGGCCAGATCCACAAAGCCCGGCGTAAGTGTCTGCTGGGCGTAGCGTATATCATTTACGCTACGCCGCCGTAAGTTAGAATGGCAAGTGCCGTATTCACAAAGGACTTGCGTCCTAAGTTACGGCGGCGTAGCGTAAATGGGCTGGCGTAAGCCCGCGCAATTCAAATGGGGAAGAGGAGGGCGGGTTTTATTTAAATGAATCGTGACCTGATGTAAATGATGTTTTTTTTAACTGCGCATGCGCCGGGCGTGGACGTATCCCAGTGCGCATGCTCCAAATCACGTCGCAAAACATCAATGAAAACGATGTGAACGTAATTTACGCAAATCCCTATTCGCAAACGGTTTACGCAAACGACATAAAATTTGACGCTGGCCCGACGTCCATACTTAACATTATGTACGCCTCCATACAGCAGGGGTAACTTTATGCCGGACATACGCTTACGCAAACGACGTAAAAACACTGCGCCGGGCGTACGTACGTTCTTGGATCGCCGTATCTAGCTAATTTGCATATTCGACGTGGAAGCGCCCCTAGCGTCCAACATAAATGGGAAACTTTAGTAAGACGGCGTATCTACGCAAAAAGCCGGCGTATCTTGTTTTGTGGATACAAAACAATGATACGCCGGCGCAGATTTGAAATTATGGCGGCGGATCTGGAGATAATTGTTTGTGGATCTGGCCCAATATATGCAGTCGCAGAGGAAATCGCAGGATGGTGTTATGCTCCCATCAACATGAATGACTGAACATAACTGATATACACCAATGATGGATGATGCAACTGCGACTCAGTCCAGGAGGTAATGCAATTTAATCAAAAGAAATTGCAAAGTGCAAGTGAAGTGCTGGGTGCTAAATGACATCAGCAGGTGGCAAGGTTGTTTTTGGTGAATCTTCTGTGTATATAGACACCCGAAGGTGTGCTAGCAAATTAAGGTAAGCAGCTTTCAATAAAACCGATGGAATCACTTGGGGTAGAGGGGATAACTCCTATCCGTCCTTCCAGTAGTGTGGTGCCTAGGGGGTTAAGGCTTCCTTCCAGGCTGGGTGGTCAGCAAGGTAAGACCGCTCCAAAGTGTGTCACCAGGCAGGGTAGAGAAAACAAACAGGAGAAAACACACTATTCAAACATATAACAAACAGGGTACTCGCTTTTAAAACAGTAATGCAGTGTATGAATGAGCAGCGAGCTCACACCGTGCAAACGTCACTTCCGGTGTCCTAGTATCGCATATCGTCACTGTCACATGACTTCATCGGAATCAAAAGTGCGAATTTTAAAGCCTAATATGCAAGTTATTGTGCTGAAAAGGGTTTGGGGACCCCAGGGGACATGTATCCATGCAAAAAATGTTTTTTTTAAAAACAGGTGACACATTGGACACTTTTGACACATTTTTGGGACCATTGTAATTTTCACAGCGAAAAGTGCTATAAAAATGCACTGATTATTGTAAAAATGTCAATGAAGTGGTTATCCACTAGGGGGTGCTAAGGGGTTAAGTTTGCCATAAGGGAATTATTCTTACTGTAGGTGTGACGTCACTGATCGTCGTTTCCTATATCAGGGAACAGACGATCAGTGTCACTGCCACAGAGAAGAACGGGGAAGGTGTGTTTTACACACACCTCTACCCGTTCTTCAGCTCCGGTGACCTGATCGTGGGACACCTGCAGGGATCGGGTCCACAGACGAGGTCACGGAGCTTTGGACCAGGTCGCGAGCGCACTGCCAGTGGAGTGCATGCGAGCGACCCACAGTTGGGTTCTTAAAGGCGACGTACGGGTACATGCCTGTGCCCAGTCGTGCCATTCTGCCAATGTATATCGGCGTTAGGCGGTCCTTAAGTGGTTAAAGTGAAAAAAGAAAAGTGAAATATTTCTTTAAATATCATGCCTGGGGGGTGTCTATAGTATGCCTGTAAAGTGGCACGTGTTTCCGTGTTTAGAACTGTCCCTGCACAAAATTACATTGGTAAAAGAATAAAAGTCATTTAAAACTGCTTGCGGCTTTAATGTAATGTCTGGTCCCGGCAATATGGATGAAAATCCATTGAGAAAAACGGCATTGGGTACACAACCCCCCAGGCCAATACCAGCCCCTTTGGCTCTTGTATTGATATTAAGGGGAACCCAGCACCCAAATAAAAAAAGGAAAGGCGTGGGGCCCCCAAGCCCTATATACTCTGAACAGCAGTATACAGGCGGTGCAAACAAGACAGGGACTGTAGGCTTGTTCTTAAGTAGAATCTGTTTGTAATTTGGAACAGGTACATTTCTCTTATCGTCCATAGACAGTGGACACAGCCTTCTTAAGTCTTGACAAGTGGGTTATGTTCCTGTTTACAGGAGAGGTCTAGGCAGAAACATTAGATTAGATACTCAAATACATGTTACTTTGACAGAGTTGAACAGCCCCGCCTCCAGACATAACCCACCTTCCTGCAACATGCAGCCTCAGTTTCTTTCTGCCTAGCAAAGGAGAAGGACGTATGGCTTCCTTTGGGCCCAGCATCCTGAGGAAATTGTTTTTTTTTTATTTTATTTTTTCTTGAAAGAATCTTCTATCAACTGTCGGCTGAGAGACAGGCTGGAAATATAGATCCTTGTAGTCTCCTTAGTCCGGCCAGCGAGCGTGGGCAAAGAGGCTGGGTCTTCCACGACATACCCCATGACTCCTGGGGTGGCCAGTGAGCTTTCTGCTCCGAGGTCCACATATGACTCGGCTGTGGTGTTGTCTCACTCACAGTGGACCGGGCCGACAGCTACCTCCAATGCAGTTGTATGCCTGTCAGGAATGCGTCCTTGCATGGACGGGTAAGTACAGTCCCTCCTGCTTAGGTTCCTGGGGTTCGGGGATCCTCCTATCCTCCCTTCCATGCTCCTTTTTCCCTCTGCTGCATATTGCTGCTGTCGGGGGGGGGGGGGGGGGGCGGCGCCTTACTGAGGGGACTGTGGTGTGCCTGGCCTGCATTTTCTTGCTGGGGGTCTTTTTACAAAGAGGAGGTTTTGCCACGGTTTCAGCTTAATAAGGCTTTCTCTGCTTCATTGCAGCGTTTTGCCACCATTTTAGCAGCGCCGGCGCCATTTCTAGGTGATTTTCAGTTTTTGATTAAAAATCGCATTGGCAGCCGCGCTATGACGCAGATTACTATTGCGGTCGGCCATTTTACTGCGGCCATGTCCTGCCCTATCTGAAGCGTTCGGCGGCCATATTGGAAGAGTTTTTGGCCTCTAGTGCTGGTTCCTACGGCGCGCAGCACAGGTCTCCTCACAATTGCCTTACAGCTTTACCTCATCTTTTTTCTTCCTCTCGCACACGCTGTGTGTTGGAGGCAGGCAGCGGCGCTGTGTAGTCTCCTCCTGTGGTGGTGAGTCCCCTGGGTAACCCCCCCGGTCAGCGCAGCAGGAGGGTGGGTTTTTATTCAAGTCTGAATAGGGCCCTGGGAGCTTCTGTAATGGAGTCAGTATCTGGTTCTTCTTACCCAAGCATGCAAGAGGTGGCAGCTGGTGCTCCTGCACCTGCGGTTCCCATAGACACTTTGTTGGCAGTCCTAGTAACATTTGTTGCCAGGGTGGAAGCGGCGTGCGGGTGTAAGGGGGGTAAAAAGCGCCCCCTCCCCCTGCTATAGCCTGGGAAATGCTCTGACTCAGACCAGGACCTGGCTGCGGCTCAGGTCCCTGGTTCTGTTTTGTCTGAAGATGTGGACCAGGACCTTCCTTGTGAGGAAGACTCCTCTCTTGGGTCGGTGCATGACAAGGCACGTCCGCTTATCAATGCTGTAAGGGACTCCCTTAAGCTGGATAGTGCAGCTGAGGCTTCTGCTGAGGACTCAGTCTTTTTTGGATCACACAAATCAGACCGCTCTGTGAAAGTTTTTCCTTCTTTGATAAATTCATTGATGCAGAATGGGAAATGGCGCAATAGGCTTTTGTAGTCCCTCACCGCCTGGCGGTTCGGTATTCCTTTGAGAAGAGCCTCTTAAAGTGGGCTTCTCCTCTGTTGGTGGACCCTCCGGTTGCCCCGTTAAATAAGGTAACCACTCTCCCTATAGAGGGAACCCCTGCTTTTAAGATTTAGACTGATAGGAGATCCAAAGCACTGACACTCGTTCCGTGTTTTCCATGCTGGGGTCTGCCTTGCGCCCTATTGTGGCCACTACCCTGGTGTCTCAGACACTCACTGAATGGGCATAAAAATTGCACCAGACTGTGGAAGAGCACCAACTCCCTCCCTAGGTTATTAGGCTAGCGGACCAGCTGGTCCAGGGCCTTGTATATGTCTGTGATGCTTCACTGGATGCAGCACCTTTGATATCCAGGGCTTCTGTTTTGGCGGTGGTTTTGCGCCGCCTCCTCTGGTTGAAAGGCTGGTCTGCTGACCAAGCCTCTAAGAAAGCCCTGTCAAATTTACCCTTCAAAGTTGGGAGGCTTTTTGGGTCCTCGCTGGAAGACATTATCAAAGATGTCACTGGGGGGAAGAGCACTCTCCTCCCTCAATCCACTAAGGGGAAGGAGCCCCGCCGTAATCTGGGTCCTTTTTTTCCCACACAGAAGCGGTATTTTTGTCAGTCAGGGCCCGCAGGTAAACCCTCCCAGACCGACAAGAGCTCTGCTGGGGGATAGAAATGTCTCTGGGTCCGTAAGCCAAACAAATCGGCAGTCCAAACCCACCACTGCATGAAGCCTTGCCCCCGCCCGACTTATGGGTGGAGGGATGGGTTCGCAGGTTAACGACTCGGTGGACCTCCCTGCTCTCCGACCAATGGGTCTGTGAGGTGGTCTCGTCGGGGTACCTATCCCCCGAACAGATTCTTTCCCTCAAGTCTCCCTCTCCTCTCGCCTCGTCGGGCTCTCGGTTCTTCAGAAACCTCCCTTTGAAGACATCAGAGAGATTCCTCTCTTGACATTATCCCAGAAGGTGCCCTTTTTGGTGGCATTTACTTCTGTCAGATGGGTTTCTGAGTTGGCGGCCTTGTCCTGCAAGTCGCCATACTTGGTCCTCCCATAGGGATAAGGCGGTGTTGCGTCCGCAACCTTCCTTTCTTCCGAAGGTGGTTTTTGTCATTAAACCTTAATGAGGACATTGTACTTCCATCCTTGTGTCCTCAGCCGGCACATCCTACGGAGCAACGTTGCGCTTCATTCCTTAGACGTGGTATTGACTATAGAACATAGTCAATAAAAAAAAATTAAAATGTAATTTATTCATCAATTTAGGCCAATAAGTGTATATAGATTGGTTTGCACAAAAGTTATAGCAAACAATGGGATTATTTTTACTAGTAATGGTGACGATCAGTGATTTTTAGCGGGACTCTAACATTGCAGCAAACAAATCGGACACCTAACTGACACTTTTTGGGGACCAGTGACACTAATACAGTTATCAGTGCTAAAAAATATGCACTGTTACTATACTAATGACACTGGCAGGGAAGGGGTTAACATTAGGGGTGATCAAAGTGTGCTCCTAGGGAGTGCTTTCTAACTGTGTGGGGGATGCTCTGACTGGATGAAGACAGAGATTAGTGTTCCTGCTTGGCAGCAACACAAGATCACCAACTTCTTCCCTGTCAGAACGACGATTTGCCTTGTTTACAGATTACCGGTCTGCCTCTCTGGGGAACCGATCGTGGGTGGCCGGCCGACATCGGGTTCGCAGGACCCTCTGATTGGCATCCTCTTTGTCCATTCGGTGTGCGATCATGCCTCGTGCCCACCCAGAGGCTGTTGCACGTGTGCCACCCAGAGGCTGTTGCATGAACTGACGTACAGGTACGTGATTTCGTGCAATAGAGCCGACTTGCTGCCGTAAATATGCGGTAGACGGTCGGCAGGTGGCTAAAACACAGCACTGTTGCGTGGTGCAGTATTCCAATTTTGTTTTTTCAGTTTGTGATTCTGAATCATGATTGCTCTATACTGCACGGTTTTGTAACTGTACATTTGATGTATACAGGTGCTAAAAAACATGTGTAAAGATTACTAAAGCGCTGATGTGAATAAAAGTGAACCAAAAAATGTATGTGAACCAAAAAAATTAAGATAATCAAATGGTGATTGCTGCTAATATTGTGGAGTGTAATGATGTCACAAAAAATAAATGAATTGGGGGTTAATACAGCGCTATCATCAACCTTAATAATTATTGCACAGTGATCCAATATGTGCTGCCAAGATAATAATAAATAAAGTGCATCCAAACTGGTATAAATAAAATGGTTTGCAGTAGGGTTGTCCCGATACCGATACTAGTATCGGTATCGGGACCGATACTGAGCATTTGCACGAGTACTTGTACTCGCGCAAATGCTCCCGATGCCAGATTCGATACTTTTTTTTTTTAGCGAGCGGGTGGGGAGGGGGCGGAGACGTGATCTGTCTATTAAACTGCCCGGACAAGGGTGAGGGGCTATGACAGGCGGGGAAGACACACACTGCTATTCAAAATGAAAGCTGTATGTTCCCCGCGCTGATCATCTAGGTGGTGGTGGTGGCGGCGGCGGCGGCAGGGGGAGGAGGGCTTGGCTTTCTCTGTGGGGAGTGGGACATGGCTGCATTACTGGGGGGACATGGCTGCATTACTGGGGGGACATGGCTGAATTACTGGGGGGGACATGGCTGAATTACTGGGGGGGGACATGGCTGAATTACTGGGGGGGACATGGCTGAATTACTAAGGGAGGACATGGCTGAATTACTGGGGGGGACATGGCTGAATTACTGGGGCGACATGGCTGAATTACTGGGGGGGACATGGCTGAATTACTGGAGGGACATGGCTGAATTACTGGAGGGGGAACTTGGCTGAATTACTGGAGGGGGAACTTGGCTGAATTACTGGAGGGGGAACTTGGCTGAATTACTGGAGGGGGAACTTGGCTGAATTACTGGAGGGGGAACTTGGCTGAATTACTGGAGGGGGAACTTGGCTGAATTACTGGAGGGGGAACTTGGCTGAATTACTGGAGGGGGAACTTGGCTGAATTACTGGGGGGGACATGGCTGAATTACTGGGGGGGACATGGCAGCATTACTGGGGGGGACATGGCTGCATTACTGGGGGGGACATGGCTGCATTACTTGGGGGGACATGGCTGCATTTCTGGGGGGACATGGCTGCATTTCTGGGGGGACATTTAAAAAAAAGTATCGGTACTTGTACTCGATCCTAAAAAAGAGGCATCGGGACAACCCTAGTTTCCAAAGTTCTGATAATATATAACCAAGTCAGACACAACTGCTAGGTGAAATAGAAATCAGGAGGATAACGATACCTAGATGATCAGATGTCTGGTCTTCAATGCTAATTGATTGCTCTACAACCTTCATTACTTCTCAATCCTTCATAGACCCGTATTGGACTAAACTGGGCGTGACATAAATGAAATACACCACAGTTGCATTTACACATGCCCCGCAATATAATCGCATGTAAGAAGGTCAGTTGCAAAAAATAGAGCTCCTCACTTGGTTGTCTGTACTCACACAGGTAGATGGCTCCACGCTAAAAAACATAAAGCATAAAAAATGCCATTTAGTAACCTTCCCTAACCTATTTCTGTCTTTCTTTTCTGAGTCCAGTTTTTTTGTACTTATAAAACAAATCTGTCCAGCAGATGGAAGCATTTCCACATATAAATACAGTATATATGCATTCAAAATTCTGTTGTGGGAATATTTGCATAGTTTGGTTTGTGTTAAATTTTTACAATTACACTATAATTTCTTGAAGTTTCTCTGGACTGACGGTAAAGATTTTATATTGTTTTGAGTTGTTTAACCACTTAAGCCCCGGACGTTTTTACAATTTGGCACTGCGTCGCTTTAACAATTGCGTGGTCATGCGACGTGGCTCCCAAACAAAATTTGCGTAATTTTTCTTCCCACAAATAGAGCTTTCTGTTGATGGTATTTGATTGCCTCTGCGATTTTTTTATTTTTTGCAATATAAAAGGAAAAAGACAGAAAATTTTGAAAAAAAATTATATTTTCTACTTTTTGTTACAAGAAAAATCGAATAAACTGAATTTTAGTCAAACATTTAGGCCAAAATGTATTCAGCCACATGTCTTTAGTAAAAAAAAAAAAAAAAAAATAGCAATATAAAAAAAAAAAAAAATTGGCATCCTAGCGGCAACAGTGACACTAATACAGCGATCAGAAAACCGATCGCTTAGTGACACTGGCAATAGGGGGTGAAAGGGTTAACTAGGACGGTGATCAAGGGTTTAAACCTTTATTAGGGGGGGTACGGGGCTAACCTGGACCTAACACTAGCTGCCTGTCACACTGACACTAAATGCAGTGATCAGTAAATATATGATCACTGCAATCGGTGACACTGTGACAGGGGTCTGGGGGGGGGGGGGATCGGAAGGGGTTAATGTGCGGTGCAGAGAATCGCTGGCTGAAAAAGATGATATCTGAATGATGCCTACAGCTGCTCTTCTGGTCCTTTTACCAGCTAGCCCGTCCGAATGGCCACTGCCAGAAGTTGAGTATAGAGATTTCTGATGGCCAGTCATCTCTGTCATCTTCGGAGGCCCAGGTGCAACGTTATGACATCACGTCTGGGTCGGCAGAAGTAAACCTTGCCGGGGACATGGCTGGAAAGGCAGAGACTGTTCATTTTTATTTTGATCTTGGTCTTTCCAGCCTGAAGGAGAGTTCTGGGGTCTTGATCTTTCCATAAAGAGGGCCTGTCACGCACTCCTGATGCTGTGTCTGAGCCAGTGAGAAGCAAGAGGGCCTTGGCTGTGCACATCGCTGGATTGAGATCGGGCTCAGGTATGTATATAGGGGGGGGGGGGGGGCTTCAGGGAAGGCTGCATGCACCTTACTGCATAGAATGTTAGCAAATCTTAAAAAAATAATTCATTAATTTTGTCTTTTTTTTCCATATCACATTAACTAACTGGTTGCCGACCAGCCACCGCAGTTCTACGGCGGCAGGTCGGCTCCCCTGTGCGAGAGCCCGTAGCTCTACGTCGCCTCTAGAAGTGGCCACTAGGGGCCCGTGCGTGCCCCCCACTTGCCCCGAGTCCCGTGCGCGTGCCCGGCAGGCACGATCGCCGCCGGGTACCCGCGATTGCTCGGTACAGAGCGAGGACCGGGAGCTGTGTGTGTAAACACACAGCTCCCGGTCCTGTCAGGGAGAGAAACGCTGATCTTCTGTTTATACATTGTATGAACAGAAGATCAGTGATTTCCCTCAGTCTGTCCACCCCCCGATACAGTTAGAACACACCCAGGAACATATTTATCCCCTTCCCCACCCCCTAGTGTTAACCTCTTCACTGCCAGTGGCATTTTTATAGCAATCCAATGCATTTTTATAGCGGTTAACCACTTCATTGACATTTTTACACTAATCAGTGCATTTTTATAGCACTTTTCGCTGTGAAAATGACAATGGTCCCAAAAATGTGTCAAAAGTGTCCAAAGTGTCCGCCATAAAGTACTGAAAACAAATCGCTGATCGCCGCCATTACTAGTAAAACATTTTTTTTTATATAAAAATGCCATAAAACTACCCCCTATTTTGCAAACACTATTACGTTTGCGCAAACCAATCAATAAACGCTTATTGCCATTTTTTTTAACAAAAAATATGTAGAAGAATACGTATCGGCCTAAACTGAGGGAAAAAAGTTTGTTTATATATATTTTTGGGGGATATTTATTATAGCAAAAAGTAAAAAATATTAAATTTTTTCAAAATAGTCGCTCTATTTTTGTTTATAGCGCAAAAAATAAAAACCACAGAGGTGATCAAATACCACCAAAAGAAAGCTCTATTTGTGGGAAAAAAAGAATGCCAATTTTGTTTGAGAGTCACCTCGCACAACCGTGCAATTGTCAGTTAAAGCGACGCGGTGCCGAATCGCAAAAAGTGCTCTGGTCTTTGGGCAGCAATATGGTCCGGGGGTTAAGTGGTTAAAGGGGTTAATAAACAAATGGTGAAAAAACCCCACTGCGCCAATCAATATACAAACCCCAAAAAAGCAGCTACTTAAAAAATGTGAATGATATGTCAAAAATGATTTTGAACAATCCTAAATAAATGTTGAGCTCTGCCCATGTATAAGTGAACGTACATTAGCCGTGGTTGTCCCTGGACGTATGACAAGGTCTGGCTGCCATGGACAGAGCACTGATCATTCTAATTGTGGTTTGTTGTGGTCCCTTTATTGTGAATTCCCTTTATTGTGTATGTTTTCCTTCAATAAAGCACTCCTGATCGTTAAAAAAAAAAAGGTGCCTGCAAACTGACCCTAAACAGCCACTGCAGTGTCTCCAGTGTGAAAGCCCAGAGGGAGCGGTGAAGGAGCGGTGTCACTGCTCCTCCACCGCTCCCGCCCATTAAAATCTATGGGACACCGCGGCTATACCGCCGGCAATACGCCTCTGGAAAAGGGGCTTTGCATCAGGTTTTTAACCCTTTCTCGGCTGCAAAGGGGGGGTAAATCTGCCAGCCTAGTGGGGGAATAGCGTCACAAGATTGGCGGTGATAGCGGCGCTTTACCGCCAACGCACCTCCCGCCCCAGTGTGAAAGCAAATTGCCCATCAAATTGCATTAGAGTTGAGATTGATGGCCAGCTCCGAATTGAGGAAATGTGACACTTGGAAACAACCAGAGTCCAGCAGAATCTGAAACGGGCCTCCCCGTAGGCCTGAGGGAAAGTTGGGATTACCCAATACAGGGTATATTGGTGATTGGGTTTTTGCACAATCTATTGTAGACCCTTAGGGTTGGGCCTATAGTAGGGTGGGCTTTAAGTACTGTAAGGGGTTAGCTCGGTAGCGGGTGGGTGTGACCCCCTGGGTGGGTTCACTATACACTGAACTATACAGAGAGGCAGCCGAGGTTTGTTGAAAACAAGGGTTATGGTTTATTCTTCTATATTGCTGAAAACAAGTGCAAGGATCCAAACAGCATAAACAAAACAAAACATAAAATAAACCCTTGCCACTTGGGGTGTCTACTTTTACAACACAGGAACCTACCTATGGAGTCTGGCACAGTCTACTGCTGGGCAGACACTGCTGGTCATATAGCAGAAAAACAATAGTCTTTTTGATTTTTATCACACAGAAAAATCAACACAACCTCACCTTCAGAAGTCTTTTCCAGCTCACTGCTCTCCTTAACTCAAAAAGCCTCAGGATGCAGCAATCAGTAGTAATCCTCTGGATAACTTATAGAGGCCTTAATTGCCTCATTCTAAACAGCTGAAGCTATCCAACATCCTTAAACCTTTCTGGCTACCTCTGCAGCCGACACCTGATAGTAATTGGTGAATTGTCTAAACGAGGCAGAAATGTATCTCCTGTCTGTGACAACACCCACAGATTTACCTGACTTCCTGTACCAAGGGCAGAACCCGAAAGCACCAGGGAGCCCTGTGAAGGGGATGGTGCTGAAATGTTGTTCAAGGTGGGTCCATAATTTTTGGTCTCCTTGTCTGCACCAGTCAATCACTCGTTTAAGGTAAGGGGCTTGATGATATTTATGAATATCCGGGACCGCAAGTGCCCCAAACAATGTTTGTCATTTTTACCTAAAAAAAACCCCCACAAAACTTTACAATCACTTTAAGGACACTGAACATTTTCAGAGAGAAGAAAGGAAAAAAAATGGGTCATGGGTTTCTACCTGTGTGATTCAACAGCAGTATCAGCAGGCTTCATGTTATCTTTGGTAGCCCTACTGGTGATCTCCGGGAGATAGGAGTAGAAATATGGTATAATGCCGCATACACAAGAAAAGTTTGATCTGAGCAAATTTCTCAAATTTTCAGACGGCAAAAGTTCTTGTCGGAAATTATGATTGTCTGTATGCAATTACACATGCTCGGAATCATTGAACTGAATTTTTCGGCTAGTCAGTGTTGTACAACATCCCTTTTCAAATTTAGTTATTCCATTTATGAAATTCTCACTTACTGTAAATGTTAATTCTTAATATACATTTTAGGTCAGTTTTCCAGTATGCTGTGGATTTTTCATTTAACATACTTAGAAAAAAAACAGAGCAACTTTAGCATATTAGTTTGGCACAGAGCAGCTTCAGTGTATTGTTTTGAAAATTGCAAACTGTCATATACACTACCTGTGGCAAACAACCGTATATATTAATTTACTGTCATAATCTTATTACATGCTTAACACTGGATCACATTTTTTCTTTTATATAGGAGAAACCTCTGTTTTGGAAAAAAAATCTCCAGTATTCTCCACCCAGCTTCCAGTTGAAGAGTCTGATGATGATGAACTAAAGGATTTACAAGGTAACATGCACATATTGTTTTTGTCAAAGGTACAGTCTTTCCTAACGTGCAAAACTCCATGTGTTTTGCAACAAACAATCTTCAATCTCTAATGTCAGGCAGAAATAAAAAAGAAAATAAGATAAAGTATATTTTGTACATATAATTTTTTTTAGCTCTGTTTATAAAAAACAATATTTTATATCAAGCCAGCAGTTGAAACGCTTATCTCTTTTGCATATGTCATGCAGTGTTAGTCTTAGCTTTGCTAAAATAAGCCTGTTTACTCATTAAAATGTGACAGAAGGGCATATGGAACCCTGGTTCATTTTATTTTGGTAGCTATCCCGGTCAGATGTTAAGTCTGGTGGATTTCCTTTGGACAGCTTTTCAGAAGGAACCGCTATAAGTCAGCTCATGTCTGAGGTCAACTGGAAATGCACCTAGGACCCCCTGAATCACTGTGTTTCTTTATCGTACATCACGGGACACAGAGCGCATAGCCATTACACTTGGGTTATATGGGTACCTTCAGGTGTGGACACTGGTGTAATCAATTTCACAGGAAGTTTCCTCCCTATATAACCCCCTCCCACTGGGAGTGCTTCAGTTTTTTCGCCAGTGTCTTAGGTGTTGGTCACGTCTAGCTGTCCCTCGGAGGTCTCGGGACCCAGGATAGCTAGCCGGATCCGTCCGAAGTGCTTCAAAGCCAAGGTGTACGGTACCCGGGCCCTGCTGGAGTGGGGTTTTTGCCTATAATGCCTCTCCTTGGAGGGCTGGATTCTGGGCTCCAGTGCCTTAGTCTCTTCCAAGAACTAAACGCTACTAATGCCAGGATGCTATATAGGTCCAGGGGTGTGGGTTCCTTAACACAGGACCCCGGTCCCTGAAGGTCCAAGACAATTCCCACGGAGATGGGGGAAGGCTGGGCCTCTTGCATTTTGCAATACCCTGCGGCGTGGAGCAGGTAAGAGGGAACCTGCGGGACTTGGTTCGACAGTAGGTATCCCCCTGGGGGTTCTGGGTTGGCTAATGGTATGCTTGTGCATCAGCCACTATCTCCACTATGTCTTTTGAGGCAGGATGGGATGTACTAATGTTTACCCAGATAACTTGTAGATATATATATGCTTTTAAAGATATGTATTTTGCTACTCCCCCCAGATTTGCCTGTTAGCATGATACTGCAGCCCCACGTGTATAGAGAGGAAGTGCTGACAAAACTCCTGTTTCCTAGGAAGCCTATGGGGACAGCTTCCTCTATGTGTGCACTACAAAGATTAGTGGCTTACCGGGTGTCTGTGTTACTAGCGCTGGTCCAGGCTTCTCCTCTGCTCTCTGCTTCCTCCATGTTGGTTTCAGCGTGGGGGGGGCGGGCCAGCAGCGTCAGGTCTCAGATAAAGCAAAAAAGCATTTCCTGGCTGGTCATTCCCTCCTGAGAGCAATGGAGAGTGAGGACATAGAGCGCGCAGCTGAGCCAGTTCTGGCTAACAGTGACACCCAGTGGTGGTTTGTGGATCTTCAGGTCTGGACTTAAAAGTCCACACTGACCAGAGAAGAAAAAAAAAAAAAAAAGATTTTTTTCTTAAAGGGACTCAGCCTTAGATCTGGCAGTATCTGAGTCGGTGCAACCTTGGACTCCAGCTAACGGGCATTGGTGTGGCAATACTCACAGGACTTTCCTCGGTATTGCCGCCTTCTCAGGCGTATGAAAATTTAGATTTTTTTTTTACCATAGCCTGTCCTTATTAATGTTTCACTTCTAGCTACAACAGTTGGGTGTTGGCTGTAGGGGTGTCTCAAGGTTGTGCAATGGCTCCCAAGGGATCAGGACCAGCTAAGGCTGCAAAAGGGGCCAAAAAAGTAAAGGGGTCTCCAACGGGGTCAGAGGATTTGGGCCAGGCTCCAGTGGTCCCACCCTCACCAGATAGACCACCGAACAGCATCGTGCAGGAGCCATTGAGGGTGCTAGGGGCAGAGGCGGCCCCCAATCAACCCATTCCCGTTTATGTTACGGAAGAAATGCTAGAATCCACCCTGGGTGGGCTAGAGAAAAGGTTAACTGCTTTAATTGCCCGCTCTTTGCCGGGTGGCAAATGGGCTAGATCCCCGTCACCTAGAACGGTGTGTTCGGATGCAGAGGTCCTCTCTTCGGAGGAATTGGACCCACAGGGGGATCAAGCGGACCTGAGTCCTGACAGGTCAGTCATTGAAGATTCCACTATAGATGACATTTTTTCGGCTTCTCAAGCAGAGAGTCTGTGGATCCAGTCTCTGACGGATATGGTTCGCACTGCTTTTAAACTTCCAGTGTCAGAACAATTAGCTCCCACGGTATCCTCTTTAGGTTCCTTGAAGGCACCACTGAGTGGTGCGTCTTTCCCGGTTCACCCCCTTCTGGAGAGCGTGATTTTTCAGGATTGGGCTCGACCTGATAGGATTTTTATCCCTCCTAAAAGGTTCACCATTCTCTATCCTATGGAAGAAGAATTTGCAAAGAAATGGGCACTCCCTACCGTGGACGCAGCCATTTCCTGCGTAAATAAATCCCTGACCTGTCCGGTGGAAAATGTCCAGGTGTTTAAAGATCCAGTCGACAAAAAATTGGAGACCCTACTGAAGGCTTCTTTTACCACAGTAGGTGCCGTGGTTCACCAGCAGTGGCAGCCATTGGCGTTTGTCAGGCTTTAAAGGATCAGACTAAACAGATATTAAGGGACATACCGGCTCAGCAAGCTCGTGAATTGGCTGACCTCCCAAGAGCTCTCTGCTTTGCAGTAGATGCTATTAAGGACTCCGTTCAACAGGCGTCCCGTTTATCTCTGCTGTTGGTTCATATGCGTCGCCTTTTGTGGCTAAAAAACTGGTCAGCAGAGGCACCCTGCAAAAAGCTTTTAGCAGGATTTCCCTTTCATGATGGGAGACTATTCGGTGAAGACCTAGATAAATATATCCAGACCATATCAAGTGGTAAAAGTTCTTTCTTGCCTGTCAAGAAAATATCGCGTGGGCCCGCATTTAAGCGACAGGCCTTCGCAGGCTCGGCCCCTTCAACTTCCCGTCAGTATCGACGGCCTCCCGGGCGTTCAGCATTTAATAGCCGCCCACAAGGACAAGCCACGACAGGCAAGAGGCCATGGTCTCGCAAGCCGGTTAAACCAGTCCTCGAGTCAGATTCATGAAGGGGCGCCCCCACTCTCTTGGGTGGGGGGAAGGCTTCGGGTTTTCTCCGAAGTGTGGAAGGCCAGAATTCCCGACTCTTGGGTAAGATCCGTGGTAAGCACGGGCTACAAGCTAGAGTTTCGGGAAGTCCCCCCTCCTCATTTTCAGGGGTCAAGTCTTCCAAGCGACCCATTAAAGAGGGCCTCTCTTGTAAAAGCATTGGATCGTCTCTTGCTCCAAGGGGTAATTGTAGAAGTACCAACCCAGGAATGGGGTCTGGGATTCTACTCCAACCTTTTCATAATACCAAAGCCCAATGGCGACGTCAGGCCTATCTTGGACCTCAAACGCCTAAATCGCTTTCTAAACATTCAGACCTTTCGTATGGAGTCCATACGTTCGGTGGCAGCCAGCCTACATCAAGATGACTTGCTAGCATCTATAGACATAAAAGATGCGTATCTGCATGTGCCGATCTACCCGGCACATCACAGGTTTCTTCGTTTTATGATAGATCACCGCCATTACCAGTTCGTAGCCCTCCCTTTCGGGTTGGCAACAGCTCCGCGGGTATTCACAAAGGTGTTAGCCCCGGTGCTAGCCGTCCTAAGGACAGAAGGCATTTTAGTCTTGGCATACTTGGACGATCTTCTGGTTATCGACAGCTCAGCTTCCAACCTCAATCAGGCAGTAGGTCGCACAGTTCAGCATCTAGAGGAATTCGGGTGGATTGTAAACCTAGAAAAATCGGTATTGAAACCCACAAAGCAGTTGGAATATCTAGGCCTTCGGCTAGATAGAGACTGCCAGAGGATAATTTTAAAGATCAGATCAATAGCTCAAGCAGTTCAAGTGATCTTAGGCAAGAAGAGGCCGACTATTCGCCTATGTATGCGACTGCTGGGGAAGATGGTGGCCGCCTTCGAGGCTGTGCCCTACGCCCAGATCCATACCAGATATCTTCAGGCAGCCATTCTCTCTGCTTGGAACAAGTCCATTCAGGCGTTAGATCGTCCGTTGGTGCTCTCCCCGAAGGTCCGGCGCAGCCTGTCTTGGTGGCTGGTCTCTCAAAATGTATCAAAAGGGAAATCCTTTTGCCCCATCACGTGGAAGATAGTATCCACGGATGCCAGCCTGTCAGGTTGGGGGGCAGTTCTAGAAGAACAGACCCAGCAAGGGCAGTGGTCGGAGGCAGAAAAACTGCTTCCCATCAATATCTTGGAGATCAGAGCTGCTCGACTGGCCCTGATCGCCTGGACTCTCCTCCTTCAGGGTCTGCCAGTAAGGATACAGTCCGACAACGCCACTGCGGTGGCATACATAAACCACCAGGGGGGCACGAAGAGCCCAGCAGCCCAAAGAGAAGTAAACCTGATTTTCTCATGGGCCGAAGCCCATGTACCCTGCATCTCGGCGGTGTTCATCCCAGGGATAGACAATTCTCAAGCAGATTTTTTGAGTCGTCAACAGTTGCTCCCGGGGGAATGGTCTCTTCACCCCCAGGTATTCCAAGAGATTTGCCAAAGATTCGGAGTCCCAGAGGTGGACATTATGGCAACGAGATCCAACAAAAAGTTGGACAAATTCATATCCCGAGCCAGGGATCCCTCGGCCTACGGGACCGATGCCTTGGTTTGTCCTTGGCACCAGTTTTCTCTTCTGTATGCGTTCCCTCCACTGCAGATGATTCCCCGCCTTCTACGGAGGATCCGGGTGGAGCGCAGGCCTGTGATCCTGGGGGCCCCAGCCTGGCCCAGGAGGGCTTGGTACGCACTCATCGTGAAGATGTCAGTCGGGGCGCCGTGGCCGCTCCCCCTGCGCCCAGATCTGCTGTCTCAGGGCCCAATCTGCCATCCTGCTTCACAGCAGCTAAATTTGACGGCTTGGCGGCTGAATCCCTAATTCTTAAGGGCAGAGGCCTCTCAGATCAGGTCATATCTACGTTGATTCAGGCTAGGAAACCGGTCTCCAGAAATATTTATTACAGAGTCTGGAGAACCTATGTGGAGTGGTGCGAGTCTCAAAAATGGCATCCTCGAAAGTTTTTTATTGACAGGATCTTGCGATTCCTCCAGGTTGGCGTTGACAAAGGGTTGGCTCTTAGTACTCTAAAGGGGCAGGTGTCGGCTTTATCAATATGGTTTCAAAGACCCTTGGCCACCCATTCGCTTATGAAAACCTTCTTGCAGGGGGTCTTGCATGTGAATCCCCCTATTAGAGCTCCCCTCTGCCCCTGGAATTTAAATCTGGTCTTGTCAGCTTTACAAAGGCAGCCGTTTGAACCTCTGACAGAAATCCCTCTGGTGCTACTAACCCGAAAGTTGGTTTTCTTGGTGGCTATGGCTTCAGCCAGAAGGGTTTCCGAGCTGGCAGCCTTGTCATGCAGGGAGCCATACCTTATTCTGCATAAGGACAGAGTGGTTCTGCGGCCTCAACCTTCTTTCCTTCCTAAGGTCATATCCAGTTTTCACTTGAATCAGGACCTAGTCCTACCATCCTTCTTTCCTACTCCCCAGTCCAGAGAGGAATGACTGCTTCATACTTTGGACGTGGTTCGAGCCATGAGGGTCTATCTCAAGGCTACAGAGAAGATTCGGAAAACAGATGTGCTTTTTGTCCTTCCGGATGGCCCCAAGAAGGGTCAGCCGGCTGCCAAGTCTTCCTTGGCTAGGTGGATTAAGCAGCTGATTTTTCAGGCCTATGGTCTGAAGCGCGTTCCACCTCCCTTATCAGTTAAAGCCCATTCTACGAGGGCCATGAGTGCCTCCTGGGCGGCACACCATCAGATCTCTATGGCACAGGTTTGCAAGGCGGCAACCTGGTCTTCCATACATACGTTTACTAAATTTTATAAGTTGGACGTTGCAAAGGGTACGGACGCAGCTTTTGGGCAGGCGGTCCTACGGGCAGCAGTATAGAATCCTCTGGCCCGGTTCACGCCCCCTTGTTTTTCTGTTGGTGGAGCTATTTTTTCTCCTGACAATGTTTTTATTTGGCTATTCTTGGCCTTATGGTCTCCCTCCCTTCATAGAGCATTGCTTTAGGACATCCCAAGTGTAATGGCTATGCGCTCTGTGTCCCGTGATGTACGATAAAGAAAAAAGGATTTTTAATAAACAGCTTACCTGTAAAATCCTTTTCTTGAAGTACATCACGGGACACAGAGCTCCCACCCCTCTTTTGGGGAACATTGTGTAACCTCGGGAGAATTGCTTGCTACAAAACTGAAGCACTCCCAGTGGGAGGGGGTTATATAGGGAGGAAACTTCCTGTGAAATTGATTACACCAGTGTCCACACCTGAAGGTACCCATATAACCCAAGTGTAATGGCTATGCGCTCTGTGTCCCGTGATGTACTTCAAGAAAAGGATTTTACAGGTAAGCTGTTTATTAAAAATCCTTTTTTTTTTTTTTTTTTTTTTTACTAATTGTTAGGGATGAGCTTCGAGTTCGAGTAGAACTCATGTTCGACTCGAACATTGCCTGTTCGTCGAACAGCGAACTATTTGGGGTGTTCGCAGCAAGTTCGTGTGAACTTTAGAACCCTGTTAAAGTCTATGGGACTCAAACGTTTGAAATATAAAGTGCTAATTTTAAAGGCGAATATGCAAGTTATTGTAATAAAAAGTGTTTGGGGACCTGGGTCCTGCCCCAGGGGACATGTATCAATGCAAAAAAACGTTTTAAAAACTGCAGTTTTTTTGGCAGCAGTGATTTTAATAATTCCTTTAAGTGAAACAATAAAAGTAAAGTACATTTCGTACCTGGGGGGGGGGGGGGGTGTATAGTATGCCTGTAAAGTAGCGCTTGTTTCCCATGCTTAGAACTGTCCCTGCACAAAGTGTCATTTCTGAAGGAAAAAAAGTAATTTAAAATCACTCGCAGCTATAATGAATTGTCGGCTCCTGGCAATACAGAGAAAAGTCATTCAGAAAAAAAAAAAAAAATGTGGGGGTCCACAGCATTTTTTTTAAAATTTGGGGTGGAGTTCCCCTTAAAATCCATACCAGACCTGAAGGGTCTGGAATGGATATTTGGGGGGAACCCCCACATCATTTTTTTTAATTTGACGCAGGTTCCCCTTAATATCCATACCAGACCCTAAGGTAAGTGATTTTAAATGACCTTTTTCCTTTCGAAATTACACTTTGTGCAGGGACAGTTCTAAGCACAGGAAACAAGCGCTACTTTACAGGCATACTATACACCCCCCAAGGTACGAAATTTAAAGGAATATTTCAATTTTATTGTTTCACTTTAAGCATTATTAAAATCACTGCTCCTGAAAAAACTTCAATTTTTTAAAACTTTTTTTGCATTGATACATGTCCCCTGGGGCAGGACCCGGGTCCCCAAACACTTTTTAGGACAATAACTTGCATATTCGCCTTTAAAATGAGTACTTTAGATTTCAAGCGTTCGGGTCCCATAGACTTTAACAGGGTTCTAAAGTTCACACAAACTTTTGGTCTGTTCGCAGGTTGTGGTGCGAACCGAACCCAGGGGTGTTCGGCTCATCCCTACTAATTGTGACTTTTAATAAAAATGATCTTATTTGTATGTTACATGACACAGCATGGTATTCTGGAACCATTGGGTTATGTATTGTAGCTACCTTCAGGAGATTGCACACTGGCAAACAAAGCTGTAAGAATAGCCTCCTGCTCCCAACAAGCCTCATTTTTTTTGTCCTTCTCTTTGCGCTGAGAGAAGCATATCACTTTTTTGCTTTTAGTTCTTTCCTCGAGACCTTTTCTACTAGTAAGATACTATGGGCCAGATTCTCTAAGAAATCCGGCGGCGTAGCGTAAGCCATTTACACTACGCCGCCGCATCGTACTAGAGCAGGTGCTTTATTCTCAATGCACTTGCTCCGTAGTTTGCGTTGGCATAGCGAAAATGGCCCAGCGTAAGCCCGCGTAATTCAAAGGGGGCGGCTTCTATTTAAATTGAGCGCGCCCCCACGTCGAACGAACTGCGCATGCGCCGGCCGGGGAAAAAGCCCAGTGCGCATGCTCCAGCTCACGTTGGAAAGCGTAGTTGAAACCAACGTCAAAACGACGTGATCGTCACTACGCAATGCCCTATTCGCGAACGAGTTAGTAAAACGACGGAAAAAACCGACGCTGACCCGACACCATACTTAACATGGCATCCGACGGCACCTGACGGCATCCGACGGTACTTCGTAAGGTTACTCCTCATAGAAGCAGGGGTAACCTTACGTGAACGAATACGACGTACGCGACGACGGGGCGGCGTACTAGCGATCGGGAATCGGCGTAGTAGCCTCATTTGCATAGGCAAATGAGAAAACGTAAAGGCCACCTAGTGGCCGGAGTTGTCATTACAACTACGATCCGCAAGTGTAATGGTATTGCACTTGTCGGATGTTCAGGCGTATCTATGCCAAAGTGATTCAAGGAATCACTCGCATAGATATGAGCCCAAAAAAACAGCGATACGACGGGGTATCTGAGATACTCCGTCGTAGCGCCGCTGAGAATCTGGCCCTATAACTTCTGCAAAGTCATTGAGGCTTATTTTGGCAGCATCCAGATTGGTTACTCCTTGGCTTTGCTCTGTAGGACCGTACCTAGGGCGGGCCTAGAAATTGCCCTTTGGGTAATGGACTTTGCATTAGGCACCCAATATCTAGAGATCAGGGCAATTCAGTTGCCTCTTTTATGCTGGACCTCCCGGCTGCCAGGTCATTTGACCAGGATTCATTTGGACAATGCCACAGCAGTGGATTACATCAACCATCAGGGAGGCACCAGAAGTCATGCAGCTTAAAGAGAAGATAACCTAATTCTCGCTTGGGCTGAACTTCACATTTTGACCCTGACTGCCATACACATCCTAAGTGTAGAACATTTTTCAACAAACTTTCTTAGTTTTCAGTGTCTGGAGGTGTTTCGAGTTCTCTGAAGGTGAGGGGTTGGTTGCAATGACCAAGGATTCTCACGCCTTCATGGTGGATGCTCCGGTAACTCGATGGAAACGGTTCAACCTGACCTACTTATTCCTCCTCTAAAGCTTCTTGCTTGCTTACTCTGCAGAATTGAGAGTTCCAGTGGTCCTCTTTGCACCAAACTGTCCTAGAAGAACATGGTACTCGTCGGACCCTCTGTGGCACTCCTTAATTGTCATTGTCCACCATCTTGCTTCTCAGTCACTGGCTTTAATGGTTAGGCTGTTGATGCCCAGGTGCTAAAGGACAGGGGTCTATGAGATTCGGTCATCCCTATGCTGTGAAAGGCTATACAGGGCTGTTCTTACAGCTTTGTTTGCAGTGTCCAATCTCCTGAAGGCAGCTGCGTAACCCACTGATCCCAGAATACCATCCTGTATTGTGCTTCAAAAAGAGGATTTGACCGGACATATTTTTATGGCACCAAACAACCTATCTAGTGATTTTTATGCATCTTCTGTTTACTCTTAAAGACATTTTAGTGCAAACTCATTCCTAATTAGATGACTTAGACCCCTTTCACACTGGGGGCGGTTTTCAGGCGCGTTAGCGCTGGAAATAGCCTCTGCTAAGCACCTAAAAACCACCTCCCGTTCATTCCAGTGTGACTTTTCACAGTCTTGCAAGCAGCATCTTTCAGATGTGTTGAAAGCGCTGTATTTAGTGCTTCCAAAACGCCCTGCTCATTGGAATGCATAGGCAGCGCTTTCAAAAATGTGATTTTAAAGCGCCGTAAAACTGGAGTTTTTAACCCTTTTTTGGGGTTAAAAGTGGCTAAAAAGAAGTACAAAAGCGCACCTTAAACAACTCAAATGACCGGTGCTTTCAGTGTGAAAACAGTTTTAGTCTGAGGTTTCAGTCAGCCAGACCCTCAAGTAATCTTTAGCTGCTGTGCTATCTCTCAAACCAACTCATGGTGCTTTGGGATTTTTTTTGATCTTGTTTGTTATATAGTCAGGTTGAAAAAAAAACAAGTCCATCTGGTTCAACCAATAAATTTGTGTAAAATAAAATTTACTGTAATGTAATATGTAACTAAAAATAAATAAATATATATATATTTTATAACTACCGTATTTATAAAACTTACACATGTAAACAATAAAATAAATATGATCCAAATCTATTATAATTACTCTTTAACCACTTAAGGACCTTAGGTGTTTTTCAGATTTGGTGTTTGCAAGACTAAAACAGTTTTTTCTGCTAGAAAATTACTTAAAACCCCAAACATTATATATATATTTTTTCTAATACCCTAGAGAATAAAATAGTGGTCATTGCAATACTTTTTGTCACACCGTATTTGCGCAGCAGTTTTACAAGCGCACTTTTTTTGGAAACAATTCACTTTTTTGAATTAAAAAATAAGACAACAATAAATTTGGCCCAATTTTTTTATATATTGTGAAAGATAATGTTACGCCGAGTAAAATGATACCCAACATGTCACGCTTAAAAATTGTGCCCGCTCGTGGCATGGAGTCAAACTTTTACCCTTAAAAATCTTGATAGGGGACGTTTAAAAAATTCTATAGGTTGCATCTTTTGAGTTACAGAGGAGGTCTAGGGCTAGAATTATTGCTCTCGCTCTAACGATCGCGGCAATACCTCACTCGTGTGGTTTGAACACCGTTTTCATATGCGGGCGCTACTTGCGTATGCCTTCGCTTCTGCGTGCGAGCTCGTCGGGACGGGGCGCTTTTAAAAAATGTTTTTTTTTGTTTTCTTATTTATTTTTATTTATTTTATTACTTTTTACACTGAAAAAAATGAAATAAAAAATTTGATCACTTTTATTCCTATTACAAGGAATGTAAACATCCCTTGTAATAGAAAAAAAGCATGACAGGTCCTCTTAAATATGAGATCTGGGGTCAAAAAGACCTCAGATCTCATATTTAGACTTTAAGACGCTGGGCGGTACTGACGTTTTGACGTCACTTCCGCCCAACAAAGCTATGGGGACGGGGCATTTTTCCC
Source organism: Rana kukunoris (assembly GCA_029574335.1). Lineage (NCBI taxonomy): Eukaryota > Metazoa > Chordata > Amphibia > Anura > Ranidae > Rana > Rana kukunoris. The sequence continues at coordinate 33,848,816 of CM056059.1, read as the reverse complement.
TCACTCGCATCCCCACACAACTGCCGAACGGACCCGATCACCTCCGCCACTACCGGCAGCAACGGTAAGCGCCGGAGGGCGCAGGAGAGCGGCGGGAGGGGGGGCCCCTCTCCCGCCACCGATAACGCCGATCTTGCGGCGAATCTGCCGCGGAAACCACCGTTATCGTTTAAAGGACCCTTAGCACTAAAGATGGATACCTCGGTTGTGGCAGCAGCTGCTGCCGTTACCGAGATATCCATCTTTAAAAATAGGACGTATATATACAGTGCAGGGTCCACAAGCAGTTAAAGAGAAACTAATATATTTTGTCATAGTTGTGTTGGATCTCAATAAATTAGGCTTACATTATCATTAATGTAGGGTAGTCCAGTGTAAAGACATGATTTGACAGCATTCTAGGAGCTTGTTCTGTTGAAGGTGAATCAATAGCTTGGATGACTGTTTGGCCCGGATTCACATACATCGGAGCACATTTATGCCACCGTAGCGTATCTCTTTTACGTTACGCCGATGCAGCGCAGAGAGGCAAGCATGGAATTCACAAAGCAAATGCTCCCAACTCTGATCCGGCATAGCGTATATTTCGTAGGCGTAAGCCGGCGTAGCTGGAAGTGGGCGTGATCCATGGTAATGAAGCATGACCCCATGCAAATGATGGGCTGGGCGCCAGACAAGTACTTAAAACGAGAGACGTGGACGTATCCCGTGCGCATGCGCACAACCACATCGGAACAACTGCCTAAGATACGCCAGATCACTGTGTACGTCATTAACGTAACCTAAGCCCAGCCAGACCCATGTCGGCCCATATTCACAGACGTCCAAAGTACAATACGTAGGCTTGTGTTCCCTGGTCCATACCTTTGCATGGGTTGCGCCTCATCTGTGGGGAATAACTTTACGCCGAACATAACTTGCGCAAACCGCGTAAATTATGCGTCGGGCGCCAGTACGTTTGTGAATTGGCGTATCTCCCTCATTTGCATATTTGAATAGAAAATCAATGGGAGCACCACATGCATCCAGCGTAAATATGCGCCCACTCTACGCTGCCGTAGGCAAGTTACGTCGGTGGGATGAAGTCTGTTTTTAGGCGTATCTTAGTTTGTGGGTCCGGCGCACAGATACGACGGTGCATATTTGTACTTAGGCGGCGTATCTGGAAATACGTCGGCGTAAGTGCTTTGTGAATCCGGGACTTTGTATTTATTTCTGTGGGGAAAAAAGGGGGCAGTGTAGGCAGCAGTGCTGCTTATGAGAACAAATGGCAGTAGTGATCAGTCAGCTTATATTATATTATTGTGCAGCTCAGTGTACATTGCAAATGAGCAGGTAAGAATACTTTAATGCTAAAGAAACATTAATGCTAAAGTCTCCCCTGCATTCAAAAGTCATATTTGTTTTTAATGCTCACAATGCATTTAATGCATGGCAATTTATATATAGTTTCATTGTCCCAGCTTGGACCAATGTAAGTATGTATGTACCATACCTGTAGGATCCCTGTGAAAGCTGGAAATCACTGTAGTAGGAACCGCAACCACACAAAAATCCTGTGTGTGATTGGCCACAGCTGATCAGCTGACTTCAGCCTAAATCATTGTCCAATCACAGCACAGGTTGACCGAGGGGGTGCATGCCTGCGAGCCCCAAACCCAGAAGAGCCGCAATGTACCATGACTTTACCTGGCCTGCAACTGTTGTCTGCTCACGGTACAACTACTGTGGACAGGTGGCAAGCAGTTAGGCCCCTTTCACACTAAGGAGTTTTTCAGGTGTTACAGTGCTAGAAAATAGCACTGCTATACCGCCTTAAAAACTCCTGCCCAGCCTTCTCAATGTGAAAGCGCTATACCGCCTCGCGCCTCCCGCCCCAGTGTGAAAGGGGCCTTAAAGAGATTGTAAAGACAGAAGTTTTTTTATTTTAATGCATACTATGCATTAAGATAAAAAAGCCTTCTGTGTGTAGCAGCCCCCCTAACTTACCCAAGACCCCTCTCTTTACGGTCACGTCCACAAGTGTCTCAGCAGTCCGAGATTCTCCCTTCTACTGTGTATGCACGATGATGGCCTCTTATTGTTATTTTTTAGATACATAATCCTGATTGGCTAGCTTACTTTGATTAACAGCAGTGGCAGCCAATCAGGATTATGATTGGAGGCCAACATCATGCATATACAGCAGCCCTCAAAATTTCCACTCGCCTGCTAGCATTTGGCGAGTGGATTTCAGCTGGAGGCGAGTGATGATAGGGCTGCATGACCAATCTCCCTCCAATCTGTGCCTACACTTAGAGTCCTGATGAGATTGGCGGCCGAAGAGGAAAGGTGCATGCTCGGGAAAAGTAGTCTGGTGAGCCGCGCACAGGCAGAGCAGTACACAGGTACTCTCCTTACAATTCTTATTAAGCCATGGGACCTAACAGTATGACCTCTCTGAGCCTGACCCTCTCCCTCCGAACAATGTAGCTGGAGATCAGGGAGCAGGAAGTAATGAGTGAGGTGGAGGATTGCGAAAATGACCACCCTGGGTGACCCAGGTAGGCAGTGCAGCGCTCACTGAAAGTTGCCCTGACATGAGAGTGCCAGCCTTCCAGTTTGTGCAGTTTTCTTCTTCTTGTGCTCTATGTAAGTGTCCAGCAGTTCAGCCTGAGCACTGCGAGCAGACTGTTCTCAATGTGTGCTGTGCGGTGTCAGTGTGTGCTGTGCTATGGTGTCAATGGCTGTGCAGTTGTGTGGATCTCGGCGCTGGATTGTACTCCCTCCGGCTGTGCTGCAGCTCCTCTCCTCACTGCCAGCCTGAATAAAAGGGGGAAGTGGGGACATGCAAGCGTGGAGCCATACACAGGGGCTCCTGATGATGAGATAATTAGGAGAGGGAGAGAGAGAGAGGATGGATGGGAGTTGCAAAGGAGACTGGATGGATGGGAGTTGCAAGAGAATGGGGAGGAGACCTGGTTCTAGTGCCCTGTCCTTCTGGTCTGCCCCCAGTGCCCTGTGCCTCTGGTCTGCCCCCAGTGCCCTGTCCCTCTGGTCTGCCCCCATGCCCTGTCCCATTTTGTTAAAGTTTTTGGTAATATTTAATAGTGTAACTTGATTCTGCATAAAACATTTAACAGTGTCATTCCATGAGATAATCTACAAGGGCGTGTTTAGGGGCGCAATTAGGCACGGGGCAGTGTATGAATGGGCTGTTAGGTGGGGCAACTGGTGGCGAGTAACTCTTGAGTCCTGGCTAGTAGCTCAGGGCTTGAAATTTTGAGCCCTGATATACAGTACTGTAAAAAAGCTTTAGGCAGGTGTTAAGAAATGCTGTAAAATAAGAATGCAAAGTGAGCATACAGAAGAAAAATCTAAGTCAATATTTGGTGTGACTACCCTTTGGCTTCAAACCAGTTGTTACACATGTACACACATGCACAAAGTCAGGGAATTTGTGGGATTAGAGTCGGGTGTATGATTAAACAATTATACCAAGCAGGTTCTAAAAATCATTTATTTTATATGTGGGCTGAAACAGTCATTACCTTAAACAGAAACGGTTATATAGGAGGCTTAAAACTGGGTGAGGAAAAGCTAAACTCTGCTACTAAGGCAGTGTTTCTCAATTCCAGTCCTCAGGGCCCCCCCAACAGATCAAGTTTTCAGGATTTCCCTCAGATGAAATGGCTGTGGTGATTACTAAGGCAATGAAACTGATCAAATCACCTGTGCAAAATAATGGAAATCCTGAAAACCTGACCTGTTGGGGGGGCCTGAGCACTGGAATTGAGAAACACTGTACTAAGGTAAGGTTGTGGAAGACCATTTCATGTCGCAGGTCTTTCACCATGGCAAGACTGAGCACAGCAACAAGACACGGGGTAGGTGTGCTTACATCAGCAAGGTCTCCCTCAGGCAAAGATTTCAAAGCAGACTGGGTTTCAGTATGTGCTGTTCGACCTCTTTTGAAGAAGTACAAACAAGCAGCCAAGGAAACTTAATGCAGCAGATGAACGACACATCATGCATACTTCCTTCCGACATTGTTAGATGTCCAGCAATGCCATCAGCACAGAACTAATGTAAACCAGTGGGACCCAGATATACCCATCTACTGTCCAGATGAGTCTTTCCAGAATTGGTCTTTGTGGAGGAATTCCTGCCAAAAAGCCATACCTCCAATGTGAAAACAAGACTAAGTGACTCAACTCGGCACAAAAACATAGAAACTGGGGTACAGAAAAATTACAGCAGGTGCTCTGGGTCGATGAGTCAACATTTGAAATATTTGTCTGTCCCAGGAGGCAGTTTGTTCACCAAAGGGCAGGAGAGCGGTACAATATTGAGTATCTGTAGGCAACAGTGAAGCTTGGTGGACGTTTCTTGCAAGTTTGGGGCTGCATTTCTGGAGTTGGGGATTGGATCAGAATCAATGGTGTCTTCAATGCTGGGAAATACAGCACTTATAGTGCTTCAAGGATGAGACCACTCAACAAATTTTTTTCTTTTAGGACTTTCTTGCGCACTTTTTTTAAAAGAAAAGTTTGCAAAACATATAGGGTTAACCCACACAGGGGTTATTCAGAATCGACCTGCAAAAATCAACCCATCATTCAATGTCATGGCTTTCCCCTTCTGCTCTGAACCTAAAGCCCCATACACCCCATCAGTTTTCCTGCATGTTTTTCTCTTCAGGTTTACCAAAACCATGTAGTGCAAGGGCCTGCCTGATTTCATACAAATTGAAACTCTTGAGGTTTGACATCATATTAGATGGTTTTGGTAAACCTGAAGACAAAAACCTGCAGGAAAACTGATAGTGTGTATGGGGCTTCAGTCTTAGGGCTACTGTTTATGTCTCTTCCAGGCTTTTCTCACAAACTCTCTGTGCCCGCACACTAGGGGTGGACCAAACACCGCCCAGTTCGGTTTGCACCAGAACATGTAAACAGGCAAAAAATTTGAGCGAACATGCAAACCCTATTAAAGTCTATGGGACACAAACATGAGGGCTTATATGCAAGTTGGATATTGGAGTTCCTTGTTTCTCCGCACTCGTGGCTTTTTAGTCAGAGTGTGTTACCCCTAGATCGGAGTCCTTGCTCCTTCATACTGATTATCACGGAGGAGTTCTGACTACACTACGAAGATTCCAGTGACACAGGAGACTTATCTGTCCCTGGGGAGGGCTTTATCTGCTTGCGTTTAAGACCTTGCTATTTAGAGGGTCCACCATTTCCAGTAAGGGCACTCATATACAGAGTGGGATTTATCTTCAATTGGGATTCCCTCCACATCTCCTCTCCCCCCTCTTCTCTCTATTGGTGAAGGTAGATGAACCCTGGATTCTTCATTGGACTTTTTTTCTTCCATTGTTTTTCACAAACTTTTTTGTTATATGGACTCAATTTATTTAGTTTTTATCACTATTTATGTCATTTCATTTTTGTGATTATTCACATTACGAGCGCAACTTATGTTTGTATAACTGTTTTTGCACCATAGAGATATTTGATGGTTTTTGTTGCAGCTGTACACTTATGTTTTATCTCTGGCACAGTATAATCACCCCTATTTCCTCTCAGCCCATACCAGGCATTTCGAGTCTGGTTTGGATATTAAGGAGAACTCAATGCCAAAATGTAAAAAAATATTGGCGTGGGGGGTCCCCCCTAAAATCCATACCAGACCCTTATCTGAGTATGCAGCCTGGAGGACAGGAAGGGGGGGACGAATGAGCACCCACCACTCCTGAACATACCAGGCCACCTGCTCTCCACATGGGGACGTTGCTTTGGGGTGCTTTGTCCCGACAACCCTGGCCATTGGTTGTCCAGGTCTGCGGGTGAGGGTCTTACCGGAATCTGGAAGCCCCCAGATCCTGCCCCCCTACAATAGACCGTTTTTGACAATTTGTACATTCATTGTCAATCACGCTGTCCAATAGACCCGAAAAATCGCTGCCTTCGTGGTAGACTTCCCGGCAACTGCTGTCTTTTGACTGTGACAGCTGTTATATAGGCAAGGGTGGGGCCACCCGCTGATGTAACCGGATGACCCTGCATCCTCTGACATGATGTCAGAAAAGGTGGGGTCACTTGTTACATCACCGGATGGCCCTGTCCTTGCCTGTTTAACAGCTGTCACAGCCAAGAGACTGCAGTCACCAGGATTTGGTGAATGGATAGGGGTACAATGTACCCGATACCCATTCACATGGGGGGGAGAGCTGGGATCTGGTTAAAGGGGGCTTCCAGATTCCGATAATCCCCATACTCGCAGACCTCGACAGCCAATGGCCAGGGCCTGGTATGGATTTTGGGGGGAACCCATACTGTTTTTTTTCTTAAATCTGTCATAGGGTTCCCTATATACTCTACACTGCAATATATACCCGGCACTGTATTATATATACTGCACCAACTGTACTCTGTTTGGGTGCAGGAACTGACCCTGCTGTTACATATTATTTCCAAAAATGTAATTACATGCCACTGTTAAACGGGCAAAAAATTGGGTGTTGGTGCCCTAAACCAAAAATATTGTTGGAAACTAATAGTTACATAGAATAGCAGTGCCAAGGGTTAAGTGGGTTAATACCGTGTATCTTTTGCATTAGAGCCAACGTTTCTTGACAGTACATGATCTGGCCAACAGATGTCACCTGAAAACAAAGGACTATAGTAAAGAAGTGAAGTGCCTCCTTTTTTTTAATTTTTTTAACACTGCTGAGAAACTACCACCGGCTGTTGAAAGAATCACATGTCAATACCCACATAGACTTAATTAAATATATACATGTGGTAATACATTAAACACAGCTGTAAATTTCTTACATTCTGCTTGTATTTGTAAAAAATGCAGCATAGTTTTTATTGCTCTTTTCAACAAAACATTGTATTTTAAAACCGGTTACGTTTCAGGTAAAGCTTCTGGAATGGAAACTAGTGAGAGATTGAATCAGAAAGCAAAGCAGAAGAAGCATAAAGACCAAAAAGGAAGAGTGGATTTTATTCAAAAGAACATTGAGGTATGTTAATATTTTCTTTTAACACAAGAGTATAAATGGCAGAGGGTCTATAATATATGGATTGCTGTAGGGCATTGGATGGCATTCAAGTGGTCTTGTAGAGGAAATGGGGGTCTGTGATGGCTGAAAGTTTCTATGAAAAGGTATAGTGAGATCTATGTTGAGATATATTGTGACGGTATGTGAGGTGAGATACATGATAATCGCTATATTTCACTTTGCATTCGTTCCTCCAAACTGTCCTATAAGTGATAAAGCTATGCAATGCGATTATGCTTATATGAAAAGGCGCATTTCTCTGTTTGCACAGGTCACATGTACTGCGTCTTGTCAGTCCCATTGAAAAACAGATGTGTGTTATTTCAGTGGATGGATAACCACTCACAGCTATGCTAGACTCTGGTAGTGTGGTGATCCTAGTCAGGAATGATTGTGTAAACCCCACAAAACTACACCTAAGTACTATTGGGGTAATTTGCATCCATGGGGACACTCGGGACTACCGGACAGCGGGGGTTGAGGTTGATACCCACTGGGGCAGTGTAACACATTTAGTGCGGGTTGGACCTTCACTGCTTCATGAAGCTTTAGTGGGGAGAGATTTTCCCCATTTTAGGAATTTGTGGGAGAACAAATGGAGGCTGGTTGGTAGAGCTCCCACTGCTAGGGAAGCATGGGAACTCTCACCAGACCCTTTTTGCCAAAGGTAAGGGGATGCTGTTGATGGTATCGAGGAAGCCAGAGAGTAGCCAAAATGTGGTACCCGACTTAGCGGTCAGGATAGAGGATTTCTTTTTCCGAGCAACTGCGAGAGACCACCCTCATGAGAGCCAGGGAAAATGTGAAGATGTTGGATGGGAAACCTGTGGATCCTAATTGGTTGGTTGTCTTTCCCCTACTTCACCATTTAAAAACAATTTATTGTATCGAGTGACAAAACATGGAGAGGACGGGGTAGACTAATTCCCAAACCCTTCCGCAGGGTGGTGCTAGACCTGGCCAATGGTCATGTAATGGGGACATCTCAAGGTAAAAAAAAACAAGGAGAGAATCGCCCAGAGATTTTTCTGGCCCGGGTTGCATGCAGATGTCAAGGAGTACTGCGAATCGTGCCCCGAGTGCCAAATGTCGGCACCGTCGCCCCATTTTCGCAGCCCCCTTGTCCCTCTAATCAAGGTCCCCTTTGAGAGGATTGGCATGGACCTGGTGGAGCCGGTTGTGAAATCTGCCGGGGTCACCAACATATTCTGGTGATCCTGGACTATGCAACGTGCTATTTTGAGGCCATACCCTTGCGCAACACCTCCGCTAAGGCTATTGCCTAGGAATTGGTCCAGGTGTTTAGTCGAGTGGGGATCCCAAAAGTGTTCTTAACGGATCAGGGCACCCCATTTGTGTCCAGGGTTACCAAGGAACTGTGTAGATTATACAAAATCTCCCATCTCCATACCTCTGTCTACCACCCCCAAAACGGATGGTCTGGTCAAAAGATTTAATAAAACTTTGAAAAGTATGCTGAAAAAGGTGGTCGACAAAGATTTGAGAAGCTGGATTTTTTACTGTCATATTTCATGTTTGCCATACATTATGTTCCGCAGGCATCCGCAGGCTATTTTCTCTTTGAGCTTTTGTATGGTAGGCATCCCAGGGGGCTGCGAGATGTCGCGGAAGAAACGTGGGAAGGTGAGGCCATCCCATATAGACAGGACTGTCTATATGAGAGGGCACACCTGGGCACTGCCCAGGGGCCCCAGCTGCACAGGGTCCCCTGTTTTTTCCCCCAAAGAAGCTGGTCCTTGAGCCCACGCTGCCCTGAAATTGGGGGCCTCATGATGGCACTGAGAGTGATAGATACACAGGGGAGTCAGTCTGCCTCCTACCTACTTGATGTCAGTTTACCTGCACTGTCATCATTGTAGGGGGCCCCAGAGCATTACTTTGCCAAGGGGCCCATGATGCTATTAAGACGGCCCTGCATACAGAAGCACCATAGAGCATGTCTCCTTGATGGTAGAGCATAAGCTCAATAATGACATGCAATGCCAAGCTGTGGTTTCCAAAGCGAGCAAAGTCCTTTCTTGTATTAAGAGAGGTATGTACTCCAGAGAGAGAGAGAGAGAGAGAGATAATTTTGCCCCTGTACAAATCATTAGTAAGACCTCATCTGGAATATGCAGTTCAGTTTTGGGCTCCAGTTCTCAAGAAGGATATTGGGGAACTGGAGGAGCTCAGCTATGAGGAAAGATTAGAGGTACTTCATTTATTCACTCTTGAGAAGAGGAGATTAAGAGGAGATATAATCAACAAGTACAAATATATAAGGGGTCCATATAGTGAACTTGGTGTTGAGTTTATTCACTTTACGGTCAACACTGGGGACAAGGGGGCACTCTTTACATCTAGAGGAAAAGAGATTTCACCTCCAAATACGGAAAGGTTTCTTCACAGTAAGAGCTGTGACAATGTGGAATAGACTCCCTCCAGAGGTGGGTCTGGCCAGCTCAGTAAAGTGCTTTAAGAAAGGCCTGGATACTTTCCTAAATGTACATAATATAACTGAGTACTAACATTTATAGGGAAAGTTGATCCGGAGAACATCAGATTGCCTCATGGGGGATCAGGAAGGAATTTCTTCCCCTGCTGTAGCAAATTGGATCATGCTTTGCTGTTTTTTTTTTTGCCTTCCTCTGGATCAACTATGCGTATAGAATTGGGTATATGTGATTGTACGATATTATTATTTTATTTCTTATGGCTGAAAGTAAATGTGAGGCATAGGAGGATCAATTATGACACTACATCCCATATAGAAATAAAAGAAAAGAATGGGGGAAAGAGGGTAACAAACCCAGGGACTTTGAACGGTGTCAAATAAGGAAAGTATATCAAGTAGAAAAATACAAAATGTATTTGATTTTAACATACATAATTAAAAATGGAAGTGAACACAACCATAAATGGATCCTAATTGGATCAGCGTGGCTTCAAAAGGACATCAATTGCCCAACATGTTTCGCCCAGGGCAGGGCTTCATCAGGAGCTTTGTACAAGGAAAGCTATAAAAAGAAAAAGAAAATATAATAATGTATAGAAAATCAAACATTGAGGTAATAGTCATTAAACAAGCTCAATGCATAGTACACATACTTAGAAAGCAAGTATTATATATTCAAATAAACGTTTTAACATCAAAAACGATAAACAAAAGGGGAAAAAACAATATATCACAACAATGTAAGATGCGTATACCTACATAACAGCATTAAAACACATCACATAATCACCACTAGGCAAAACCGCTCACCCTTGGAGCCAAGCTTCAATCCAAATGTGTAGTAAAGACTGTATTCAGATTTGGTAACAAGTTGAAAAAGAGAAGAATGATAAACACAATTCCCCAAACAACAATGCCATTAAAGGAGGGCCCTCAAAATCCGATCCATTCCACACTGAAAAGAGAGGCTATAGTAAATAAAAGAAAAATTAAATGTTAAGATAAAACAAGGGAGTGTACATTCTAAGTACAAAAATGGCTGCAGAGAAGCAAGCCAGGAAGGCAAATCCACAGGATACAAAGATAGGGAACATCTGTGCCTGTAAGAAGCCTTCAGTTAATTTGGTAATTACCTGATAGATTGGGGCTCACAAATGGGGTCAAAAAGAAAACTGGCTGGGATGAAAAAGGAGAACTCCAAGATTGACGATCTCCACTGCCCAATAAGGCATAAGCGCAGCCAGAACAGCACAGACTGAATAACTGTTTAAACAAACAGTGAGGCCCCCGTACACACGACCGAGCTTCTCGGCAGAATCCAGCGAGAAGCTCGCTGGGAGACATATTCTGCCGAGGTTCTCGGTCGTGTGTACACTTCCGACGAGCGTCCCGTCGGGAAGCTCGTCGAGCCAAAAAGGAGAACACGTCCTTTTTCCTCGTTTTTCAATGAGGACTTTGGCTCGACAAGCTTTTTCGAGCGCTCATCGGGAACCTCGTCGGGCAGAACGATGTGTTTAGCCCGACGAGGTTCTCGTACGTGTGTACGCCACCTGAGAGTTACAAACTAAGTCAAAGAGGTCAGTGAAAACATACATAAGAAGCCTGCAAAGCTTGCAGTGCTCCATAGTGGGAATAGTAATGTTCAACATACCTATGTGGATGGATCCGGAGAAGGAACGCTGAGTAGGCAGCAGATAAAGAAGTAAATGGCCGGACAGCCAAGTCAGTTATGGCAGCAATAGGTATGTTGAACATTACTCTTCCCACTATGGAGCACAGCAAGCTTTGCAGGCTTCTTATGTATGTTTTAACTGACCTCTTTGACTTAGTTTGTAACTCTCACTGTTTGTTTAAACAGTTATTCAGTCTGGGCTGTTCTGGCTGCGTTGGGTATAGGATAGTGTATATGGAGGTTTTCTATTTGTGTGTGTGTGTGTGTGTGTGTGTTTTTTTATGTGTTGGTTGAACTAGATGGACTTGTGTCTTTTTCCAACCAGATTAACTATGTAACTATGTTACCCATGCAGAAGAGTTCAGCATTCTTCCTCATAGCTCATGTCTGCAGCGCTGCTACTCAGGCCTGCAATTCAGAATGTGGAGACAAATATGTGGTAGAAGGCACCAGAAGACATTAGTTATGGAGCAATTTTAGTGATTTCCTCACTACCACTTGGTAGTTAGGCATGTCACAGAGATAAGAGTCAGGTCATGTGAATACTGTGGTAAAGTGACCTTTGATTCATGAATTTATCTACCGTATTTATCGGGGTATTGCGGGCTCCCACGTATAGCGTGCACCCCTAATGTCGATCCGAAATTCCTGTAAAAAAACATTTTAGTACTTAGGCCGCGTACACACGGCAGAGAACCTCGACGGGCAGAACACATCGTTCCGCCCGTCGAGGTTCTCAGCCGGCCGTCAGAATAGGCGACCATCCCGTCGGGAAAGGCAACCAGCCATTCATCCCGACGGGCCGTCGAGCAAATAGAGAACCTGCTCTCTATTTCGGCTCGACGGCATTCCCGACGGGATGCTCGCCGAATCCGTACACATGGCCGAGGTTCTCGCTGGTTTCTGCCGAGAACCTTGGCCGTGTGTACGCCGCCTTACAGTTTTGGTGTCTTGCGCAGCGTCCATCGGCGGCCTTGCCCGGTCCGGCGTTCGTCTTCGGTGTCCTCCCGGCTTCTCCAGCGCTGTCTCGAGTCCCCGCTTCCTGCGTTCAGTTTGAACGCCTCCGCCGACATATACCCAGTGCAGTACACTCGGGTACATTCGGCAAGGCTCGGCTTCGCTCGTGCTCACGCTCTGTGACGTTTATGCGTGAGCACGAGCAAAGCTGAGCCTTGCGAATGTACCCGAGTGTACTGCACTCGGTATATGTCAGCGGCTCAGTTCAAACTGAGTGCGGGGATCGGCGTATATCGCGCACCCACGATTTTTCCCTTATTTTAAGGGGAAAAAAGTGCGCGGTATACGCCGATAAATACGGTAATTTAATCATAGAGCCAGAAGAATTATTTGGAGTTAGTCACAGTAGGGTTTTTTGCTTAAATCTGTGTTATTTGTTTATATTTGGAGGAAATGTGAACTTAGTGGCCCCTACTGTGTGTGTTTATATAATATATTTTAACATGATGAGTTTTCCAAGTATGTAATGTCTCCCTCCCATAATGTTTTTATCGTTCTCCCTTCCATCCATCTGTTGATGCAAATAACAAAGTATGGTCCTTGTAGTTTACACTGTGATGATGTGGTCAGAGTCTTCTATGCAAAATGAACTGTTCCCTGTACTTTTGGTTTTCTTGAATGGAGAAATGTACAGAGGAAATTCCATGTGATGAATTTTGGCACTTCCTATCTATCATAAATCCTAGAAGAGCAGCTCTATCATTATATTTCCTGATTTATTTTTTTCCAAGCTTATTTTGTTTAGAACTTGGGTTAAATGGCATACCATTGCTTGTTCTCTTTTTGAAAGTTGCATAAGGTGCTTGTAGCCATATTAGTGCACTTGCAGCAAAACAGCACATGATCTTTTTTTTTTGCATCAGCACTTTGCCCCTTTCACACTTGTGCGACTTCACTGCAAATTTGGCACGATTTGCGGCCTATATTTTGACAATTTTGACGATTTTGGTACAGCTCAGGAGGGGGGTAATGCTCCCTCATCCCCACCCCCTTTCCTGACCGACCAGGCTGGTGCTCGGATAAAATCCATACCTGACCGAAGGGCCCGGTTTGCTCCTGAAGGGGGAACCCATGCCGTTTTTTTATTTTTTTTATTTTTTATTGGCGTGGAGTTACAGACCAACTTTATTCTGCTGAAAGTCAGGGGGATAATCCAATAGGTAGTCAATATATAGTCAATAAGTAGCCAACGTTTTTCAGGGGTTCAAGAAGGGGGTCCTTCATTGGGGCTTTCTTGGAAATGTGAATATAAATACAGCTTACCTTTAAAATCCTTTTCTTGGAGTACATCACGGGACACAGAACAGCCATAGTAATTACTATGTGGGTTATACACCACCTATAGGTGAATTGACACTGGTACACTCAAAAGACAGGAAATCCCCCTCTATATAACCCCTCCCATACAGGTATTGTAGCAAAGCAATATACATTGCTCAACAAAAGTTAACACTTTGAAAACATATCGGATATCAACGGGCAAAAACCTCATGCTGGATATCTATACTGATATGGACTGGGTAATGTGTTAGGAATGAAAGGATGGCACATGATTTGATGGAAATGAAAATTATCCACCTACATAGGACAGAATTCAAAGACACCCCAAAAATCAAAGTGAAAAAATTATGCAGCAAGTTAGTCCATTTTGCTGAAATTTCATTGCAACAACTCAAAATGGTCCTTAGTAGTTTGTATGGCCCCCAAGTGCTTGTATGCATGCCTGACAACATCAGGGCATGCTCCTATTGAGACGACGAATGGTGTCCTGGGGTATTTCCTCCCATATCTGGACCAGAGCATCACTGAGCTCCTGAACAGACTGAGGTGCAAGCTAACGGCACCAGATGGACGGAAACATAATATCCCAGAGGTGTTCTTTTGGATTTAGGTCAGGTGAGCGTGGGGGCCAATCAATGGTATCAATTTCCTTATCCTCCAGGAACTGGCTGCATGCTCTCACCACATGAGGCCGGGCATTGTCGTGCACCAGGAGGAACCCAGGACCACCGTAGGGTCTGACAATGGGTCCAAGGATTTGACAGTCAGGGTGCCATTGTGTAGCCTATAGAGGTCTGTGCGTCCCTCCATGGATATGCCTCCCAGGCCATCACTGACCCACCACCAAACCGGTCATGCTGAACAATGTTACAGGCAGCATAAAGTTCTCAGCGGCTTCTCCAGACCATCACATATGCTCAGGGTGAACCTGCTCTCATCTGTGAAAGCATGGGGCACCAGTGGTGGACCTGCCAATTCTGGTGTTCAATAGAAAATGCCAATGGAGCTCCACAGTGTCCGGCAGTGAGCACAGAGCACACTAGAGGACGTTGGGCCCTCAGGCCACCCCCATGAAGTCTGTTTCTGATTGTTTGGTCAGAGAAATTTACACCAGTGGCCTGCTGGAGGTAATTTTGTAGGGCTCTGGCAATGTTCATCCTGTTCCTCCTTGCACAAAGGAGCAGATACCGGTCCTGCTGATGGGTTAAGGACCTTCTATGGCTCTGTCCAGCTCTCCTAGAGTAACTACCTGGAGGAGTTGAACTGCCTATGTAACCTTTATAGGGTCCAAGTATCGCCTCGTGCAACCAGTAGTGACACTGACCCTAGCCAAATGCAAAACTAGTGAAAAATAGTCAGAAAAGATAAGTAGGGGAAAAAATGTCAGACACCTCCATCTGAAAAACCATTCCTGTTTTGTAGGTTGTCTCATTGTTGCTCATCTAGTGCACCTGTTGTTAATTTCAATTAACAGCAAAGCAGCTGAAACTGATTAACCGGTTAAGACCCGGACCATTATGCAGGTTAAGGACCTTGCTCCTTTATGCGATTCGGCACTGCCTCGCTTTAACTGACAATTGCGCGGACGCGCAACGTGGCTCCCAAACAAAGTTGTCGTCCTTTTTTTCCCACAGATAAAGCTTTCTTTTGGTGGTATTTAATCACCTTTTTTTGCGCTATAAACAAAAATAGAGCAACAATTTTGAAAAAAAAAAACCCAATATTTTTTACTTTTTGCTATAACAAATATGCCCAAAAAAGATAAGATTTTTTTTTTCCCTCAGTTTAGAACGATACGTATTCTTCTACCTATTTTTGGTAAAAAAAATTATCGCAATAAGCGTTTATCAATTGGTTCGCGCAAAATTTATAGCATTTACAAAATAGGGGATAGTTTTATGGCATTTATATTAATATTTTTTTCTTTATCGTACATCATGGGACACAGAGTCTAGTAATTACTAAGTGGGTTATATGTTTCACCTTCAGGTGCTGGACACTGGTGTAATCAATTAGACAGGAAGTTCCCCTCCCATAGTGGGAGAACCTCAGTTTTTTTTCATCAGTGTCTTAGGTGTTGGTCACGTTTGAAGAAAGCTGTGCTTCTGGGTCCTTTGGGGCTAAGGCAAGCTGGAAAAGACCGAATCTGTCCAAGGTGCTTCATAGCCCCCCCCCCCCCCCGGTACCCAGGCCTCGATACGAAGAACAAGGTTTAGCCTATAATGCCTCTCTGCGGAGGGCTGGATCCTGGGTTCCAGTACTTTTGGTCAGTCTCAAGGACCAAATGTTTTCCTGCTGCCAGGATGCTATATAGGTTCAGGGGAGTGGTGATCCTGCCCATGGACCCTGGTCCCTGAAGGTCTTAGACAATACCCACGGTGAAGGGTGAAGATTGGGTCTTCTGCTTTTGCAAACCGTGCAGTGTGGAAGGTAAGGGGAAGTACCTGCGGAACTTGGTTCGACAGTAGGTCTTCCATAAGGGGCTATTGGGTCTTGCCTGTAATGCATGTGTGCCTGGCCAAAGAAACCAATATGTCTGTTGAGACAGGATGGCTGTAGTACCCATAGATCTCCCCTTGAGTGCGCTGGCACCCTTAAGTCCTATGCAAAAGGATTGTCTTCCATGAGTAGCTGCATGTATTATCTGTTTTCCGCCACTAAAGGCAGTAAAAAGACATACCTGGTGTTTCGTTTACCATGTTTTCCAGGAACGGAAGCTCAGTGTTAGCTGGTCTATTGTGTGGCTCACTTCCTCCGGGGGTGGGTGCACCACTTTGTAGGCGGGGATGATATGTTTGCCGCTGGTGCACACGCACATTCTCGCTGGCTCATGGTGCAGACACAGGGCGGGCCCTTCAAAAAGCCCACACGTCAGAGCTCTGTAAAGCCAGAGGGACACAGCAACTTGGGGCACGTAAACACCCTGTGTGTGTGTGTTAGATACATATTTATCTAAGACACCTACTCAGCATCTAGCTGTGCAGATTAGCAGGCATTGTTTTTTTTTGCTAGACTAAGTTCCGATGTTGATGCACCTGGGTTAAGTTCCTCTGCTTTTAGCTTAGGACTTTTGTCTCCCCGTAAAAAGGGTTTGGGGGTAGGAATGTAAAAGGGTATCGACACCTGAATCTGGTGGCCCTTATCATGCTTGCATGATACTATCCTCCCCTGTAGAGACTTGAGACAGCCCACAGATTGAGCCATCAGCCCTGTCAGGCATTGCGGCCTCCCCCAACATTGCAGCCACTTTGCATATGTCTGTTTGGATATTTTTTGCATTGCATTTGTTGGTCTATAAGAGGTTAACTGCTATATTTACAGCATCTTTACAAGAAGTAGAAAACAGGGTGTGCCCCTTTCCCTGCTCTAAATCCTCAAACAAAGGGATTAAAAGACCTGAGGATGAAGGTTCACTGTCAGAGGACAGGGAACAGGTACAGCCTAACGAGGAGAAGCTATCAGAAGCCCCACAAGTTCTGGTTGCAGCTGCGTCTTTTTCAGAGATTCATGCTGCATATAACTTCTCTTAACCTTGACGGCCGGAGCCTCTGTCTCCTCCTTGGGGTTTTAAAAGGTTGCTAGAAAGATCTCCATAGGGTCCTCATCCTGGTGTTGGCTTCAGGCTAACCAAATGCACAACTGTGGGATGCACAGTTGCTGGTATACATTTCTAACGTCGCATGATTGCAGAAACGCACATCTGCAGAGGATAACTTCCTCTTTACCAGTCGGCATAAAATACATGAGTTTGGAATGTTCAAAATGCATGTGGGGTAAAAACAATTAACCGAACATGTTTTTTTGTTGATCACATAAGGATACATGTTTCTGTCTGTATGGTTTTACATGTTTTTTTCACAGAAATGCCTAAAATCGCATAAAAATGCTTGAGTGCATAAAGATGCTGGATCACACATGGTTACCTGATCACCCGAGTCCTTGATTACCCAAAGATATTTGGTCACACAGAGAGGCTTGTTTTCACAGAAAATGTCCTAAAGTCGCATTAAAATGCTTGAATGCATAAAGATGCTGGATCACACAGGGGTGCTTGATCACACAAGGGTACTTGTACGCACAGTAGTGCTGAATCGCATAAGGATGCATGATTACTTTAAAGTTACATGTTTGCCTAGATTTTGCATGGTTGCTTAATGAGGCATGATAATTTAAGTTTCCTTAGTTATACAGGATTCCTTGTGCTTACATAGGAATACGTGTCTGCATGGGTACATGTTGTACAATGTTGCATAACACGTTTATAACGCATGCTTGCTTGCAAGATGCTTGTTCCATAGCACACATGCTATATGTATTCGTGTATACAGCGCGCTCCTTTTTATGTTTTGCCTAAAACATATTTATATGAATTCCATGAACACACGCCTCCATTGAGGCATATGGCTTTTAACACTTGCCACATACACATATGGGGATCCATTTGCATATGTGTTTATTTACATGGGACTGCAGAGGTTGTCTGCGTTTCGCAGGGGAACAGTACTGTCTCCAGTTGGTGGTCTTGCCCCTTGGGTTAGCCACCGTGCCTGGGTTGACAGGGTGCTAGGGCCCGCCTCTAGCAGGTCTAAAGGCCCTGGGTATAGCAGTAATGGCATACCAAGGCAAACTCCTGCTGATAGATCAGTCAGTAGCATGGCTGGACCTAGGGGTGGCCAGCATGGTCAAGTATCTGAAACTCTGGGGTTAGGATCCCAGTCTGCAGGTACATTCTTTGATTGACAAGAAGCTTGGATTGTTTGGAACACAGCCCAAAAAGGAGAGTTTTTTTGCCTCAGACAAGATTTTCGCTATGTTAAAGCTGGTCTATGTGGTCACGGCAAGGAACAGTTCCTTACGTTTTGCCTTTTGCTTAAGGGGCTAGGGAATATGCTGGCTCCATTTGAGACAGTTCCCTATCCTCAGTTATATTCAAGGCTGATATAAACATTATTCTGTTGGCCTGGAACGAGTGTCTCTCAACCTAGCATTATCCAAAGCGTCTGGTCCCAGGGATATGCTGGAATTTCAGTTGATGGTTCTTAACTAATAGATTGGCAGAAAGGAAGATCCTTCATGCCCGTTACATGGGAGGTGGTGGCTATGAAGGCTGGCCTCTAGGGACATGGCCCAGGGGAATTGGTCAAGCTCCAAGTGAGCCTTATCCATCAGCATTCTAGAGCTACTGATGGAGCATCTTGCTTTAGGGCCTGAACGTTTAGGTTGCAGGATTGTTCTGTCGGAGTACAATCTGACAATGCCACTCTAGTGATTTACTTTGTTTACCAAGGAGGAGCTTGTGCCTTGCTTATGGACAATCGCCATTTCATGGAATGCAGAATTGGCAGGTGATTCGTTGGAGCCGTCAACATTTGTTTCCGGGAGAATCACCTCTACACTCCGACTTTTTTCTGACCAAATGCCACAGAAAAGGTACCCTGTACATAAAATGTATTGGCGTCTAGGTTCAACAAGAAATTGAACAGCTTTGTGTCAAGGACAGAGGATCCACCCGCATGCGGGACAGATGTGTTAGTGATCCTGGGGGACCAGTTGTCACTGGTTTATGTGTTCTCTCCCCCCAGTGCCGCGACTTTCGTGGCTTCTATGCAACATCCGAGAATGGAAGCCGGCCTAATTGCTCCAGCATAACCCAGACAACCTTACTGTGCAGGAACAGTAAGAGTGGTAGTAGAGGACCCAGGGCTCCTTACATCTTGTCCAGGCCTACTTCACAGGTGGTAATACATCCTGTCTTGCAAACATGGGAATTAATGGTCTGGCTGTTATAACCTTCATTCTTCAGGATCGGGGCTTTCAGAATCAGCGGCAATTACCTTGATTCATACAGGAGAGCTGGCCTCCAGGACCAGATATCCTAGAATCTGGAAGGCCCATGTTCCTGGTGTGAAACCAAAGGGTGGCATCCTTGGAAATATGTCATAGGTAAAATTCTTGCCTTCCTACATTTGGAAAGGATATGGAGCTAGCCTTAAGTTCCATCAAGGATCCGATCTCGGCCTTGTCAGTATTTTCAAAGGTCGCTTGCTTCACACTCTTGATCCGGGCCGTTTTACAAGGGGTAACGTGTATAAGTCCGCCAGTTAGGTCGCCCTTGTGCTCGGAGGATTGGGTCTAGTTTTGTCGGCTTACAGGGTCAGCACCTTGGGCCGATGCACCATATTTCCCTTCGTCCTTCTAACAAGTGAATTGGTGTTCTTGGTTGCGGTATACTCCGCAAGAGAGTTTCAGCATTGGCAACTTTCTTTGTATAGAGCAGGGGTGTCAAACTGGCGGCCCTCCAGCTGTTCTGAAACTACAAGTCCCATCATGCCTATGCCTGTGGGAGTCATGCTTGTAACTGTTAGCCTTGCAATGCCTCATGGGACTTGTAGTTTTGCAACAGCTGGAGGGCCGCCAGTTTGACACCCCTGGTATAGAGCCATACTTAATTATTCTTACAAGTAGGGTGATGGTATATCCTCACCCAGTCTTATTTACTAGAGGGATCTAGTGTTCATTTGAATCAAGATTATTTTGCCTTCCCCTTTTCAAAAACTTTGTTCCGCGGAAGGAAAAGTTATTGCTTTTCTCTCAATAGAGATGAGCGCAGTTAAAAATCTATCTGAAGGTTTTAGATATAGAAATCTGACGTTTTGTTGTGCTGCCAGAAGACCCTAGATGTGGGAAGGCAGTGTTCAGATCAGCTATTAAAGTGTTTACACTCTCTCTCGTTAGAGTAAGAAAGGTCAAGGCCTATCTGAAGCAGCTGCTGAGATACAGAAAACTGATGTTGTTGTGCTACCAGGAGGCCCCAGGAAAGGGCAGGCAGTGTCTAAATCAACTGTTTTCAATGTTGATTCATCAGGTTATTATTCAGGCTTGTGGTTTAAAGAGAGGGCTTCCCCCTGTTTTTGGGGTGCACCCAACCAGTATAGTAAGCGTTTCATGCGTGGTGCATTACCAAGTCTTTACCAAGACGGCAAGAGGATGCAGGTTTTTGGTGCAGTATGCTGCAGGCAGCATTATAGTTCCTCACGTCTGATGGCAGTCTGCGTTGTTTTTGTCTCCCTCCTCTCAGTAAGCATCGCTTTGGGACATCCCACTTTGTAATTACTAGACTCTGTGTCCCGTGATGTATGATAAAGAAAATAGCATTTTTATAACAGCTTACCTGTAAAATCCTTTTCTTGGAGTACATCACGGGACACAGAGCTCCCGCCCCTCTTGTTTGGGGATGTTGGGACACTTATTGCTTTGCTACAAAAACTGAGGTGCTCCCAGTATGGGAGGGGTTATATAGGGAGGGAACTTCCTGTCTAATTGATTACAACAGTGTCCAGCCCCTGAAGGTGGAACATATAACCCACTTAGTAATTACTAGACTCTGTGTCCCGTGATGTACTCCAAGAAAAGGATTTTACAGGTAAGCTGTTATAAAAATTCTATTTTTTTTACTACTAATGGCTGCAATCAGCGGTTTTTTTTTTCCCGTGACTGTGACATTATGGTGGACACATCGGACACTTTTGACACATTTTTGGGACCATTTTCACAACGAAAAGTGCTATAAAATTGCACCGATTACTGTGAAAATGACAATGGCAGTGAAGGGGTTAACCACTAGGGGGTGCTGTAGGGGTTAAATGTGACCTCATGTGTGTTTCTTACTGTAGGCTGGTGGGGCTGGACATGTGACGTCAGTGATCGTCGTTCCCAGCTCCTGCGACCCGATCGCGGGACACCCGTAGCGATCAGGTTCCGCAGGCGCCGTCACAGAGCTTTGGACCGGGTCGCAAGCGCGCCCCAGGTGGCACGCTTGCGACCCACGGCTGGGCTCTTAAAGGGGACGTATATATACTTCCATGTGCCCAGCCGTGCCATTCTGACGGCATATATAGTCGTGCAGCGGTCCTTAAGTGGTTAAAAAAAAACCCTGTAGACACCCCTCTCCCTCTGCTACTTAACTGATCAGATCAATATCCCAGAAGTTCTGATTCAAAAGTGTTCCCTTAATTTTTTTGAGCAGTGTATATATCCCAATAAGAGGGACCTCTGTGTCCCGTGATGTACTCCAAGAAAAGGGTTTTACAGGTAAGCTGTTATTAAAATCCTATCCTTATCGTACATCACGGGACACAGAGAAGCCATAGTAATTATTATGTGGGATGTTCCAAAGCGATTCCATCTGAGAGGAGGGAGACACAAATAAAGGCAGGCAGCCATCAGACGCGAGGACCTATACTGCTGCCTGCAGCACACTGCGCCCAAAGGCGGCATTCTCTTGCCGTCTTACATCCACCTGATAGAATTTTGTGAACGTATGCACTGACGACCAAGTTGCGGCCTTGCAAATCTGAGTCATAGAAGCCTGGTGATGCACTGCCCCAGAAGCACTGACTGCCCTGATATAGTACGCTTTAACTTAAAAAGGTGAAACCTTCCTTTTCAGACTATAAACCTGAACAACAACCTTACAAATCCACTTTGAAATAGTCGATTTTGACACTGCCTTCCCTTTCCTGGGCCCCATCTGTCAGCACAAACAAAACATTGGTTTTCTGTATCCGAGCTGTCGCCTTCAGATAGGCTTTTACTGCCCTTACTACATCGAGAGAGTAACAATTTTTCTTCTGCAGAATGAGGTTCTGGAAAAGGAAGGCAGGTCAACATCTTGATTCAGATGGAAACCTGACACTACCTTAGGCAGAAAGGTTGGGTGAGTATGCAACACCACCAGGGGAGGACTGGCAGCCTTAGGCCTGGGGGGCAAGTCCAGTCAAGTGGCCCACTGAACCACAAATTGGCTCGCCATCCATGTCCACATGGTTTTATAACGGATGATTGATGTTATTAAGCAAGACAAATATGATACAATGCAGTAATTAAAAAAGTGCAGATAGTGCCTGTTAATGCATCCTGATCAGTGCCCATCAGTGCAGCCTGATCATTGTCCATTAATGCAGTGCAGTTCCCATCAGTGCAGCCTGATCAGTGCAGACAGTGCCCGTTAATGCATCCTGATCAGTGCCCATCAATGCAGCCACACCAGTGCAGTGCCCATCAACGCAGCCTGATCAGTGCAGACAGTGCCCGTTAATACATCCTGATCAGTGCCCATCAATGCAGCCACACCAGTGCAATGCCCATCAGTGCAGCATGATCAGTACCCATCAATGCAGCCTAATCATTGCCCATGGCATGTGGGGGTCAGCTGGGGGTATCGGGGTCTGTCTCAACTGAGCAGGCCCGGTTGCCACCCACTATATGCAGTGGATAGATTCTTGCATAGCATGAATCTATCCACTGCTGCCCCATATTCATGCATCTGGCGCCTTCCTGGTTACTGGGCACATGAAGTACAGCGGCCAGGTTTTATTAATAACCTGATTAGAGCTAGGTGATGGGCTAAGTTGCTGGCAGACAGTGGGCGGGGGTCCTCCTGGATCAGTCGGCTCCACTAACCGGATTCTGGCTGAGTCTGCTGGCGGGGGGGGGGGGGGGGGGGTTTGGAGGTTCTGGCTGAGTCTGCTGGCCGGGGGGGGGGGGACTGGCTGAGTCCGCTGGATGGCTTCTATGGAGAGATGAAGGAGATACAGTACTAAAGAGGCAGGTCATCATCAATCATCATTATCATTCACATCACCTTACTTTACTTTCAATTCAGTGCAGTGCAGTCTCTCTCGCAGTCTCATTGACTCTTCTCTGCTTCTCTGCAGCCAGCCCACGAGTCACAGAGATGTATGGTGCGGTGCTCGTGCCCTGACATGCCACATGACCTTCCTACAACTCCCACAATGCAGCGTGGCAGCAGCCAGCCAATCGGCGGCCGCCGCTGCTGAGTAGGGCTGCGCATCTTCACCGGTCACACGATTCGATGCGATGCGATTCTGCGATGCATCACGATTGCAGCGCAAGTGCGCATGGTTCTCCCCCCAAAATACTAAAGGAGATGGTCAGAGACTGCAGACATAGTACAGGAGATGGTCAGAGACTGCAGACATAGTACAGGAGATGGTCAGAGACTGCAGACATAGTACAGGAGATGGTCAGAGACTGCAGACATAGTACAGGAGATGGTCAGAGACTGCAGACATAGTACAGGAGATGGTCAGAGACTGCAGACATAGTACAGGAGATGGTCAGAGACTGCAGACATAGTACAGGAGATGGTCAGAGACTGCGGACATGGTACAGGAGATGGTTAGAGACTGCGGACATGGTACAGGAGATGGTCAGAGACTGCGGACATGGTACAGGAGATGGTCAGAGACTGCGGACATGGTACAGGAGATGGTCAGAGACTGCGGACATGGTACAGGAGATGGTCAGAGACTGCGGACATGGTACAGGAGATGGTCAGAGACTGTAGACATAATACAGGAGATGATCAGAGACTGCAGACGTGGTACAGGAGATGGTTGCACATGTTAAAGAACCCTAATTGGTGCACAGACAGCAGTTCAGTTCTACTTCAATAGTTCCCAGATTCAGTCCCAGGAAGCTGAAATCTGATGGGTAACACTGCCCGCTGCACTTTACCCACTGATTTTTTTTTTTCAGGCCCCACTCACACCTATGCAGGTGCAACAGAGCAGTTTTATGGATCACGCTTAGGGCAGCTTGAAAAAAAAAAAAAAAAAAAATCGCACAAAAATGCATGATGCTTTATAATTCATAGCACACCAAAACGCATGACACTTTATCACACACTTTGTGTGCCTGAAAAAAAAAAGTTTTGCCTTGGACAATTCACTACAAATCCCATCATATAACATGTATTATGAAGGTATTCAGTGTAAAAGTCACAGCCTGCTGGTGGACAATACAAGCATGTGTTCCTGAACAATAACCTGCATTGGATAGAGAGGAGGCCATCATTACCAGAGGAGGTATAGAGTACACATAGGAGGGGGTCATATGGCAGGACAATAGGAGGTGATGGAGGAGATCACACACTGATGATGAAGCCTCTCTGACCTGCACACAACGCTGGGACAGTCTCTCCCCTCCAAGATCCAGGAAGAAGCCATTCTTCACTCACTGACAATGCTGATCTTAGTGTCCACTCTCCAGGGGGACTCAGGTTACAGGTCCTGGCAGATCCGTAGATGTTATCATGGTACAAGCTATAGGAAAAGCTCTGTGCAGAATGTTGTAAGTACACTACAGATTATAAAAAATAAGTACATCGCTATCAGTTATTGTATAAATAACTGATAGCGATGTATTTATTTTTTATAATACACAGTCTATATTTGTTTGTAGTTTACAGGACAGGAGCTGACAGGACCTGCCTCTTCTAGCAGGCTGCGACCTACTGAGCAGAGAGAAGGTAATATCTGAACAGCACGCTCTCCCGGGACCCTCCCCTGACGTGCCACATGACCTTCCTAGTTCCTACAACTCCCACAATGCAGCGCGGCAGCAGCCAACCAATCGGCGGCCGCCGATGCCGAGTTTTAGGGAAAAAAAAAAAAAAACAGCGCTGCGGACCGCGGCCGTTTTAAATATAATGTGAGCGGCCTGGGGGGCAATCTCCATTTTTCCACCTGGCCCAGTCCGCCCCTGAACACCACCCTATCCTTACGAACAACTAGGTATGGCTCTTTACAAAAAGTAGTAGTCTGTTTACATTGGGAATTCCCATTGTCGGCCATTTTGTGTTCGCCCTATGGCGCAGCTTGCTATTGCGGTCGGACATTTTACTGTGGCTATACCCTGTTCTCTCTGAGGCGTCCGGTGGCCATTTTGGATGTGGTTTTGGCCTCTAGTGCTGGCTTCTACAGCTCGCAGCACAGGTCTTTTTTCTCTTTTGTTTCCTCTCCTCCATTCATTTGGAGCCTACATGCATCCACATTGAACCCTGCCTGCCAGTAGAAGGAGTATTGTCTTCACGTTCTAGTGTATCTTGCAACCCTTCACCGGATTGCTTTCGAGTCTTTTGGAAAACATCGGAGGCCCTCCTACATCGATCCAGGTCTTTTGAGACCGCAAGCCTTTTTGACCCTCTGTTATTTAAGAGATGAGTCCACCTGTTGCGGTAATGGTACCATATTTGTTCATTACACAAAGGATTTGAGTATCTCAACAGTCAACTTGTAACCTTTTATCCTGCGCCAGTTTCTGGGAAGTATCATTTATATATATTTGGTTCACCATTTTGGACTTTCACATTGTATATTGAAGCCTCTTGGCTTCCTTAATATGTAATTTTTTTTAACTTTTTTGCACTGTTTTGTGATTACCGTCATTCACATTGTGGTATTATTTTACATTGTTTGCTATAGCGCTGCACTATTTATCATTTATCACTGATCTCGTGCACCTGGTGGTGGAATTTCCCTGGTGGCTACCAATGCGGGAGGATCTTCTGTCTCAAGGTCCCATGCATCATCCTGCTTTACAGTCGCTGGCTTTAACCGCATTGAAAGCCAGGTATTGAGGGACCGAGGTCTTTCCGACTCGGTCATCTCAACCATGCTGAGGGCACAGAAGTCTTCTTCCAGGAAGATCTACCATCGCACCTGGAAGGCCTACATCTCTTTGTGCGAAGAGATTGGGTGGCACTCACGGACGTATTCGGTTTCCAGGGTCCTGCTGTTTTTATAGCGTGGAGTGGATCAGAAACTGGCCTTAAGCACCATGGGGTTTGAAAACATCAGAGAGATTCCTCTCTTGACACTATCTCAGAAGGTGGTCTTTTTGGTGGCCATTATCAGACGTGTTTCTGAGTTGCCATACTTGTCCTCCATAAGGATAAGGCGGTGTCACGCCCGCAACCTCCTTCCTTTCTTCCGAAGGTGGTTTCGGCATTTCACCTTAACGAGGACATTGTACTTCCATCCTTGTGTCCTCGGCCGACGCATCCTAAGGAGGTTGCGCTACATACTTTTAACATGGTACGCGCTTTGCAGGTTTACCTGTCTGCTACGGCTCAGTTTCGGGGGTCTGACTCACTTTTTGTGTCAGTATCTGGTCTACAAAAGGGCCTGGCAGTCTCATCGGCCACCATTTCTCGGTGGATCAGGCAGACCGTCATACAGGCCTATGCTCTTAAGGGGCGGACGCCCTGTTTTCGGTCACGGCAAATTCGAACAGGGCAATTGGTGCTTCCTGGGCTTTCCGACATCAAGCGTCTGTCTCACAGGTGTGTAAAGCGGCGACATGGTACTCCGTTTACACTTTTTCCAAATTGATGTGAGTGCATCTTCAGATGCTTCCTTCGTCCGCAAGGTTTTGCAGGTGGCTGTTTAAAGTTGCACCTCCTCCACTGAGGAGCTCTGCTTGTTTGGGGTGAAGTTTTTTGTTTTTACTGATACTGTTCCCACCCCTGAGTACAAAAAATCCTATTATTTCTGCATACTACAGCTTATAATTCGAAAAGTAAATGTAAGTGTGTAAGGTTAATGGGATGGGCAAAGGTATGCAATAGCACCTGGTTTCCAAAATTCAGCTTGAACTTAGGTGTATATTATATATAATTATTTGTTTATTCAGATACTAATGAGGAAGAAAACCACAGACAATGAAATCTAAACTACTTCTTTTTTTTACAGTTTGTGAAAGAAGCAGGGTCTCATGTCCTTTTAATGGATAATGAAAAACTACGCTTGGAACAGCTGCTGGCAGATATTCAAGATGGCTGTAGTGATGACGATGCCACAGTGAGTGAAAATGTTTCAAGTTCTTTAGCTATAATTATTTATACACAATTACATACACAATTTCTTAGACCATGTCACGTTTAGTAGAGGTAAATTGCACTTTTCTTTCACCGTTATCACACGAGCAGACAGTTTAAGCAGTCCTATACATACTAAACATTCACATCTGCCTTTGCTCTACGGGAGCTTACGAGCATATTGCAGTAGTTGGCATGAGATATTATGAAAGTGTGGTCTCCTTGGTATGGAGAAGGCTTGTTTTTTAGATAATGCACATGTTAAAGTGGAGCTCCGGCCACAATTTCACTTTTTAAATATAAATACCCCTGTAATACACAAGCTTAATGTATTCTAGTAAAGTTAGTCTGTAAACTAAGGTCCGTTTTGTTAGGTTGTTACAGCATTTAGATATTTTTATTTCATAAACTAAGGTTCATAAAAATAAGATTCAACTGTTCTACTCTTTTAAGCCACATTCCCTACCGATGGTGGTTGTGTCTGCTTTCAAATAAGTGGAATGCATGATCTGGCTGCGTTCATGTCACATAGAATAGATTGCTTATATGCTTTATTATAAAAAAATATATTGCGCTAAACTAAAAACGTTATGAGAAATATAGATACAGTACTACAAAATTTAAGGCAGCCAACACAACAATGGAAAATTGTGAAAGAGATATAGAAAAAAGTGCAGCGCCAAAGAAACGGGGTCCCCCTGAGTAGGTGATCCCTTATGTAGTGTAATTCTCGTGATCCCAAGGTGAACCTGGATATCACATCTGATCCACAGTGTATACAAATCAAAAAAGCATATAATAGTGGAATATATATAAAAAGTAACAATTGTTCCCACAGGGTGGACCTGAATATCACTTCTAGTCCCCAGTGTATACAAATGTGAAAAACGATATCAAAAAGACATATTATACTAGTGAATCAAAAATGAAAGCAAATAAATGTTTCCACATATAGAAAAAAGTGTATAGTCCCATTCAAACACACAGGAGTAATCCATATGGATGCATGGTAGGACGCTATCCCCTCTGTCAGATAACAGCCTATCTTCAGATACGTAATCCTAAGAGTAAGGGTAGATAAAATACGCTTACCAGCTGAAGTAGACCCGCAACTCACCGTACGGTGGGGGGTCCTCAAGGCTTGTGTAGGCCGACTGCCCTCCCTGGTCACCGTCTCGGATATACTGTATATCCTTTTACAGACAACCCAAACGAAATCCAAGCAAGATCATTAGGAAGTAGCCAAGAAGGAATCTTCAATATGTTATCTTGTGATGGATAATGCTCTTAAAGGATCCGATCAGAGGGAAAAAGAGAAGAAGCAAAAACAACTCCTTATAGCGTAAAAAAGTTTTAATTTAAAATCCAAAAAAGATACACTTAAAAGTCCAAACAAGAAATCCAAATAGCCACACATGGAAATTGTCCAAATGGATAAAAAAAATTCACCAAATCACAGCAATAATCCACATCAGAGAAAAATATGTAACGAGTCCAATGCGCAGTGGAAATGGATATGGTCCAGTAAACCCGACCGGTTTCGTCTTATCAGACTTCAACAGGGGTGTATATCTTGTATGCTTTAACTGGACTTTTAGTATCCTGCAATAGGAAGAAGAACTGGTCCTCCTTTTGAGCAATTCTCAGAACTTCTTTCCAGAAGTTCTCTTTTCTAGGGCAGGACCAAAAAAATATGTACTAGTGTCCTCTCCCTCTCCCTGCAGCGCCAGCAATTATCTGATACCGCTCGTCACATCTATTTAATAATACTGGGGTGCAGTACCACCGGGACAATATCTTAAAGTTTGTCTCCTGCATTCTTATGCAGATTGAGGACTCATGTGTTGTGTATTATGTTGGTACACTGCTCTTCCGTAAAGGTTCTATCCAAGTCCCTCTCCCACCCTCTAACAAAGGGCAACCAATAATTCGTACGTTTTAGAAAGGGTTTGGTGAAATACTCCGCTTCCGTTACAACATTCATCAAAAGTTGTTAAAGTGCGCTCATAACGGCTCAATGGGGTTAAATTACCGTATTTATAGACATATAACACACACTTTCTTTATCGTACATCACGGGACACAGAGCGCATAGTCATTACATATGGTTATATGGGTATCTTCAGGTGTGGACACTGGTGTAATCAACTTCACAGGAAGTTCCTCCCTATATAACCCCCTCCCACTGAGAGTGCTTCAGTTTTTTCGCCAGTGTCTTAGGTGTTGGTCACGTCTAGCTGTCCCTCGGAGGTCTCGGGACCCAGGATAGCTAGCCGGATCCGTCCGAAGTGCTTCAAAGCCAAGGTGTACGGTACCCGGGCCCTGCTGGAGTGGGGTTTTGCCTATAATGCCTCTCCTTGGAGGGCTGGATTCTGGGCTCCAGGGCCTTAGTCTCTTCCAAGAACTAAACGCTACTGATGCCAGGATGCTATATAGGTCCAGGGGTGTGGGTTCCTTAACACAGGACCCCGGTCCCTGAAGGTCCAAGACAATACCCACGGAGATGGGGGAAGGCTGGGCCTCTTGCATTTTGCAATACCCTGCGGCGTGGAGCAGGTAAGAGGGAACCTGCGGGACTTGGTTCGACAGTAGGTATCCCCCTGGGGGTTCTGGGTTGGCTAATGGTATGCTTGTGCATCAGCCACTATCTCCACTATGTCTTTTTAGGCAGGATGGGATGTACTAATGTTTACCCAGATAACATGTAGATATATGTATACTTGTTTAAGATATATATTTGCTACTCACCCCAGGTCTGCCTGTTAGCATTGATACTGCAGCCCCACGTACTGTAAAGAGGGAATTGCTGGTGAAAACTCCTGTTTCTTAGGAAGCCTATGGGGACAGCTTCCTCTCTGTGTGCACTACAGTAAGGATTAGTGCTTACCTCGTGTCTGTTGGTGCTGCTGGCGCTGGTCCATGCTTTCCTCTGCTCTCTGCTTCCTCCATGTTGTTCAGCGTGGGGGGGGGGGGGTGCGCGCGCGTGGGCGCGTGCACGCCGTCTTTTATAGCGTCGGCGTGCGTTGGGGGGGCGGGCCAGCAGCGTCAGGGTCAGCTGCTTTGGTTTATATACCATATGCACACCTGATCCTGCACTTATTTTGCCTGGGAGGTCTCCTGCTTTTCCTGTCCTGTGTGTGCTGTAATGCCGCCACAGCTCCCCTGGTGGACAAATCCTTTCGGCTATGGCTCCATACATCCCATATCTTTTTGCCTTAGATCCTATGTGAGTACTTTAGGTGGATATTCTTCCCACCCCACACTGGTTATCCATTTATGAACTATTCATTAATTATGCTCTATCCGTTCTAGATAATTCAAGCATCCCGCCCCTGAAGAGTGCCCATAGACACGAAACGTGTCGGGCTAATATGGATGCTATACATATCCTGGGCTAATATGGATGCTATATTCTATGTCATTATATTTTAGCATTTGTATTTTTATATGCTTTTTACCAGTTCCTCATATGTGTAACCTTTTCGCTATAATTGTTAATATGCCTTCTGTACATATATTGTCATTGGATGCATCCATCTATCCATGCACACTAGCATGTGGCACCTGGCCAGGCATTGCTGCATCTGCTGCTGCGCTTATTGTATATGCACATATTATGTGTTTTCAATATAAAGTAATGTCCTCTATTTGAAATACATATGTTTTCATTTACATGTTTTTCTGTATTTTGATGTATGCTTGCATTTCCATGAATAAATTTGTACTTTTACACTATCCCCACCTTGTCTGCAGCCTCGCTCAAAGTCCCAATTTTTCCCTTTCCAGTTTTTCGTTCTCTATTCTCTATCCTATGGAAGAGGAATTTTTAAAGAAATGGGCACTCCCCACAGTGGACGCAGCCATTTCCTGCGTGAATAAATCCCTGACCTGTCCGATTGAAAATGTCCAGATGTTCAAGGATCCGGTCGACAAAAAATTAGAGACCCTACTGAAGGCTTCTTTCACCACAGTAGGTGCCATGGTTCAGCCAGCGGTGGCAGCCATTGGCGTTTGTCAGGCCTTAAAGGATCAGGCAAAACCGATATTAAAGGACATGCCGGCTCAGCAAACTCGTGAATTAGCAGATTTCCCTAGGGCTCTCTGCTTTGCAGGAGATGCTATTAAGGACTCCATCCAACAGGCATCCCGGTTATCTCTGCTGGTGGTTCACATGCGTCGTCTTTTGTGGCTAAAGAACTGGTCAGCAGAGGCACCCTGCAAAAAGCTTTTTAGCAGGGTTTCCCTTTCATGGGGGAAGACTATTCGGTGAAGACCTAGATAAATATATCCAAACCATATCAAGTGGTAAAAGTTCTTCCTTACCGGTCAAGAAAAGACCGCGTGGGCCCGCGTTTAAACGACAGGCCTTTGCTGGCTCGGCCCCTTCGACTTCCCGTCAGTATCGACGGCCTCCCGGGCGTTCAGCAGTTAATAGCCGCCCACAGGGACAAGCCGCGGCAAACAAGAGGCCCTGGTCTCTAAACCAGTCATCAAGTCAGATTCATGAAGGGGCGCCCCCACTCTCTTGGGTGGGGGGAAGACTTCAGTTTTTCTCCGAAGTCTGGAAGGCCAGAATTCCCGACTCTTGGGTTCGATCCGTGGTAGCCACAGGCTACAAACTAGAGTTTCGAGAAATCCCCCCTCCTCATTTTCAGGGGTCAAGTCTTCCAAGCGACCCGTTAAAGAGGGCCTCTCTCGTAAAGGCGTTGGATCGCCTCTTGCTCCAAGGAGTAATTGTAGAAGTACCAACCCAAAAAAGGGGTCTGGGATTCTACTCCAACCTTTTATTATACCAAAACCCAATGGCGACGTCAGGCCTATCCTAGACCTCAAACGCCTAAATCGCTTTCTAAAGATTCAGACCTTTCGTATGGATTCCATACGTTCAGTGACAGCCAGCCTGCATCAAGGCGACTTTCTAGCATCTATAGACATAAAGGATGCATATCTGCATGTGCCGATCTACCCAGCACATCACAAGTTTCTTCGTTTTATGATAGATCAAAGTCATTTCCAGTTCGTAGCCCTCCCTTTCGGGTTGGCAACAGCTCCGCGGGTATTCACAAAGGTGTTAGCCCCGGTGCTAGCCGTCCTAAGGACAGAAGGCATTTTGGTCCTGCCATACCTGGACGATCTCCTGGTTATCGACAGATCAGCTTCCAACCTCAATCATGCAGTAGTCCGCACAGTTCGGCATCTACAAGAATTCGGGTGGGTTGTGAACCAAGGAAAATCGAGGTTGCAACCCACAAGACAGTTGGAATATCTAATCCTTCGGTTAGATATAGAATGCCAGAGGATATTTTTACCTCAAGGAAAGATCAGGTCATTGACTCAAACAATTCAAATAGTCCTAGGCAAAAAGAGGCCGACTATTCGCCTATGCATGCGACTGCTGGGAAAGATGGTAGCCGCCTTCGAAGCAGTGCCCTATGCCCAGATCCATACCAGAGTTCTCCAGGCAGCTATTCTCTCTGCTTGGAACAGGTCCATACAGGCATTAGACCGTCCATTAGGTCTTTCCCCAGAAGTCAGGCGCAGCCGGTACTGGTGGCTGGTCCCTCAAGAATTGTCAAGAGGGAAAACCTTTTGCCCCATCACGTGGAAAATAGTAACCACAGATGCCAGCCTAACAGGTTGGGGGGCAATCTTAGGAAAACGGACCCA
Source organism: Rana kukunoris (assembly GCA_029574335.1). NCBI lineage: Eukaryota > Metazoa > Chordata > Amphibia > Anura > Ranidae > Rana > Rana kukunoris. The sequence continues at coordinate 33,815,989 of CM056059.1, read as the reverse complement.
GCAGGGACAGTGGTCAGAGGCAGAAAGTTTGCTTCCCATCAATGTCCTAGAGATCAGAGCTGCTCGGTTGGCCCTGGTCGCCTGGACTCTCCCCCTGCAGGGTCTGCCAGTAGGGATACAGTCCGACAATGCCACAGCGGTGGCATACATAAACCACCAGGGGGGCACAAGGAGCCTAGCGGCTCAAAGGGAAGTAAACCTGATTTTCTCATGGGCCGAAGCCCATGTACCCTGCATCTCAGCAGTGTTCATCCCAGGGATAGACAATTCTCAAGCAGATTTTTTGAGTCGTCAACAGTTACTCCCGGGAGAGTGGTCTCTTCACCCCCAGGTATTCCAAGAGATTTGCCAAAGATTCGGAGTTCCCGATGTGGACATCATGGCAACAAGATTCAACAAGAAATTGGACAAATTCGTATCCTGAGCCAGGGACCCCTCGGCCTACGGAACCGATGCGTTGGTTTGCCCCTGGCACCAGTTTTCTCTCCTGTATGCGTTCCCTCCACTACAGATGATTCCCCGCCTTCTACGAAGAATCAGGGTGGAGCGCAGGCCGGTGATCCTGGTGGCCCCAGCCTGGCCCAGAAGGGCTTGGTACGCACTCATCGTGAGGATGTCAGTAGGGGCACCGTGGCCACTCCCCCTGCGCCCAGATCTGCTGTCTCAGGGCCCGATCTACCACCCTGCTTCACAGCAGCTAAATTTGATGGCTTGGCGGCTGAATCCCTAATTCTCAAGGGCAGAGGCCTCTCAGCCCAGGTCATATCTACGTTAATTCAGGCTAGAAAGCCAGTCTCTAGAAATATCTATTACAGAGTCTGGAGGACCTATGTGGAGTGGTGCGAGTCTCAAGGAGGGCATCCTCGCAAGTTTTTTATTGACAGGATCTTGCGATTCCTCCAGGTTGGCGTTGACAAGGGGTTGGCTCTTAGTACTCTAAAGGGGCAGGTGTCTGCCTTATCGATAGGGTTTCAAAGGCCTTTGGCCACGCATTCGCTTGTGAAAACCTTCTTGCAGGGGGTCTTGCATGTGAATCCCCCTATTAGAGCTCCCCTCTGCCCCTGGAATTTAAATCTGGTCTTGTCAGCTTTACAAAAGCAGCCGTTTGAACCTCTGACAGAAATCCCTCTTGTGCTGCTAACCCGAAAGTTGGTTTTCTTGGTGGCTATGGCTTCGGCCAGAAGGGTCTCCGAGCTGGCAGCCTTGTCTTGCAGGGAACCGTACCTGATTCTGCATAAGGACAGAGTGGTTCTGCGGCCTCAACCTTCTTTCCTTCCTAAGGTCATATCCAGTTTTCACTTAAATCAGGACCTAGTCCTACCATCCTTCTTTCCTACTCCCCAGTCCAGAGAGGAAAGACTGCTTCATACTTTTGACGTGGTCCGAGCCATGAGGGTTTATCTCAAGGCTACAGAAAAGATTCGGAAAACAGATGTGCTTTTCGTTCTTCCGGATGGCCCCAAGAAGGGTCAGCCGGCTGCCAAGTCTTCCTTGGCTAGGTGGATTAAGCAGCTGATTGTTCAGGCCTATGGTCTGAAGCGCGTTCCACCTCCCTTATCAGTTAAAGCCCATTCTACGAGGGCCATGAGTGCCTCTTGGGCGGCACACCATCAGATCTCTATGGCACAGGTTTGCAAAGCGGCAACCTGGTCTTCCGTACATACGTTTACTAAATTTTATAAGTTGGACGTCGCAAAGGCTACGGATGCAGCATTTGGGCAGGCTGTCCTACGGGCAGCAGTATAGAATCCTCTGGCCCGGTTCACGCCCCCTTTTTTCTGTTGGTGGAGCTATTTTACCTCCTGATAATGTTTTTTTTGTTTGGCTATTTTTGGCCTTACGGTCTCCCTCCCTTCATGGAGCATTGCTTTGGGACATCCCATATGTAATGACTATGCGCTCTGTGTCCCGTGATGTACGATAAAGAAAAAAGGATTTTTAATAACAGCTTACCTGTAAAATCCTTTTCTTGAAGTACATCACGGGACACAGAGCTCCCACCCCTCTTTTGGGGAACATTGTGTAACCTCGGAGAAATTGCTTGCTACAAAACTGAAGCACTCTCAGTGGGAGGGGGTTATATAGGGAGGAACTTCCTGTGAAGTTGATTACACCAGTGTCCACACCTGAAGGTACCCATATAACCATATGTAATGACTATGCGCTCTGTGTCCCGTGATGTACTTCAAGAAAAGGATTTTACAGGTAAGCTGTTATTAAAAATCCTTTTTTTTCCCCCCCTGAAAATAGAGTGTAAACAGTGTCTGTGTGTTATACGCCGATATCATGTTTTACAAACGGGGCGGGATTGGGAGGTCCATCCCAAGAGCCACCCATTGGGGGGGGGGGGGGTGTCAGGCCGGCCCTCCGGCCTTCCCTGGCCCTTGAACCGCGCTTCCTGCATAGTCTGAAAAAAAAGTCACTTGCCAGCACCTTCTACACCGCACCTCCTGTGTCAGTGTCATTTTAAAACAAAGCTTGTAAATATATCTATAGCTCAGTTTTTTTCTGGCTGCTCTCCTCCTCCAAGTGTAGCTTTGATTGGAGGAGGAAAGCGGTCACATGACCATCTGTGTAACATCAGAGGAGAGCAGTCATGTGACCAGTTTAGTGAAAAAAACTGAGCTATTGAGGTATATGGAAGCTTTGTTTTACAATAGGAGTGACACAGCAGGAGCAGTGTGGAAGGGGCTGACCGTGTTTTTTTTTTACTTAACTGTAGAGAATGCTGGAAGCACTGTCTCAGGAGTCTGGGGGTCTCCTGGGAGCGCAGGGGGGCTGTGTACTGGATGGGGGATGTAAAATGGATGGGGGGGCTGTGAATATTTTTCCCTTAAACTCCCCTCTTAAAATTGGGGTGCGTGTTATACGCCCGTGTATGTTATAGGCTGATAAATAAGGTATTTAGAAAGTGTCTCAGCTTTACTGAACACCATAAATCCAATTGATATGTTGTAGTTCCTGTTGTCATTGAATGTATCGTAGGCCATGTTCTCGCTATTAAAAAATGTGAGGATTGGAAGATCCCCTGGTCTATCAGTACTGCAAAATTTCCCTTCCTCAAGCCCGGCTGGAACTGAGGGTTCCCCAATATTGGAAACAACGGTGAGATTGTTGCCAATTGTTTACCCTTAGAGAAGAGCTCATAGCCCCAGGGTAGGTCCTATAAGAGGATGTGCCTTTGTAATATTCGGGAGGTCTTTATAACACCAGGCGGCTCGTTGCAATAAAGCACTGCTCTGAGCCTGCTCCAGGCCTGGCCATATCTTTCAGTCTCCATGGCTACTCCATGTCTACTCCAATCAATCAGGTGGCTCAATAGACTCGTCTGATAATATTTGTACAAGTCTGGTACCACTAATCTACCCTTCTGTTTCGGTATGGTCAACAGGGATCTACTGATCCTTGGGTGTTTATTTACCCAAATGAATCTGACAAGGAGAGAGTATCTGTTTAACCTCCCTGGCGGTAAGATTCTGTCTGGAATTTTGTACCTAAAGCGGTACAATTTTTTGCATGGAAATTTGGTGATATGTATTATAGGCCTGCAATTCTTAGTAATTACTTACTCAAACCTGACCAAAACAAGACTCTAGTAGACATCCCAGATGTGATAAATTTAAAACACAAACGCATGAATTATAATCTAATCAATAATATAATTTTATTCAATAATGTAATGAAAAATAATGAAATTTGTCAAGCAAAGAAATTCAATACACATCCTGAGTGTGAAACAGTTTGGAGCATGGAACTAGACAAAGTCCGACGTCGCAATCAGGACAATAGTACCTTGTTTCTTTTCAGACTTTTTTTTCATTGCCATCTCTCTTGGAACAGCAAACGACGCACATCCTGGTAGGCTCTAACTTTCTTGCGGTTGGCGGGATGTAGTCTACAAAATGATGAATTGTCAGGCGTTCTAGGTTGACAACGTCAACAGCGCTTCGTCCGGGTCTGTTAGCAGCTAATGAACAAGAGGTATTTCAGTGTTTGCTCTACAAAGGATATATGCGTTCCAAAGGCATTGTTTCAGGAGATGCCTGAAAATCTTTTTATAATACTTCTTCTGTTTCTGCATCGCCGGGTAAAATGTCATTGCCTGATCGGCTCGGTCGACACTTCCCATTGTGTGATTATAGTCGATCACGACTTGCGGCTTCAGCACATCTTTTCCGTGTTTTGTGCGGACCATGGTAGTGGAGGTGCTGTGCACGGTGCTCATGAGACACACGTCCTTCTTGTCTCGCCATCGCATTGCCATATTTTTTCCCTTTAAAGGCAACCATCTCTCCTTTTTAATTTTTTTTTGCTTAAAAATTTGTAAAATTTGATGCCAAACCGTGCTCTTTTGGATGCAATAAACTGTATCCAGCTCAGGTGTCCATTGTACGCCATCAGACTTTCATCCACACTGACATCCCTTTCTGGCACGTAGGTCCGCTGGAAGTTGGTGATAATGATTTGGTATACGTCCCAGATTTTTTTTAGTTTGGGCGCAGGATGAGTGGCCTCATTAAACTCTTCATTGTTGGTGAAGTGTAAATTCTTCATGATGAGCGAAAAACGGTATTCGGACATCACGGTGACAAAAAATGGAGTGGCCAGTAGCTTATTGGTGGTCCAATACCATTTCTGGAGCGGTTTCTCCACCACCCCCTGAAGGATGATGAGTTCCAGAAACTGCCAGATGTCCTCTTTAGTGACCGGTTCCCATTTTCTGGATCTGGAAAATCTGGCACGCAGCGTAGCGGATTGCTGATCATGGTAGAGGTTGGTTTCTGTGACGATTTTTAAAATGACCTCCTCAGTAAGAAATAATTTCAGGTACGCCAGAGGGTTGTCACTCTCCACATCTACCTTCATCCCAGGAGATCCAGTGAATCGGAATCTCGGGGGCGATGCCTGGTTCGCATCGCTGTCTATAGGGCACCAAGTGCGCACATCGCTTAGGTCAGGTGCGGGATCATTGACGTCACTTTCTGGATCAGTGTCGGTGTCAGAGTCAGATGACAAATCTCCCCACGACTCACTATCGCTCTGTTCTGCGAGCACCTCAGTGTCGCTGCCGCTGTTGCTCAGCTGATCCAAAAGCGCATTTGTAGGACAGCGCTTTTTTTATTGGTCACAAATGACAATGGCAAGAGGCACTGAAAGGGCACTGTGTCAGATACTAAGGTGATACAGTGTAATCCTCTCAGATTACATTGTATAACCTCCTTTTTATGTGTTTGTGTTGTGCAACATTTGAATTTCCCTCCCAGTTCCGTGCCCATGCACCATTGCTGCTGCAGGGAACAGAACCAGGAAGTCAGCAGACCGACGGACGGGGAGGCGGTGATCTCGCTGGCGATCACAGCAATGGGAGATCATAGCTGGATCGCCAGGAGAAGGTAAGGAACCCCGCTGCAGGCTCTGCACATCTACCCCGAGCGTGACTCGGGCATACCAATCGTAGCAGGAAAAAAGAACCTCGGGAACACCGCTAAGGGGGTTAAAGAAATATTTAGGTATGGTGATGGGTAATGCTTGAAATAAGTACAGGAACTTTGGTAGTATATTCATTTTAATAATATTGTACCTCCCAAACCAAAAGTGGAACCCTCTCTGCCACCCCTCCAAGGGAATTCGCACTTTATGCAATATTGGTGGAAAAGTAAGATTATATGTATGGGAAAGATCTGCAGGGATAAAGGTTCCCAGATATTTCAAGGCTTGGTCTGACCATTTGAATTTGTAACTTGACTTCAGCGTTCTCTGTATGTCGTTGGGGATCTCCACTCCCATAGCTTCTGATTTTGATATGTTAATCTTAAAATCCGATGAAGAGACATATATCTATATTTCTTGGAGGAGGTTAGTTAAAGCGGAGCTCCACCCTGATATATATATTTTTTTTTTAAATCTGAAAAAATAAAATAAAAATGAAATGGGGAAAAAAATAAAAAATACTCACCCTAAATAGGCTGTTGCTATGCGGAAGTCCCGAATCTGCCCTCACGATCCGCGGTGCTGTTTTCTTCCTCCTCCTCTTCTGGGTGTCTTCTTGTGAATGGGCCGCGCTGCATTCTGGGAACTGTGTGTATCCCAGAAAGCAGCCGGACCATTCACAAAGCGCCGCGTCGCTTGCACATGCGCAGTAGGAAACGGGCAGTGAAGCCGCACGGCTTCACTGCCTGTTTCCCTGACTGTGGATGGCGGTGCTGGGATCGAGGATCGGCATCGGCGGGGGCCATCAGCGCGGGCGCCTAGGACAGGTAAGTGTCCTTATTCAAAGTCAGCAGCTACACTGTTAGTAGCTGCCGACTTTGAAAAAAAAAAAAAAAAAACGCGGGTGGGTGGAGCTCCGCTTTAAAGATACTACTGGATTTGTTAATGAGAACAACATATCGTCTGAATACGCCAAGGTTTTGTACTGCATATCTCCCACTGTTCCCCAATATCTGTAATTTTTTTTATAATATATTAAAGTTTTTATGACCATTACATAATTACATATAAAAGACAAATAACAAAAGAAACAAAGATACATATATACATTAACAACAGACAATCTACAAAAATGGTCTTGGTATATTGGATGGATAAAGAATAAATAATATAAGATCCTGTACTCATCTTCTGGATTTAATCGGATCCTACACATTAGGGTTCCAAGGATAGGGCAAATAATATTGAGGACAGTGGGCCTCCCTATCTAGTTCCATTTTGACTCTAAAAAGCTGAGACAAGACCCTGTTTACCTTAACCTGAGCCGATGGTTCGGTATATATACTTGAAATCCATTTAATCATATTGTTTCCCAATCCTATCTGTCTTAGCACCGTGAACATGAACTGCCAATTAATGTGGTCAGAAGCTTTCTCTGTGTCCGTTCCCAAGAATAAACATGGGGTTTTGGAAGTTTTAGCTATATGGATTAGGTTTAAAGCCCTCCCCGTCTGAGCCAAAATCCAGGGCCAATGAACAAATATGTGACGCAGGGAACGAATGGAAGGGAGAAGGAAAAGAAAAAAGATAAGACAAAACCTGTCTTAACCAACCTAAATAGCTCAGCAAACCCAGAATTCCAATCAGAGCCAGCGACAGACTGCGATCATGAAACAGCTACAGTATTGGACGTAGATGACCAATTAACGGTCCTGGCATTACCAACAAAAACTGAAATGAAGGAAATGTTTGCTGCTTTAGAAAAAGCACTGTCATCACAAATGGAGAGAATGGAGAGAAATATGGGATTTATGTTAGAAAGATTGGAGGAAGTTGAAAAAAAAACAGACCACAATTTCAACACCATTAGAAAACTGGAAATGGAGCTAACTGAAATAAAAAAAGAGCAAAGAGAAAACGCATATAAAGCAGAAGATCAGGAAAACAGAGACAGACGAAAAAATATTAGGATACGTGGTGACCTCTCGCAGTCAGAAAACCTCCCAGAAATTATACGGAAAATATGCAATCCAATACTTGACAGAGAAATATCACTCCCATTAAATATAGAACGCGCCCATAGGATAAGGAGGCCCCGAGAAATCCCTCAAGATAAACCTCGAGACATTATAATACGATTTGAAAGCTGGGAGGAAAAAAAACAACTATGGAAAAACCTAAGAGGAAAACCTCCAATTATATTCGAGGACCATAGCATCCAAATATATCAAGACCTGTCACAAGAGACACTTAGAAGAAGAAGGAATCTGAAGCCACTATTACGGGTGTTACAAGACTTAGAAATTCAGTATAACTGGGGGTTTCCGGCATGCTTGATAGCTAGAAAAGAGGGGACCACGGCGAAGTTGAGATTTTTAGACGAAATCCCTGAGTTTTGCCAAAGGCTGGGAATCCCAACCCCAAGCAATTAATAAAGAATAGAAGGATCATAACTGCGGGGGGAGAGAGAGGGCGGGAGGGGAGGTTAACAACCTATAGTCATCAATGTATGAAATATGTTATAGGCTTCTATGTACAGCGTTGCGGTGACATCGGGGCCCGGGAGCTTTTTCACCGCTGGAGGAATTCCCCTGGGCTAGGGGATTCGAGGAGGCGCTTAATTGTACTCCGCCTCAATCCAGAGGGAGCACCCTTGCACATCTAGTGTAAGAGATGATGCTCCGAAATAAGCCCTTTGGGTCAAGATTCCACCAGAACGGGAATGGGGGGTGGGGAGGTTTGGGACAGGGGATGGGTGGAGGGGTAGGGGGGTGGGTTCAGGGGAGGAGGAGGGGGGACATGGGGAACAAGGAAAAGGGTCGTAGGAGAGGGAGGGGAAGGAGGGAGGGGGGTGGGAAGGAAACGAGAAGAAGGAATGTTAGATCGGGGGATCATCAGATAACAAAGAGAGAACGAAACAGTGAGAAAGATTGTAAGCAAACAGAAATATACATATGTCTAAGGTAAACTTAGTTACCTATAATGTAAGGGGCCTTAGTTCTCCGCGTAAAAGACACATGATTCTAAAAGAAATTGAGAGATTTTCCGCTGACGTAGTTTTCCTCCAGGAGACACACATAACCCTGGATTCAAGGGTGAGGCTGAGTTCTCGGGCAGTCCCATCATGGTACTACGGAGACTCCCCGCAGAGAGGATCAAGAGGAGTGGCTATAGGGATAGGGAAAAAATTAAGTTTTGTAGTAGAAGACAGGATAGTGGACCCTGACGGCCGGTATATGTTCTTAAGAGGTCTCTTACATGGTAAACGATATACGTTGGCCAATGTTTATTGCCCAAATAAACTCCCTCAGAGATATCTAACAATGATTTTGAACAAACTCATGGAATTTAAACAAGGAAATGTGGTTTTAGCTGGGGATTTTAATTTCACCCTAGATTTACAACTTGACAGAATATCGCCAGTTAACATAGGAAATACGAAGCAACAACAAATAGTCAATTAATAGATCCCTGGAGGGTCCACAACCCGACCAAAAAGGACTTTACATTTTACTCTACAGTACATAACATGTACTCGAGGCTGGATTACATAATGGTCGATCATGAAATCTTAGAGTTTGTAGATAATGCTACAATAGGGGTAGCGACAATTTCAGATCATGCACCGGCAATGGCGAGCATACAATTCCCAGAAGTCGAAGAGAGAAGGGGATCTTGGAGATTAAATGAGGAGCTAATAGAAGATATGGAAGTTGCAGATACAATCAGAATAGACATAGGGCCAGATTCACGTATTCCAGAGCATCTTTGCTCTGGAGTAACGCTTCTGATTTGCGTTGCGCTGCCGAAATTTTAGGAGCAAGTGCTGTCATTCACGAAGCACTTGCTCCTAAAGTTGCGGCAGCGCATCACAAATGAGCCGGCGGAATTCAAATGTAGCGGGTACGGGGCGTGTAGTATGCTAACTACGCGCGATCCCGCCGCCAACGTACTGCGCATGCGTCGAGTGTCAAAACATCCCCGTGCGCATGCTCCAAAATCTGTGAATGAACGTCAATGACGTCACATTCCCATTCATGACCGTTTTACGCAAGCGACGTTTTTTTTTTTTTTTCCCGACGCGATGACGACGCCTATACCTAACATAGGATACTCCAACCCCATGTAGGTATATCTATGCGCCGCGTATCCCGTCCGGAAACGTCGTATCATCATTGCGTCGCGCCGGATTTCGATCGTGAATTGCCGATTTCCGCTCATTAACATATTTTTTGAGCGTAAATCGGCGGGAACGCCCCCGGCGCCATTTTTAAGTTGAAGTAACGATGCGATGGCGAAACTCAGTTACGCTGCTCGCATCGGAACTTCAACCCGGCGTTTCTTGTTTTCTGGTTACAGAAAACAGAAACGCCGGCTCAAAGCCACAGTTAGGCTGGCGGATCACTCGATCCGCCAGCGTAACTGTTCCTGAATCTGGCCCATAGATGAATATTTTAAGTTCAACCACACCCCAGAGGTAAATATATCGACCATCTGGGAGGCACATAAGGCTAATATCCGAGGGAAATTAATTTCCTTAGGAGCAAAAAAAAAAAGGGAAAGAGACGCAAATAGAAACAGGATAATTAAAGAGTTACAAGACCTAGAAATTAAACATAAAAATCAAAAAAATAACAAAAAAATTTATCAGGAAATGTTAATGAAGAGGATGCAACTGAGAGACCAAATGGAGTTTGAAACCAGAAATACATTTAAAAACGTCATGAAAGAAAGGTATCTATGGGGGAATAAACCAGGGAAGTACTTGGCTAGGATCTCAAAAGAAAAAAGAAATGTAAACTATATAGAAAAAATAAAAGATCAGACAGGTCAGATGCGGTATAGGACATCCGAGATCGCGGAAGCTTTCCGAACGTTTTACGCCTCATTATACTCAATTAGGAAAGGCGAGACACATGAGGATAGGGCAAATAGAGAAGAAAAAATACGGGATTACTTACGAGCCGCCAACTTACCTAAATTAACGCAGGAAATAGCAGAAACCTTAGAAGAGCCAATTTCTCAAGCTGAAATTAGTCAAGCGATCCAAGGAACCCCAGGGGGGAAAAGCCCAGGTCCAGACGGACTCCCAATAAAATACTATAAAAAATTTAAAGAGTTCTTAATTCCAGAAATGTGTACTTACTTTAATAAACTAGGGGGTATAGAAGAAGTAAGGAAAGAATCCCTTCTCGCCAATATCGCCATCATAGCTAAACCAGGAAAAGATAAGACGCTTTGCTCCAATTATCGCCCAATCGCATTGTTAAATGCTGATATAAAAATCTTTGCAAAGATATTGGCAACAAGGATAAAACCGTATATGCCTGATCTGATAAGTCCAGATCAGACGGGATTTGTAAGAGGTAGAGAAGGGAGAGACAATAGTTTAAGAACACTCCTATTGCTACAGGATTATAAAAGAGATGGACCCCCAGCCGTACTCATGTCATTAGATGCTGAAAAAGCGTTTGACAGAGTCGACTGGGGGTTCATGATGGAGACTTTAAGAAATATAGGATTGGGCCCCAGGTTTATGAAATGGGTAGGAAATCTATATAAGTCCCCCTCGGCAAAAGTAAAGGTGAATGGGAGGGAATCTCAGGTGATTGACATGATGAATGGAACAAGGCAGGGATGTCCGCTCTCCCCCCTCCTATATGTAATAGCTTTGGAGCCACTGTTGTGCATGATTAGGAATAACCAAGAGATAGGGGGGGTGGGAGTAGGAGGAGAGGAACAGAAGCTGGCAGCATACGCCGATGATGTCCTCCTGTATGTGACCAAGCCCAAAACATCAATCCCTAATATATTAGAGGAAATAGGTAGATACGGTAGACTTTCAAATTTTAAAATAAATCCAGTAAAAACTGTAATTATGAATCTAGGGATTGAACAAAAAGAAGAGGCGGCCCTACGTAGAACATTCCCTTTTACGTGGGAAAAAAAAGCACTAACTTATTTGGGAATAAAAATAACCCCCAAAGTGGCTGGCCTCTTTGAGGCAAACTATATCCCTTTACTCAATGAAATAAGACGGGATCTGAAAAACTTCTCCTATAAACAGATCTCCTGGATGGGGAGGATTAATTTATTTAAAATGACAGTCCTACCAAAGATCATATATAAATTTCAAATGCTTCCAATAAATGTTCCACAAAGCTTCTTTAAGGTAATAAAAAATATAATTTCAAAATATATATGGCAAGACAAAAAACCCAGAATAAGCTATGCAACCCTAACTCGGGCAAAAAAAAGAGGCGGATTGGCTCTCCCAGATATAAAAAGATACTATCAAGCTGTAATTTTAGCGAGACTAGTTGAATGGACAAATAAGAATTCATTAAAAAAATGGGCTCACACGGAAAATGAGATAAGTAAACAGCACTTAAACACAAATATATGGATTCCACCCAAATATAGAATAATTAATCCAAACACACATAGTATAACAAAACAGGTTTATAAGATATGGGATTTGGTATATAAGCGGGAAAAATGGGAATATAATTCCCCATTAATCCCATTAGTAAACACAAACTTATTTGCACCGGGTAATAGGACTAAATTGGGAAAAAAATTAGGCACTAAAAGACTTGGAGACATAGTAGCACAAGGAAAAATAAAAAATAAAGTTGAGATCCACGTAGTAGAAGGGACACAACAGATAACGGATTGGGAATACATACAATTAAAGCACTTTGTAAACTCACTCCCAGCACCAATAAGAGATAATACAGCACAAAATCCAATAGAAAAACTATGCACCAGGGGAGAACCATTACAGCATGGAATCGCAACGACTTACAAAATTCTTACAGAAATGGGGACAAAAGATACATTACAAAGCATAGAGGCCTGGGAGAAAGAAATTGGAGAAAGATTAGAAGAAACACATATGACTGAAGCGACATTTACCTATGCAAAAGATATAACAACAGTAGAAGCGAACTATAAATGCATGATGCGATGGCACCTGACACCTGTTAGACTTAATAAAATATCATCAGCTAACTCCCCCCTCTGTTGGAGAAACTGCAACCAGGAGGGGACTGCCCTGCACATATGGTGGGACTGCCCGAGAATCCGGGAATTCGGGAATTCTGGACTGAGATCCTCAAAATGATCGAGGAAATCTCCGGAGAAAAGATTCCACTAGATTTCCTGACCTGTCTTTTTCATAAACATGCCCTAGTAAAAGGGAAAAAAAAATATGCTTCAACATTGGTACCAGTACTGTTAAATGCAGCAAAGGGATTGATCCCGAAATTCTGGCTTCACCCACATAAACCACCTTTAAAAGAATTCATACATAGGGTTGACTACATCGCAGAGATGGAGTATTTAAGAAGTCTAGACCTGGGTGAGGAGGCGGGAGAAAGAGGAGGAAAGAAATGGGATCAGTGGAGAACTTATAAAACATCAGAAAATGTTACTTCAATATTAATAGAAATAAACCAGTAAAGGTGTTTGACCCGACCCAATAGGGAAAAGAGGGAAGAGGGGGGGGGGGGGGGAATTAGATAAATAAACTGACAGACACCATAGAGACTTAGGGAGGTGGTGCTGAGGGGTGATAAAGCCGATCTAATTACCTAGAGCAGGTTTTGTCATTTGTAACTACACCTTTGTTTTTATAAAATATAACACACATATAAAAAAAAAAAATATATATATATAATAAAGAAAAAAAATAAAATAAATAGTACCATCCACAAATGATGCAAATCCGAGGTGGCAATATGAAGGGCGGAACAAGATGAACCCCTCTTAACACCTCCAAACCCTGGGTTAAGCCTGATGTGGAAAAGAAAAGAAAAAAAAAAAAAGGTTTAAAGCCCTGATCGTAGTAGCCCGTGCTTCCCGCGTCTGAACAAACCCTACCTGGTCCAAATGGACCAGGGAGGGCAAGTGCTGTTGTAACCACGTCGCCAGGATATCGGAAAAAACGTCAGATCCACATTTAGGAGGCATATCGGTCTATAACTTCCACATTGTGATGGGTCTTTGCCTTCTTTAGGTAAGATCACAATTAAAGCTTTCAAAGATTCCATCTGAAACTAACCTGAATCTCCCAATCTGTTATACATTTTGACCAGCTAAGGTACTAAAATACGGAGAGCAACTTATAGTATTGGTCAGTAAAACCATCTGGGGCTTCCCCATTTTTGCAGAGTTTTTTTTTCCATGGAAGTTTTGTAAGACAATCAACATTTTTAAATACATTTTGACTTTATATACAAGCAATGTCTTGATATACAAGTAGTCATGTCACAACTGAGTATAAAAGAGTAGAGAGGTGTCTCTAAGTGTAGCAGTATGGTTACATTTTAAAGGTACAACATTTAGCAACTCACATGGTTGATGATTAAAACAGGCACATTAAGTATGCAGGCATCTGGGGTAAAGCTGTCCACATAAACCATCATCCTCACCGCTATCATCATTCCTTCCACTCTGCGCTCCACGAGGTCTTCTAGCCATGCTTTCAGATCGCTCTACTGCAGGGTAGTTTTCCCGGTCACGATTGGAGACTGACAGCGGCGAGAGCCTGCGGTGTGAAGGATAGTCTATGTGGACAGCTTTACCCCAGATGTCTGCATACTTAGATATGCCTCTTTTAATCAACTATGTGAGTTACTAAATGTTGTACCTTCATTAAATGTAACCATATTGCTACACTTAAAGGCGCTTCTGTTCTCTTTTTTAAACACTGTAGCTCCTGCTGGATTTTGATTCTAATCTCCTTGTGGAGGCTTCCATTTGTGAATGGACAATTTATGGTTACACAATTACATTGCTATAATCTGTTTATATGGACTATAAACTAAAGGACCTATGACTAAATGTTCCACAACCATTTAGAGTTTCCATTATTTCCTATGGGGAAAGTGCTTTGGATTACAAGCATGTTTCTGGAACGAATTATGCTTGCAATTCAAGGTTTTACTGTATTAAATAGGATTATATTTGTTGATGATGAGTCTAATGCCGCGTACACACGATCATTTTTTGTGATGGGAAAAAAAAGACGTTTTAAAAAACGTCATTTAAAATGATCGTGTGTGGGCAAAACGTCGTTTTATGTCTTCAAAAAAACGACCAAAAAAAAAATTCCAACATGCTTGAATTTTTTGTGTCGTTTTTCAAAATGTAGTTTTTTGTGTTATAAAAAGTGACCGTGTGTGGGCAAAACGTTGTTTAAAACAACGTTTTTAAACCCACGCATGCTTAGAAGCAAGTTATGAGATGGGAGCTTCAATGGAACAGAGTGCCGTCGAAAGTGTCTTACGTAACCGCGCTTTGCAAGAGCATTGTGGAAAAACGATGGTGTGTATGCAATGTCGTTTTTTGAAAAATGAAGTTTGAAAAACGTTGTTTTGTTTCGTCAGATAAAATGACGTTTTTTTTCATCACAAAAAGTGATCGTGTGTACGCGGCATAAGCCTGCAAACTAGATATATATAGTCTCAAGCTCTGATATTCTGCACACTGTTTTGGTCTGTGTTCACGTATTTCCATTTCATGTATAGTTTTTTATTAAAGTAGAAGTCTACCCTAAAACTAAATCCCAGCATCTATAGACATCCACAATCTAACACTAACCTTTCTAGTCCTGTAAAGAAAAAAATCAGTATACATACCTCTGTTGAAGCTGATCCCAATAGTGGTGAAAGCTCTACAGAGGACACAGCTGACAACGGCTGTGAAATGAATGGGGAGTGACGTAACCCATAGAATTATTTCTGTTGTCAGATGTGTCCTCTGCCCCCATCTCCACTATGAAGTTGCGGCTGACAGTCAGCGTGGGATCAAGTCGGAGCAGCTTCAAAAGAGGTATGTATACTGATTAGGTTAGTGTTAGATCGTGGATGCCTATTCTGGCTGGGGGTTAGTCAGCCTGCTCGCCCTCTCCCTTGGGACTACACACAGCATCTCCCCGCAGGGATGTAGTCCCAAGTAGGGTTGTCCAGATACCGATACTAGTATCGGTATCGGGATCGATACCAAGTATTTGCGGGAGTACTTGTACTCGTGCAAATGCTCCCGATACCTAAATAGAATACTTTTTTTGTATTTATCAACATGTTCTGTGAAAATTCTTTGAGTTTTTTACTACTGCGTGACGAGCAAATACATTTTTTTTATTCATTTTTACTAATTTTTATTCTTTTATAATGTCTTGAGTTAGAGTTCTTCATAATTCTAAAGAAAATATCCTTAGTCTGGATTGTGGTTTGAAAACTGTCACATGACATTTAAAAAAAGTATCGGTATTCGGTATCGGTGAGTACATGAAAAAAAAGTATCGGTACTTGTACTCGGTCCTAAAAAAGTGGTATCGGGACAACCCTAGTCCCAAGGGAAGGGGCGAGCTGACTAACCCCCAGCCAGAACAGCTTGGATTATGGGGGGCAAGCTTACTGAGGAGGAACAGGAAGTGAGAAATTCAGACAAAGGGGAAAAAAAACATTTAGAAGGGAAATCGAAGGAAAAGGTAAATGAACGAACAATGCACTAGCTTAAAGGAACCTATTTAGAAAATAGTAACAAACCTTTACGACCCCTTTTAACATTGCAAGATTTCTAAAAACAAACATCAGAGCCTTTGATGACATCATAGTTTTAATTATCTGTTAATCAAATATAAAACAATTGCAATATATCAAATTATCCTTTTTATAATTCTTTGTCTAATGTTTTATTCACATAAAATGCATTTCATTTATAGACAGATGTTTCCATTTGGCTGTTGCCTGATGAAGGCTACACTCCAGAACCAGAAGAACTTAAACAACTGGCAAAAATAGAAACACAGCTTCAGGCGTTTTGCAACACTTCAGAAACCAGCGATTTTGACTATGGCGATGTGTCACCCACACCATCAAAATCGGTAAACACTTTTTTTTTTAATACACAGCATGTTTAGTAATGATTTACAGCATAATTATTTAGCGAGGCGTTACATCTGTCCCTTCATCCCTTTTGCTGTTACATATCTTGTGCACACAAATTTGAGGGACAATATTTCATCAACAAGCATGTAGCTAGAGTTACAGGTTATCATTAAGGTGGAACTAAATGTAAAAAAATTAGCAATTCAAAACAGGCATATGACTAATATGGGTATTAATCATGGGAGACCGGTATTATAGTTCCAAACATCAAACACGGCAGAGTTCAGGGAAGTAGTACAATACAAAATTCACAGTGAAATCTTCATTCATGGTAGTATAGGGGAGAGGGTCAAACGACTAGATAGCCACCTTCCCCATATTTTGTGGAATGTTTTTTTGCTCTTTCGAATATCAAAAGGTAAGCTTGTATAGAGGCAGGGACTCATTAACCAGTTTTAACCAAAGATTCTGAGTCAGAGTCACTGATCCCTTCTATGTCAGTAAAAGGGACTTCCTCGCATAAAAATAGAGAATATGAGGATGCCCAGTAGACAATTTTTGGGGTTGACTATATTTGGGAGACCCAGTGCTGAAGAGATGAATGAGCCTCTGTTCACCCAGTAATCCTGTACTATGGGACAAGTCCAGAAGCAGTGGAAAAATCAGCAGTTTGGCCACATCCCCGGAAGCATTCAGCAGAGGGGGATATTCCCATGTTGTGCATTCTAGCTGGGGTGAGGTGCAAATAATGAAAGATTTTAATTTTGATTACACTGTCCCTGGAGGAGATAACAGTTTTTAAATGTGTCACAGAATTCAGACCAGGGATATCTAGGGAGTCCCATTTCTCTTTGTGCTGTCCGAAATCTAGGGTTGGTGTCTATCACGAGGGCCAAGTAATAGGTGAAGATAATTTTTGTCTGGTTCGGGGATCTCAGGTGTTTTTCCAGGCCAGGGCTCCTAATAGGACTATCTAGGGAACCAAACTGTGCTCGTACTGCATGTCTAAGCTGGTAATAATAAAATAGATACGTAGGTGCTAGCTCAAAGTCTAAACGCATCTGAGAGAAGGATTTGAAGCCCTGAGGAGTCTAAATGTGGTATAAGTGCTTAATTCCCCTTGACGTCCATCTTGTGGGGTCAAACAGGGAATATAACTCCTTAAGAGTAGGGTTAAACCACAATGGACTGTTGGGAGAGGCCAGCCAGGAGTCTCTTGAAAACTTTGCTACCACAATAAAACAGGGAAAGGGAGGTATGTACAGTGGTTGACCGCGATATTGTGTCAATCTCGCTCCCTTTCTCGGCGAGATTGAGCACTTTCGAGCCCCATCGCGGGAGCCAGCGCCGAGATGGCTTGCCGCGATGGAGACAAAGCCGTCATAGAAGCGACGGGGATCCGACGCGGATTCCCGCCAATTCTACACGTGGGCGGAGTTTGTTATGAATCCTGAGAAGGAAGTCCCCGCCGGATTTTAAATAAAAATCCGGCATGGGTTCCCCCCTCAGGAGCATAACGGGCCCTTAGGTCTGGTATGGGTTGTAAGGAGACCCCCCCTACGCCGAAAAAACGGCGTGGGGGCCCCCCCACAATCCATACCAGACCCGTATCCAAAGCACGCCGGCCGGCCGGTCAGGAAGGGAGTGGGGGCGAGCGAGCGCCCCCCCCCTTCTGAGCCGTACCGGGCAGCATGCCCTCAACATGGGTGGGTCAGGTGCTCTGGGGCAGGGGGCGCACTGCGGCCCCCCACCCCAGAGCACCCTGTCCCCATGTTGATGAGGACAGGGCCCCTTCCCGACAACCCTGGCCGTTGGTTGTCGGGGTATGCGGGCGGGAGGCTTATCGGAATCTGGAAGCCCCCTTTAATAAGGGGGCCCCCAGATACCGGCCCCCCACCCTAAGTGAATGAGTATGGGGTACATTGTACCCCTACCCATTCACCTGCAAGAAAAAGTGTAAACACAAATAAACCACACAGGGTATTGAAATATTTTATTAGTTGGCCGCCGGAGCATGATGGGACTGCGACGTCACAAGACAGGCCTATATAACTCGCTGCGAGCCGCGCGCCAGCCATAACAGCGGAAGGAAGCGTCGCGTCAACATCTGGAGAAGAAGAAGAGAAGAAGACGACGTCACAGAAGAGGGGACTCGCCGCCGCCAGTAATTGAGCTAACACGAAGATAGCGGCGGCGTGTCCTGAAGAAGGAGAAGACCCCCGGAGAGCCGGAGAAGACCGCCGGAGAGCCGGAGAAGACCCCGGAGAGTGGGAGAAGACCCCCCCGCCGCCGAAGATGTCGAAGGAAGCCCGCCATTTATTGCCCAATAAAGGTTTAACCCCTTGATCGCCCGGCGGGTGATATCAGTTAGGGTCTGAGTCACCCCAGGCAGCGTCAGGTTAGTGCCAGTAGTGCTAACACCCACGCACACAGCATACACCTCCCTTAATAAAAAAGAGAGGTGGTGTCTGCGTTGTGGAAAGAATGCGACTGATAACATACTCAGTAAAAAAAAATATGTAAATCCAATAAATGTTGAATAATAAAAAAACATTTTTTTTTTCAATTTTCAAAACTTTGTGACAAAAAGCGAGATCTGCAAAATACTCACCATACCTCTCAACAAATAGCTTGGGGTGTCTACTTTGCAAAATGGGGTCATTTGGGGGGAGGGTTTTGAACTGTCCTGGCATTTTATGCACAACATTTAGAAGCTTATGTCACACATCACGCACTCTTCTAACCACTTGAAGACAAAGCCCTTTCTGACACTTTTTGTTTACATGAAAAAATATTTATTTTTTGCAGAAAATTACTTTGAACCGCAAAACATTATATATCTTTTTTAACCACTTCAGACCCGCGCTACCATCGAATGACGGCAACAGCGCGGGTCTGAATATCCAACATGCCGTCATTTGACGGCATCTCCTTTGGGCGTTCCCAGCGCGCGCTGTAGAGCGCGCTGCGGGGAAGCCCTGTGTTGTCCGTGTCAAGCAATAAGGGGGAAGAAAAAGGATCTCTCTGCTGCAGAAAAGGGTGAAATAGTTCAATGCCTTGGAGGAGGTATGAAAACATTAGATATTTCACGGAAACATAAGCGTGATCATCGCACTATTAAGAGATTTGTGGCTGATTCAGAGCACAGACGGGTTTCGTGCTGATTGAGGAAGATTTCTGCCAGATCCATGCATCGGATCGAGAGAGCAGCTGCTAAAACACCATAACATAGCAGCAAACAGATATTTGAAGCTTCTGGTGCCTCTGGAGTCCCACAGACATCAAGGTGTAGAGTCCTCCAGAGTCTTGTAACTGTACATAAACCTTCCATTCGGCCACCACTAACCAATGCTCACGAGCAGAAACAGCTGCATTGAGCAGAAAATACATGAAGACTCATTTCCCGTGCAACCCTGGACGGTGCAGATGGATGGAGTAGTGGATGGTTAGTGGACGGCCACCCTGTTCTAACAAGGCTGCCACGTCAGCAAGGCGGTGGTGGAGTCATGTTTTGAGCCGGAATCATGGGAAGAGAGCTGGTTGGCTATTTTAGGGTCCCTGAAGGTGTAAAGATGACCTGTGCAAAGTATGTGGAGTTCCTGACTGACCACTTCCTTCCCTGGTACAGAAGGAAGAACTATGCTTTCCGTAATAAAATCATCTTCATGCATGATAATGCACATCTCCTGCTGCAAAGAATACCACTGCATCAATGGCTGCTATGGGGATAAAAGGAGAGAAAGTCATGGTGTGGCCTCTACCCTCCCCTGTTTCCTATTCTATTGAGAACCTTTGGAGCATCCTCGAGCAAAAGATCTATGAGGGTCAAACATCCAAACAGCAGCTCTGGGAGGCTTTTCTGACATCTTGCAAACAAATTCAAGCAGAAACTGTCCAAAAACTCACAAGTTCAATGAATGCAAGACTTGTGAAGCTGCTATCAAAGAAGGGGTCCTATGTTATAATGTAACGTGACCTCTTAAAATGTTTAAAAAGTTAAAATGTTGTTCAAAGTTTGATTGAAATAGCTTTTTGATTTCAATAGATATGCTGCAAACACAACAAATGACAATTTTCAGTTCTTTACAACCTATAAAGTGTTTTGAAACTTACTGTGAGTAATAATTTGGAACGGAGCATTGTAAGTTTTTTATTTAAAAAAAAGAAAAACTGTTATCATTAGGAGGTTTGTTCAATAAAATTTGAATTGTACTCTTAATAGTTGATAACATGAGAATTATGATGACTGTTGTTTACATAAATTATTTAAGTAAATGAAAAAAAATATAATTTGCATAATAATTTGGAACAGGGTGTATGAACGGTAGTTTTACCAGAACGAGCGCTCCCGTATCATAACTTGCTTCTTGAGCATGCGCAGGTTTTTTACGTCGTTTTAGCTCACACACGATAATTTTTTACACCCCGAAAAACAACATAGTTTAAAACGACGTTAAAAAATGCAGCATGTTCAAATTTTCTTTTTGTTGTTTTTCAGAACCTGAAAAATGATGTGAAGCCCACACACGATCATTTTAAATTAAGTTTTTTAAAAACAAAGTTTTTTTCATGCTGAAAAATGAACGTGTGCACACGGCATTAGTTTAATTTAATTTTTTTTATTTTAGAATGGGGTGCCTTGTGTATATTTGTAACCATTCCTGGGTCATATGACATCCTTCCAGTCATGCGCCCACATTTTAAAATAGGATGCCTTGAGATTGCACATCATTTTAAGCAGTTTAACCAATCACAGCGATCAAATGCTGATAATGTAAATAATTATCATGAATGTCAGCAATTCATGATCCATTATTTGCTATTGTGATGCAGTGATCACCTGGTGTACAGGGCCAATCACAGAAGCCCCTGTAACATGTGATTGACCTGTGACCAATCAAAGCATCACAATATTAAACAAGTAAGACGAGAGCCATGAATGGAAGCCATTAATGACAGTTAAATGATTGCTTATTACAGTGATAATAACTGTAAAAGCAATTACAGTGTACAAAGAAAAAAAAGTATACTTTTTTTTGTTTTTACATATTGAGCTCCATTTACAGAGTTCTCTACCACTTTAAAGTGATTGTAAAGTCTTGTTTTTTTTTTTTTTTAAATAACAAACATTTTATACTTGCCTCCTCTGTGCAGTTGGTTTTGCACAGAGCAGCCTAGGTCCTCTTCTGGAGTCCCTCTTTGCTGCTCCTGGCCTCTCCCTCATATTGAGTGCCTTCACAGCCAGCAGCTTCCTATGGGGGCACCCGAGCCGAGTCGCAGCTCTCTGTGTCCATTCAAACACAGAGCCCTGGCCCTGCTCCTTTCTCCCCTGATTGACTGACTGACTGACTTTGATTGGCAGCCATGGTAGCCAATGGTGCCGCTGCTGTGTCTCATGGCCAATCGGGAGCAGTGTCCAGGATGGCTTAGACATATGTGGACATCTCTGGAGAGAGATGGGGCTTGGGTAAGTAATTAGGGGGGTGCTAGAGTGGCTGCTACACAGAAATGTTTTTGTATCTTAATGCATCAAATGCATTAACCACTTAAGGACCGAGGGTGTTTTTCAGATTTCGTGTTTACGAGACTAAGGCGGCGTACACACGACCGAGGTTCTCGCTGGAAACCAGCGAGAACCTCGCTGGAAGCTGCATTCCAGCGAGGACCTCGGCCGTGTGTACGCTCTCGGCGAGCTTCCCGTCAGGAAGCCCGTCGAGCAGAAATAGAGAGCACGCTCTCTATTTGCTCGACGGCCCGCCTGGATGAATGGCTGGTTGCCATTCCCGACGGGCGGGTCGCCGATTTCGACGGCCGGCAGAGAACCTCGACGGGCGGAACGATGTGTTCTGCCCGTCGAGGTTCTCTGCCGTGTGTACACGGCCTAAAACATTTTTTTTTGCTAGAAAATTACTTAAAACCCCCAAACATTATATATATTTTTTCTAACACCCTAGAGAATAAAATGGCAGTCATTGCAACACTTTTTGTTACACCGTATTTGCGAAGCGGTCTTACAAGCGCACTTTTTTGGGAAAAAATTCACTTTTTTGAATTAAAAAATAAGACAACAATAAATTTGGCCCAATTTTTTTACATATTGTGAAAGATAATGTTACGCCGAGTAAAATGATACCCAACATGTCACGCTTAAAAATTGTGTCCGCTCGTGGCATGGCGTCAAACTTTTACCCTTAAAAATCTCAATAGGCGACGTTTAAAAAATTCTATAGGTTGCATTTTTTGAGATACAGAGGAGGTCTAGGGCTAGAATTATTGCTCTCACTCTAACGATTGCGGCGATACCTCACTTGTGTTGTTTGAACGCCGTTTTCATATGCGCGTGCTACTCGCGTATGCGTTCGCATCTGCGCGCGAGCTCGTCAGGACGGGGCGCTTCAAAAAACATTTTTTTGGGGTTTCGGATTTATTTTTATTTATTTTATCATTTTTAACACTGAAATAATAATAGAAAAAAAATTATCACTTTTATTCCTATTACAAGGAATGTAAACATCCCTTGTAATAGAAAAAAGCATGATAGGTCCTCTTAAATATGAGATCTGGTGTCAAAAAGAGCTCAGATCTCATATTTAGGCTTAAATGAAAAAGAAAAAAAAAAGAAAAGGAAAAAAAGTTAAACAAAGAAATTGTCTCTTTAAGACTCTGGGCGGGACTGTCGTTTTGATGTCACTTCCTCCCAGCAGAGCTATGGGGACGGATGAGGGACATTTTTTCCTCACTCGCATCCCCACTGAGCAGACGAGCACACCTGATTACATCCGCCGCTACCGACGGCAACGATAAGCGGGAGAGTGGTGGGAGGGGGGGCCCTCTCCCATCACCGATAACGGCGATCTGGTGGCGAATCCGCTGCGGAGACCGCCGTTATCGTTGACAGAACCGCCCACTGTAAAGATGGATATCTCAGTTGTGGCAGCAGCTGCTGCCGTTACTGAGTTATCCATCTTTAAAAAAAGGACGTATATATACAGTGGGTGGTCGTTAAGTGGTTAAGATAAAAAACCTTCTGCCTTTACAACTCCTTTAAGATCCGAGGTAATATACCGCTTAGTGTTTTATATTTTTTTATTTACAATTCACTGAAAACGCTACTGAAATACCGCAGAAGCTATTTTATCAAGTGATGTGGCATATTGGTAGTGAAATACCGGGCTTTAAAACCCACCTCCTTCCCGGGCCTATTCTGGCACTTCTTTCCTACATGTACAAATCATCATTCTTTTGCTAGAAAATTACTCAGAACCCCCAAACTTTATATATGTTTTTTTTAGCAGACACCCTAGGGAATAAAATGGCAGTCATTGCAACTTTTTATCTTAAACCGTATTTGCGCAATAATTTTTCAAACAGCTTTTTTTTGGGAAAAAAATGGTTTCATAAATTAAAAAATAACAAAACAGTAACGTTAGCCCAATTGTTTGGTAAAATATGAAAGATGAGGTTACGCCGAGTAAATAGATACCTAACATGTCATGCTTTAAAATTGCGCACACTCATGGAATGGCGCCAAACTTCGTTATTTAAAAATCTCCATAGGCGACACTTTAACATTTTTACAGGTTACCAGTTTAGAGTTACAGAGGAGGTCTAGTGCTAGAATTGTTGCACACGCTCTAACGCACGCGGCGACACCTCACGTGTGGTTTGAACGACGTTTACATACGTGGGCGGGACTTACGTGTACGAGCTACCGTGGACAGGGGCATCCCTTGTCATAGGAAATGTGTGTGACAGGTCATCTTTCCAGGCTGGAAAGAATGAGATTGTGAAAAAAAATTCACAGATCTCATTCAAACTAGCCGCAATTGCGGTTTATTTACTAACGGGGACCCAGGTGTGCCGTCATCACATGGTGCCCGGGCCTCCGACGGTCATAGAGATGACTGGTGACCATTTGGTCACCAGTCATCTCTATTGCAAACATCCGGATGGCGGATGGCGATCATCTCTCCGGGCCCCCGATGGGACGGGAGAGCCCGGAGAAGCACTGGATGGCGGCGGGAGGGGGGGATGTCCCCTCCCACCGCCTGTAAGAACGATCTAGCGGCGGAACAACCGGTTAACAACCAGTAAAAAGCTGGTAGCCGCCATGCCATTACATCCTTAACAAGCATGACTCATCTGCTGTCAGTGGGGTTCCCTGCTGACAGAAGAATGTAATCAAAAGAAGTGCCAGCATTCAAAAATGTAATTATTTTTTTATTTTATTTCTATTCTATTCTTTTATTTCATATTCTTTTCTTTTCCTTTTAAAAAATAAGAAAAGGTGACTTATAAGAAACAAACACCAATCCTACCAATGCGCCACAGAAAACACACTATACATAATTGGTGAAAAACATACATAAGTAAAAGGTGAATGAAGATCTATAAATCTAAAAGTGAAATGATAACCTTATTGCTGCCACTTTAAACAAACACACAATTTTTTTTATAAATTCACCAAACTGGGAAGACAATCGCTACATCTGCAACTAATTCCAATGCATGTAGTCAATCCCAAGTGGATAACTCGTATGTGGGAAGACAAAGGAGAGCTGCAATAAGTTTTGACATGCTTTATTTAAAACCACAATGTAATAAAATACACTCACATTCTATCCACTTTAAAAAGCATTTGCTTTAATATCTGCATCACCATCAAGCCTAAGGCCGCGTACACACGATCGAATATATCTGCTGAAACTGGTCCGTCGGATATGTCCGCTGGTTAGTACACTAACCAGCGGACAGAAATCTCTGCGCATGCGTCAAATGGATTTAACAAATGCGTGGAAGTATTTTACTTCCTGGAGTGGTGATGTGGCGGCGTTAACGTCACCGCCACGTCACCGCGTCCTCAGCCCGAGGGGATTTTCGTCCGATGGTGTGTATACGCCATCGGACCAAAATCTGATGAGACATGTCCGCTGGAAACGGTCCGTCGGACATGTTTGAGCGGATATGTGTCATCGTGTGTACGCGGCCTTATGCTGGCCACACGCTATACGAAAATTCGGTCGTTAAGAAAGATCTTTCGTTTTTCGGCCAGTTAATGGGCACAAAATCGAAAATCGTTTGGACGTTTTTGAGCCAAAAAAACGAAGGACAAGTTTGGAAATTTTATGCCGAACGATTGATAAATCGGAAGGTTAATGTGTTTCCCGTCCGAACTTTCTGCACTAGGTATATGTAAAAAAAACGAACCCCTTTTTTTTTTTAATGTCCACTGAACAATTTATGAGTCATTACATGATGGCACTATCGTTTGCACTCACAACAGAACTTTCGTTTTTCGAAAGTTCGTTCGGGCGATTTTTCGTGGAGTGTATGGCCAGCATAAGTCCCAATGCTATGAATGCCTGTTCAGTGTTCATGTTCATGTTCAGTGTTCATGTTCAGTGTATCTTACCGACCACTCGTTGCAGGAACATCACTTCCAGTTGGACGTGATACAGATTGATCCCTGGATGAAGTTGTGATGATGAAATGCGTCGACACGTAAGGCAACTCGAGGTGACGTATTACGCTCAACCGGAAGTGACGTCCCGGCACTAATGAGCAGTCAGGACAACTGCACTGCTGGAACCATAGGAACTCTTTTATTTTTCCTTTCTTTAGCTTCCAGTACTTCCTGGCCAGTGAACATGGCATTCCTGGAGGCAGCCATGTACCAGTAGGATAGGGTTACTTGGCTTATAGGAACAGGAACTGCTATAGGCGACGCTGCACTCATCTAGAGGCGACAATTCAGGTACATTGGTTCTGATACAACTGGTTGATTTGTGATACACAAGATACAATGCCCAGTATATAATCAGTCCAAACATTGAAAAAGTCTCACACGTGTTATCGCCATACTAGGGGTATGTATGCACATGCTGTGTGTGAGAAATATTTTATTAAGCACTTTCATACCCAGGCCGTCATGATGTACTGGGTACTGGGCTTTCAGTGGTGATATCTAAATGATGCCTGCAGCTGCAGGCATCATCCAGATATAATTTTTTTCAGCGGGCGATATTCTACACCTTAAAGGGGTTGTAAAGGTAAAACTTGTTTTCCCTAAATAGCTTCCTTTACCTTGACGCAGTCCTCCTTCACTTAGCTCATGCTTCGATTTTGCTTTTAAATGTCCTTCTTTCTTCTGAGAAATGCTAACTTCCTGTTCTTCTGTCTGTAACTACACACAGTAATGCAACACTTTCTCCCTGGCATGGAGGGTGGAGGGGGTGAGCAGGAGTGTCAGGAAGCCCACTAACACACAGCTCCTTTCTCTATCTGCAAAGTAGATGGCGTCCTGACCCTCCTGCTTGCCCCCTCCCCCCTCAAGAGGCTTCCTCCACATCAGGGAGAAAGTATCGCATTACTGTGTTTAGTTATAGACAGAAGAACAGGAAGTGAGGATTTCTCTAAAGCAAAATCGAAGGATGAGGATGAGAATGAGGTAAGTGAAGGAGGACTCCACTAAGGTAAAGGAAGCTATTTAGTGATTTTTTTTATTTTTTTTTACCATTACAACCCCCTTTAAGGAATGATCAGTTCCACTGCTTAATCATTCTTACTGACAAAGGGAGGGGACCCCCCACCCCTCCTGATGTCCCTCCGGTGCTTCTCTGGGCTCTCCTGTGTGATTTGGGACACGGAGAAGGAATCTGCCGGTGTCGGAAGGAAGTCATAGAGAAAATCAAGGGACAGATGGTCTCCGGCAATCTCTATGACTCTTAGGCCCCATAAACACGAGCAGACAGATTTGTTCAAATCGGTCGGACAGACCGATTTGAACAAATCTGTCTGCTGGGGACGTATTGGTTTGATCGTGTACACACGATCAAACCAAAATCCCCGCCGGCAGACGGCGCGCTGACGTGGCGGTGAGGTTGATGCTGCTACGTCACCGAATCAGGAAGTAAAACACTTCCGTGCATGCGTCGAAACCATTCGGCGCGTGTGCGAGAAGATATGTCTGCTGGTTAGCGTACTAACCAGCAGACATGTCGGGCAGACGGGTTCCCAGCCGACAGATTTGAAAGCATGCTTTCAAATCTGTCGGCTGGCCAAATCCGTCGGCTCGCCCGTACACACGATCGAATCTGTCTGCTGGGGCGGTCTGGCAGACCGTTTCCAGCAGACAGATTTGATCATGTGTACGCGACCTTAAAGTCCTGGGCGCAATGTTATGACGTCAAGTACAGGCCGTTGTTTTTTTTTTTGATCTGATGCTTTTTACCCTGGAGGAGAGATGTAGAGTTTTATAGACCCAACATCTCTCCATAAAGAGGACCGATCACGCACTATTCTCATTACAAGGGATGTTTACATTACCCCCGGACCATTACGCTGATCAAAGACCAAAGCACTTTTTGCGATACGAGACTGCGTCGCTTTAACTGACAATTGCGCGATGTGACTCCCAAACAAAATTTACGTTTTTCCCACAAATAGAGCTTTCTTTTGGTGGTATTTGATGACCTCTGTGGTTTTTTATTTTTTGTTCAATAAACAAAGATAGAGCGACAATTTTTGAAAACAATTCAATATTTTTTACTTTTTGCTATAATATCCCCAAAAATTGTATAAAAAAACATTTTTTCCCTCAGTTTAGGCAGATACGTAGTCTACATATTTTTGGTGAAAAATCACAACAAGCGTTTATTGATCAGTTTGCGCAAAAGTTATAGCGTCTACAAAATAGGGGATCGTTTTATGGCATTTTTATTAATCATTTTTTTCTTACTAGTGATTTTTATCATGACTGCGAAAGTGTGGTGGACACATCGGACACTTTTGACACATTTTTGGGACCATTGTCATTTTTACAGTGATCAGTGCTATAAAAATGCACTGATTACAGTGAAAATTATGCTGGCAGTGAAGGGGTTAACTACTAGGTGGCGCTGTAGGGGTTAAGTGTTCTCTAGGGAGTGATTCTTACTGTTAGGGGGAGTGGCTACACGTAACAAATCACTGATGACCATTCCCAAATCACGGGGAACAGCCATCAGTGACAGTGTCACCATGCAGAATAGGGGAATGCCTTTGTTCTGCCTTTGCCAACCGCAATGGCGGGCCGCCCGGGAACAACGAGTTCCCAGGACCCGCAAACACGCTCACGTGGCGGATGCGCGTGTGCCCGCTGGGTGGCAAATTTAAAGAGAAATACCTGTACACCAATCTGCCTGGCCACGCCATTCCGACGACATACATCTGCGTGCCGCGGTTGGCAAGCGGTTAAAGGAAAAGTGTAAAAAAAAAAAGCAGATTTTGGTTGGTGGATCGCAGAACGCGATTTGAATTGTGAGCTTTTATTTTTTCGCATAGATATTGGGGGGCCTTCCCATGGATGCACTTATGCGTCAGACAGTGTGCTTTAAAAGCAATTCTGTATTTTACTGGCAACCAATGAAGGGTTCTCAGTGAAGGTGAGATTGATTCCCAGGGTTTTTTCCCCGTCACAAGTCTGGCGGCTGTATTTTGAACGACTTGCAGACGAGAGATTTGGTACTTAGGGAGTCAAAGATAGAGGGCATTGGCATAGTCCAGTTTGGAGTTAACCACTTAAGACCCGGACCAATACGCTGGTAAATGACCCAAGGTGTTTTTGCGATTCGGCACTGCGTCGCTTTAACAGACAATTGCGCGGTCGTGCGACGTGGCTCCCAAACAAAATTTGCGTCCTTTTCTTCCCACAAATAGAGCTTTCTTTTGGTGGTATTTGATCACCTCTGCGATTTTTTTATTTTTTGCGCTATATACAAAAATAGAGCGACATTTTTGAAAAAAAAACACTATTTTTTACTTTTTGTTAAAAAAAAAATCAAATAAACTAAATTTTAGTCAAACATTTAGGCCAAAATGTATTTAGCCACATGTCTTTAGTAAAAAAAAAAATCGCAATAAAAAAAAATAGCTACCTAGCGGGAACAGCGACACTAATACAGCGATCAGAAAAATGATCGCTTAGTGACGCTGGCAATAGGGAGTGAAAGGGTTAACTAGGGCGGTGATCAGGGGGTTAAAACTTTATTAGGGGGGGTGGGGGGGCTATCCTGAACCTAACACTAACTTTTTTTTACACTGTCTGTCACACTGACACTAAATGCAGTGATTAGATCACTGCATTCAGTGACACTGTGACAGGGGGGTGGGGGGGGGGGGCGATCACAAGGGGTTAATATGCCTATGTGAGTGTGTGTCAGTGTTGTGTTGGTGCACACTTACTTGTGGTGTCTTCTCTCATCAGCAGCGCTGGGAAACAGCGCTGCGATGAGAGATTACATCATTTCCTCCTTCCTGTGTAAACACAGGAGGAGGAAATGACAGGATGGGAGCGCGCTCCCATTGGCTGGGAGCGATCGCGGGGGGGCGGGTATTCGCCGACATCCGCCCCCAGATGCCGGATCGCTCCCGGAGCCAGGGGGACCCCCGCACGCCGCGGAGGGGGTCCCGATGGGACCCCCGAACCGCACTCAGGCGGGGACGTAAATTTACGCCCTTGTGCCTGTACGTGCCATTCTGTGGCCGTATATGTGCGTGCGGGGGTCTTTAAGTGGTTAACAATAGTTCCCACCACAACTGCTATGTCTTCCTTAAGAATGAAAGGAATGACTCTGCGTAGTAGGCGCAGCAGATGGTGAGATCCGCTGACTACTGACCCTATTTGTGCATCCATTATACAAGTATCTTGTACATAAAAGGAGAACATCGAAACTGCATAGTACATATATCATACCCTTTACCATAAATGTAAACTCATGGAAAACATCAAAGCAGTGGTAAGCGAGGCCCCTTGACAGAGAAACATGGGCACACAATAGGACAGGATCAACTCCCTCTCTTCAAACAAGCCCAAGGTTGTCAAACAGGGCACAAAGCGTACGTGTCACTCCTACGTAACCAAGACCGTATGGGCTGGATTCACGTAAGATTTACGCCGGCGTATCTAGAGATAGGCCATCGTAAGTACAAATGTGCGCATGTCGTATCTTTACGCCGATTCCTGAAGCTTTATACGTTGTAAAACAAGGCTACGCCGGTGGATCGTGGGCACATTGTTACGCTGGACGCATTCGGCGTTCCCTTGTTAAATTTGCAAATGAGTAAGATACGCCGATTCACGAACGTAGATGCGCCAGGCGTAAGGCTTACGTCCGGCGTAAAGTTATTCCACATATAGGTGGCGCAACCCATTCGAAGGTATTGATCAGGGAACAGCCATCGTATGTTACGTCGTTTACGTAGTACTACGTGAATAGGGCTGTGCGTAGGTTACGTTCACGTCGTAGGCAGTGTATTGACGTATCTTAGGCAGCTATTTCGACGTGACTGTGATGCGCACTGGGATGCGTCCAAGAGCCGACGCATGTGCAGTTAGTTTTTTGAAGCTCAGCCCATCATTTGCATGGGGTCACGCTTCATTTAAATGTTACACGCCCACTTCCACCTACTTTGACTTACGTCGGCTTACACCGACAACTATACGCTACGCCGGCGCAACGTTGAGCGAATTTTCTTGGTAAATACCAAGCTTACCTCTCAACGTTGCGGCGGCGTAGCGTAAACAAGATACGCTACGCCAGAATAAATATGCGCCCAGGTACGTGAATCCTATGGGCCAGATTCATGAAAGGTTACGCTGGCGGATCGAGTGATCCGCCAGCGTAACAGTGGCTTTGAGCCGGCGTTTCTGTTTTCTGTAACCAGAAAACAAGAAACGCCGGGTTGAAGTTCCGATGCGAGCAGCGTAACTGAGTTTCGCCATCGCATCGTTACTTCAACTTAAAAATGGCGCCGGGGGCGTTCCCGCCGATTTACGCTCAAAAAATATGTTAATGAGCGGAAATCGGCAATTCACGATCGAAATCCGGCGCGACGCAGTGACGTTACGACGTTTCCGGACGGGATACGCGGCGCATAGATATACCTACATGGGGCTGGAGTATCCTATGTTAGGTATAGGCGTCGTCATCGCGTCGGGAAAAAAAAATAAAACGTCGCTTGCGTAAAACGGTCATGAATGGGAATGTGACGTCATTGACGTTCATTCACAGATTTTGGAGCATGCGCACGGGGATGTTTTGACACTCGACGCATGCGCAGTACGTCGGCGGCGGGATCGTGCGTAGTTAGCATACTACACGCCCCGTACCCGCGACATTTGAATTCCGCCGGCTCATTTGCGATGCGCTGCCGCAACTTTAGGAGCAAGTGCTTCGTGAATGACAGCACTTGCTCCTAAAAATTCGGCAGCGCAACGCAAATCAGAAGCGTTACTCCAGAGCAAAGATGCTCTGGAATACGTGAATCTGGCCCTATATGTTTAAATAGGCATGTTTCTAATAATCTCAAGAACATTCATTGTATAGATTGTATACAGCAGGATTCAAAAAGGATCCCAACAAAATAACTATATAGTTTGTATAATAAACAATATCTATATAATAAAGAAGACATAACAATTTTATATTCTTTGGAGACCAGAACATACCTATAAGCTTTGGAAATGGGTGTAATGCTGGATTATGGCCAGAGATGTTAACAGTGAGCACCTGAATATCCTGTATGGAAACCAGACCAATATTAGCATTGGCATCCAGCAGAGCCTCCAGAGTCCCCCCCCCCCCAAAAAAAAAACAAAAAACAAAAGGCAAACAAACACCTCAGGATAAGAGATTGGTGGCATGCTGGGTGCACAATACCTTTGCAATAGTAGTCCTGTCTTTGTTGTATCTCCGCCATCCGCCGTGATAGATCTGCTAGGCGGCAGTGATCTTTTATAGGGCAGGGCCGGAGGGAGGAGGAGCAGGGCGGAGTTATGCACGACGCGTCATTACGCGGCAACGCATAGCGTCTCCTAGTATCCAAGGAGACAGGGGGAGTGGAGACCACAGAGAGGAGGCCGGGGCAGTGGAGACCACAAAGAGGAGGTCGGACAAGTTGTGGGCCGAGCGAGGCGGGGCCGTGCGCACCATACAACATTACAGCAACGCACGGCACCGCCCGGACCACAGTGACACCAGAGCGTGTGCGCACATACATCAGTGAGGCACGCGCACATGAAACAAAGGTGGAGATGTCACAAGGGGGGCAGGACCAAACGGGAAGACGCCGCATAGTGGACGACAGTCCACTGGGCATACACACCAACAACCGCACGGCCACAACAAAACATTGACAGGGGGGAAGGAAATATATTACCCCCGGTGAGCCCCAAAACCACCTCAGGGCACAAAAATATATAAAGACCCCCATACACCACCCAGCTAGTTGGCTATGCATGGATGCTATACCGCTGCCAACATTAAATTACTATTAACACCCAAACAAAATGTATTTATTAATTTTTTTTACCAGCTGAAAAAAATCTCAGTTGGGGCAGGTCTTGATTATTGGGATTACAGTGATTGCAAGAAATCTCACAAAGTAGAATCCCACAGATAACATCAAGAATCTGCCAAAACAGGACACACGGGGCAAACAGACCCACAGGGAAGGAAAACCAGCCCTGAGATGGATAATGTCCCACTAGTCCTCTGAGTCCATCTGTCAGCGCAAAAAATGAGGAATTGTACAATTCCTCATTCTCGATGGGATCCACCCCAGCCCCAGAGTGGGGTATTGGAACAAAACATTGCTCCAGCGAGAGACCTGCTGGTTCGTAGACCTCGGGCGAATACCTCCCCAGGTTTAAACTAACAAATCAGCTTCAGACCATTCCTGGAACGAGTGGCGAGTACGGCCACCATTTTGCGGCGCTCGCCCTGTGATTGGGCGTATGTGGTCATGTGCTCACTGCTCAGCGCGCCAGATCTGGCCAATCCATGAACGTGGGCACCGGGCGCATGCGTAAAGGCTGCCCTGGCCTAGAGGAGTCCCGCCCGTACCACCGCGGCACCAGGCATCTTCTCCTCCTCCTGACTGACTGAGAAAGAAGAATCTCCCTCCCAGTCCCTGGCTGACAACACTGACATTGCCTGCCCCTGAGCGCCACGAATGTGCAGTGGAGCACAAGCTTCCCCTGGGCTTTGTGTGTGTATACTACAGTACAGTTGCCAGGTAATGACAGCAAGACTTGCGTTGCGTGTCTAGATGATGATGGTACAGTGAGTACTCCTCTGTGTAGATAACTAACAGCTACTGTATTTGTGAATCCAAGTTTCAGGGTCATATGATATTTCTAGCAGGAATGGATTATCCATTCCTGCTAGAAATATCATATGACCCTGAAACTTGCTTGTTGTGCAGTGTGCACTGAGATTTGGGCCTATTTTATTTTTATAATTTTTGCAGCAGCAACTTTAAGGGGCAATTTATAAAAAATGGAGGCAACAATGGTAATGGCATTGGTGCCTGGTGGCAGCATGGAGGTCTGAGTCTCCTCCTTTCTCCCCCAACTAGGTGCTGCTGGGGTGGTGGCGGTGCAGTGCCGAGTGTCAGTGTTGTTGCCTCCATTCGCATGTGAACAAATGTACATGCAGTTTTCCAGGTAGCTCCGAACATTTTTTTATAAATTGCCCCTTAAAGTTGCTGCTGCAAAAATTATAAAAATAAAATAAAAAAGGCCCAAATCTCAGTGCACAACAAGCAAGTTTCAGGGTCGGTCATATGCCGAGTGTCAGTGACCTCAGTCAGTACAAATTTACTATTCACACAGTGTGACAATAGTAAATTTGTCACAATACAAGTACTGACTGAGGTCACTGACACTCGGCACGGCACCGCCACCACACCAGCAGCACCTAGTTGGGGGAGAGAGGGGGAGACTCGGGCTTCCATGCTGCCACCAGGCACCAATGCCATCACCATTGTTGCCTCCATTCGCATGTGATTATGTGGGGGGGGGGGGATTCTGCCCCGGGCGCCCATAACTCTGGTTACGCCACTGTCGGGGTGGAAATATTCTATCCAGTGGTTGAGCCCCTCCCCCTCTCTGCTGCCTGGCGCATGTGGGCTGACCTCCTTGATGGGGGCGGCCTATTGATGGCCCCGCTGGTTGCCACCCATTGATTTGTTTTTTGGGGGCAAGCCACCATAAGGGAACATTTTTTGCACTGGCAGATGGACTCAGAGGACTAGTGGGACATTATCTGTCTCAGGGCTGGTTTTCCTTCCCTGTGGGTCTGTTTGCCTTGTGTGTCCTCTTCCCCTAAACCTAGCGCGTGTCTCTCCTGTTTTGGCAGATTCTTGATGTTATCTGTGGAATTCAACTTTGTGAGATTTCTTGCAATCACTGTAATCCCAATAATCAAGACCTGCCCCAGCTGAGATTTTTTTCAGCTGGTAAGAAAATAAAAAAATAAATACAAATTTCCTTTGGGTGTTAATAGCAATTTAATGTTGGCAGCGGTATAGCATCCATGCATAGCCAACTAGCTGGGTGGTGTATGGGGTCTTTATATATTTTTATGCCCTGAGGTGGTTTTGGGGCTCACCGGGGGTAATATATTCCCCCCCCCCCAAGTCAATGTTTTGTTGTGGCCGCGCGGGTGTTGGTGTGTATGCCCAGTGGACGTCCACTATGCAGTGTCTTCCCGCTTGGTCCTGCCCCCCTTGTAACCTCGGCGACCTCTTTAATAGAAAGTCCTGCCTCCTATGATGGACAGAACAGTAGTCCAATAACAGCACAGGAGACAGGACGTCCTTTTACACAGGACGCTGTGTAAACAGGAAATACTCCTCTCTTGTATGTATGGCACTCGTCCTGTCCTCTCCAAGGCAGCCAGCATATATATCTTTTGTGGCCCCCCGGGCTCAGGGATTTGTTGGGGGCCACAAAAGATATTCATGTCAAAATTACCAGGTGGGCCATCTGAAACCAGAATGTGGGCCACGATTGGCCCACGGGCTGGACTTTCGACATGCCTGATGTAGAACATAAAATGCAGGGGATAAGACCTGGTTCTCTAGCACCCACCAGGGAAACTTGACTTGCCTTATAAATTATAGGTAGTTCCTCACACAGGAAATAAAAACAACAAAATCTTGCCGTTCAAGTTATATTTAAGACACGAATATAATCTTTATGTGTGTCATTTTGAGACAAACACAAGTGTTTTAGAAAAGAATATACACAGACGTGCAATTATGTCTCACCACATACTGTTTAACACGAACCACCTAATTTTAGAAGGCTTGTTTTTTTATGTTGCTTTTTGGCAGCCTGCAAATGTATAATCCCCCAGCAAAAAGGACATGTTGCTTTTTTAAGAATTATAATTCTTTAAACCTATATTATGATATTTCCAGTGCTTTTGCCAGAACATACCAGCATTGAGTGCAAATAGAAAGAAGATAACTAAATACAAACCCTTATTTTCTTTTAGCTATTTTAACTGATCACATATGATGCCCATTCTATGTATTGGACATTTTAGTACATAACTCATTGTCAATCATTTACATGCAGTTTAACTAGAAACAGATTACTATGTATTTTTTTTCTATATTGGTAATATTAGGGAGGATAATGTGTGGCTGCAATGGATAATGTTAGGGCACTGGCACTTGAAATACATATGTTTTTGGAATGTAACAATAAATTGCTACATTCCAAAAACATATGTTTTCAAGTTGGCAATAATTGTAATATTTTGTGTATCTCAAGGATGAGTACAGCAGTTTTACATTAGCCTTTCATAGACAATTTTGCCTATGTTTTCCAATAATATGACATATTCATTTAACATAAAGGGCCAGATTCTCATAGAATTCCGGCGGCGTAGCGTAAGCCATTTACACTACGCCGCCGCATCGTACTAGAGCAAGTGCTTTAATCTCAAAGCACTTGCTCCATAGTTTTCGCCTGCGTCGCGTAAATCGCCCAGCGTAAACCCGCGCAATTCAAATGGGGCGGCTTGTATTTAAATTAAGCGTGCCCCCGCGTCGAACGAACTGCGCATGCACCGGCCGGGGAAAAGCCCAGTGCGCATGCTCCAGCTCACGTCGGAAAGCGTTGTTGAAACCGACGTCAAAACGACGTGAGCGTCATTTACGAAACTCCCTATTCGCGAACGAGTTAGTAAAACGACGTAAGCGACGGAAAAAGCAGACGCTGACCCGACGCCATACTTAACATGGCATTCCGACGGTACTTCGTAAGGTTACTCCACATCGAAGCTGGGGTAACCTTACGCGGACGAAAACGACGTACGTGACGACGGGGCGGCGTAAAAGCGATCGGGAATCGGGTACTAGCCTTATTTGCATATGCAAATGAGAAAACAACGTAAAGGCCACCTAGTGGCCGGAGTTTTCATTACAACTACGATCCGCAAGTGTAATGGTTTCACGCTTGTCGGATGTTGAAGCGTATCTATGCAAAAGTGATGCTAAGCATCACGCGCATAGATACGAGGCAAAAAAAAAACGGCGATACGACGGGGTATCTGAGATACTCCGTCGTAACGCCGCTGAGAATCTGGCCCAAAGTATTTAAATACAGTTCGATATAGTTCATAATGCTTTGTAATGAATGGTCATTGCAGAACCAAAAGAGCAGCCCAAGAAGTAATATAGAGTGATAACTTCCTTCACTCATCGAAACTACAAATTCCCCCAGCATTACCTGCAGTCTGCTGATGTCATCAATGTATTCAAGATGCATAGGAAAAGTTCAAAGGTACCAAATACAACCTTGTCAATGTGTCAGAGTGCCTAAGGGTCCTCTCAACCACCCTTTGGGATTGGCAGGTTGCATTCTCTAACCCTGCTTACATCATTGCAATTAAAGGGTAACTGTACTATTTATCTAAATCGTACAGGATAGGCAATGGCGTCCCTAGGGGGGGGCCAGAGGGGGCCCTGACCCCCCCCCACATTATGCTGTGCCCCACCATGTGCCCCCCCCCAAAAAAAATGTTTTTTTTTTGTATTTTGTTCGGGCCGCCGCTGGAGTAACACAGTCTCTCCTGAGAGGGAGAGCATGCCCAGTAAGCTTCTGTGGGGGATTCCTCCCCCTCCCCTTGCTCACTGACACTGCATAATGCGAGCGCACACACAACCACAGCCACCTGATCTGCTCCTTCCCCTGCATCCTTATTGGCACGGAGAAGAGCGAGTTGCAGGAAGGACTCCACAAGCACTGTGGGGGGGGGGGGGGGTAGGGGGGCCCAAGCCTTCATCTCAGCTACTGAAAAAATACTGATTTCTCCCATCCTTAGGACAGGAGAACCAGCCTGTAAATTCCGAGAGTGGTGACTGCAAGCTGAGCTGAGTGTCTATGACACTCTTTCACATCCCAGCGAGTTCAGCCACCCCCCTCACTCTCCTCACATACAAGCAGGGAGATCCTCCTCCTCCTTCCAGTTCTGCCCACACTATCCCGGTGTGCCGTATCGGAACAGAGGGGATGTGTGGGTGAAAAATATGAAAATCGGCAGCATTCCTGGCTGTGTTAAAATGATGCCTGAGATTCTAGCCTGGACCATGGGTGCACGGCAGACTGCAGTACACTGTAATCACTGAATTGCATTATCTCCATCCCTTCTCTCCCCCATCTGTCTCCCTCCCCCTCTCCTGTTCTTTTTAAGACATTCACAATTTACTTTCACTTTCAGTTAGGCAGGTAATATACAGTGCAAATTTCTTTCCTGCATCCACAGATTGCAGTAAAAGAAACTTGCATAATTTCCCCATCAACAGACAGTGCTGACAGGGGAATATCTCTCCTGCCCAGAAATTGTATTCTCCCGACACAGTGATTATCACTAGTGACTATAGCAGCCACTAGTGATAATCATAAAGCCCCGTACACACGGCAGAGAACCTCGATGGGCAGAACACATCGTTCCGCCCGTCGAGGTTCTCTGCCGGCCGTCAGAATCTGCGACCCGCCCGTCGGGAATGGCAACTAGCCATTCATCCCGACGGGCCATCGAGCAAATAGAGAACCTGTTCTCTATTTGCTCGACGGGTTTCCCGACGGGCGGGGCGAGCAGAGAGCGTACAAACGGCCGAGGTTCTCGCTGGAATGCAGCTCCCAGCGAAGTTCTCGCTGGTTTCTGGCGAGAACCTTGGCCGTGTGTACGGGGCCTGAGAGAATCTGCTCATTAATGGTTCAAATCTCAGGCCGCGTACACACAGCAGAGAACCTAGTCGGGCGGAACACATCGTTCCGCCCGTCGAGGTTCTCGCCCGGCCGTCAGATTCGGCGACCAGCCCGTCGGGAAGGGCGACGAGCCTTTCATCCCGACGGGCCGTCGAGCAAATAGAGAACCTGCTCTCTATTTCGGCTCGACGGCATTCCCGACGGGATGCTCACCGAATCCGTACACACGGCCGAGGTTCTCGGCAGAATCAGGATGCCAGCGAGGTTCTCGCTGGTTTCTGCCGAGAACCTCGGCCGTGTGTATGGGGCTTCAGTCAGTTCCTGCTGAACCAGCTGAGATTTAAACTGTCTATAGCTGGTCTTAGCTCTTAGGCAGCCCATACATTGATCACTTTTTTTCATTCAACTATTAGGTTGAATGAAAAAAAAAAAGAAATGATCCAATTCCCCCATCTACATTATAGGTGGATGGGGGAATCCTCCCAGTGTGGATTATTGCTGGAACAACCAGAGTTGCTGTCCTGTCCCGGCTATTCACATCGGTGGTCTCTGTCTCCATGGCAGTGGCGGCAGCACATAGGAACCCAGTGCTGGTTACTTTATGGGGCTGATGTACAGGAGGGCCAGCACAATTTGTGGTTAGAGATGGGCTGGACATGTTAAAAATTCCACATGCCAGAGTCTACCAGGAAGCCCACACTGCACAGTGCTAATCACAGGCAGTGAGACATTTCCCGGTCCGCAGCTGCACAGATCAGGAAATGTCTCACTGGCTGTGATTAGCACTGTGGAGTGTCGGCTTCCTGGCAGGATCGGGCATGCATGTTGGATTTCAAACACATCTGAGCCCATCTCTATTGGTTGTAGACAGTTGAGCTCCCTGCAAAAGTTGGAAGGGGGTGGTGTCTGCGCTGTGATAGGGTGGGAGTGGGAGGAGTGCAGAAACAAACAGGGGGTGGATGACTAAATCAATGGGTGTAGGTAAATGGGCGTATAGACACAAAAATTATGTGCAAAACATGACAATCTGAAGTATGAATGTACCAGCCTGAAGAGTGGATTAACAAAAGTGGATAAAACAATAAGCATATGTGTACCACAAATATGAAAATCATAAGTGATGAACCAAAACACAATACTATATATAATATATGAATGCAAGGTGAACAGAAAAGTCAGTAAAAGGAATAAAGTCTCTGATAAGTGCTCTCAAGGAACCGAAATCCAGAAATATGGTGCCAGGGCAAAAACTTCAGTGACAAACACTGAATGGTGCTCTCTAACTGCTCACCTCCCGGCTATAGCACGGATAGCCAAATAAGCTCCAAGATGGTAGTTCCCAGTGGCAGCAACGTATATAGGATGGCTACAGCCTCAGCATCAGATACACATGGAAGAGACATCAAACAAAGGGAATCATGGCACAGGATGGTAGGACACTAATACCACATAATAGATCACACAGACATGCACTCACATGGAGGCTATGTAGGGTGGTGGGCCTATCTCCGACAAACAGCGAGTTTGTAAGTGGTCCTGGATGTTCTTTAATGCCCCTCCATTATCCGATGAGCTGACATTCAGATGGATGACCCCTCAGAAAATTCAGGTATGCAGGAAAGAAAGGCAAACCATAGCACAGCACCGCAGTAAAAAAGGGTAGATTAATGGATATAAAAACTCACATGTACATGGATGTCACCGGGCACATAAAAACCAAACGAGCAGCACGCTCGTCTCCCTGCGTCTGACGTGTAGGCTCTAGTGTTCCTGGGTCCCTACGCATCTTGTCGCGCCACGCGACTTCTGGTACACATATGCTTTTTTTTTTTTTTTTTCACTTTTGTTAATCCACCCTTCAGGCTGGTACATTCATACTTCAAATTTGTCATGTTTTGCAAATAATATTTGTGTCTACACGCCCATTTACCCACGCCCATTGATTTAGTCATCCACCCCCTGTTTGTTTCTGCACTCCTCCCACTCCCACCCTATCACAGCGCAGACACCACCCCCTTCCAACTTTTGTTATATTTTTCCTGTTAAGGACAGATCACTAGGTGTTTGCAGCAGTGTTCCTTCACTCAGGGCACTGGGCACAAAGGGAGCCAACATCCTTCTCCTCTACTAGGCAGAAATAAACTGAGGCTGCATGCTGCAGGGAGGAGGGTTATGTCCCCTGTTCAATTCTGTTAAAGTTACATGTATTTAAATATCTAACATGTTCTGTCTAGTCCTCTCCTATGAACAGGAACATAACCCATGTGTCAAGACTTGTGAAGGCTGTGTCCGTCCATGGACGATAAGAGAAACATGATTTACTGTAAATTAACTTGATATTTCTAATTGCTCCTAACCACTTGCCGACCGCCGCACTCAAATGTACGTCGTCACGGGCAGGCAAATGGGCATACCTGTAGGTCCCTTTAAATTTGCCGCCCAGGGGGTGTGCTGCTTGCCTTGTGAATGTGCTTGCGGGTCCTGGGAACTCAATGTTCCCAGGTGGCCCGCGATTGCAGTCAGCAAAGGCAGAACATGGGGGATGCCTTTGTAAACAAGGCATTCTCCTTTTTTGCCTAGTGACATGTCACTGATGGCTGTTCCCCCGTGACTGGGGACGGTCATCAGTGACGTGTCACTCGTAGCCCCGCCCCCTAACAGTCAGAATCACTCCCTAGTACTGACTTAACCCCTTCAGCGCCATCTAGTGGTTAACCTCTTCACTGTCACTGTAATTTTTACAGTAATTAGTGCATTTTTATAGCACTGTTCGCTGTTAAAATGACAATGGTCCCAAAAATGTGTCAAAAGTGTCCGATGTGTCCGCCATAAAGTCGCAGTCACAATAAGAATCGCAGATCGCCGCCATTACTAGTAAAAAAAAAAATATTAATAAAAATGGCATAAAACTATGCCCTATTTTGTAGATGCTATAACTTTTGCGCAATCCAATTAATAAACGCTTATTGTGATTTTTTTTTACCAAAAATTTGTAGAAGAATACGTATCAGCCTAAACTGAGGAAAAAAATATTTTTTATATATTTTTGGGAATATTTATTATAGCAAAAAGTGAAAAATATAGCATTTTTTCAAAATTGTCACTCTTTTTTTGTTTATAGCGCAAAAAATTCAAACCGCAGAGGTGATCAAATATCACCGAAAAAAAGCACTATTTGTGGGCACAAAAGAATGTAAATTTTGTTTGGGAGCCACGTTGCATGACTGCGCAATTGTCAGTTAAACCAACGCAGTGCCGAATCGCAAAAAGTGGCCGGTCTTTGGCCAGCGAAGTGGTCCGGGGCTGAAGCTGTTAAAAATTAAAACCTACCAACATTTCAAAATATCTTTTTATGATGGTGTTCATAGTAGGGTGTGTGGCAGTATTTACATGTATTTCCCACTGGCACATGGACATGCCTGATGTATGAACACAGTGGGCCAGATTCTCGTAGAATCTGCGGTGGCGTAGCGTAAGCCATTTACACTACGCCGCCGCAACTTACTGGAGCAAGTGCCGTATTCTCAAAGGACGGCTTGTATTTAAATTAAGCGCGCCCCCGCGCCGATCGAACTGCGCATGCTCCAGCTCACGTTGGAAAACGTCAATGAAGCCGACGTGAGCGCCATTGACGTAAAGCCCTATTCGCAAACGACTTAGTAAAACGACGGAAAAAGACAACGCTGTCCCGACCCCATACTTAACATGGCATATGACGGACCTTCGTAAACTTACCCCTCATATAGCAGGGGTAAGTTTACGCTTACGGAAACAACGTAAATTGACGACGAGGCGGCGCAAAAACGTTCGGGAATCGGCGTATCAGGCTCATTTCCATAGTCAAATGAGAAATCGACGTAAACGCCACCTAGCGGCCAGTGTAGAATTACATCTAAGATCCGACAGTGTAAGTGTCTTACGCCAGTCGGATCTACGCCGTATCTATGCGTAAATGATTCTAGGAATCGGACGCATAGATACCCGGGAGAAAAACAGAGATACAACGGTGTATCTGGAGATACACCGTCGTATCTCAGCTGAGAATCTGGCCCCGAATATTTAAAGTCCAGCCGTGTTTTGGTTTCAAACGGCCCCACTAGTAATTTGGATATATATATCTTTTGTGGCCCCTAATGAATCCCGAGCACCACAGGGGCCACAAAACATATATACCTGTATTTATCGGTGCCTCAGAGGGGACAGGAAGGGGGCAGGGTGAGTGCCGACAGATTATATACAGGAGAATCTCCTGTTTACTCGGCGGCCTCTAACAGGAAGTCCCGTCTCCTGGGCTGACATTGGACAACTGTTCTGTCTATCATAGGAGGCGAGACTTTGTATTAAAGGCCGCCGAATAAACAGGAGATTCTCCTGTATGTAATCTGTCGGCGCTCATCCCGCCCCCCTCCCTGTCCCCTCCGAGGCTGCAGATGGGCATGGAAAAGGCTGCACTCATGGCACTTGTGAGGCTGCCTTCATGGCACTTGTGAATTTGCCATCATGGCAATGGTGAGGCTGCATTCATGGCACATGTGAGGCTGCAGATGGGCAGTATTTGAACTGCATTGATGGGCACTGACCCTTATTTTGCTTCAGTTCTTTATTTAAAATTAAAAAAAATTCTAAAACATACCTCTTAAAGTGAAGGTGTGTGTTATATGCTGATAAATACGGTATATCCAAATAACACGCCCAAGCTCAATTTTTGTGACCAAGTCCTTCGTGACGAAACGTAGGGAGGCGGCGTTCTGACGTCACCACGCTTTTTCTCTACCCGGATACGGGCTGTGTTTTCCAAGCTGGCCGGCTATTTTATATACGCTCTACAAATCTACAAGATTGTAAGTGCATTTCTACTTGTTTTTTATCGAATAAATAAGGATTTTACACTATGTGAGCCCTTTTTTTTGCATACTTTCGGATCGCTATTGGGAGTGAATCTTATCTATCAAGGACATTGAATATCTTGGCTGCCCTCGATCCCAGTCTCTTACCATGCTCTATGATCTCCTCTAACCAGGGATCATTTTTATCTGGTAAGAGAATATACATTACATTACTGAGGTTCTTACCTCTCTGGCACTGTTCTAGTGTGAAACCGTCTTGCACATGGTGGAGATTATTCATGAACTTGCCTTTGGTGGACTGTTTATTTGTGATCAACACTCATTTGAATACCATTGTGTCATGCATTTTATAAATTTTTAGCGCGATCTTTTCTCTTGTGCAATTTTTGTTGGGCAGTGTATTAGTGATCGGACGAAAACACACTTAGACCATATTTTAATGGTTCAAAGAATGTCAGGCAAAATGGTCGGCTCTCACACATTTTCACTTCATCAAATCTGTCCCTCTTTGAAAAAAGTTCAGAGACCCCTATATATACATTGTAATGTTTTATAATATACTCTCAGGTTGATTTAAATATCCTATGTGTTTTTAGCAGTTCAATAAATTTATATTGACAGATGGCAAATAC
Organism: Rana kukunoris; assembly: GCA_029574335.1. NCBI lineage: Eukaryota > Metazoa > Chordata > Amphibia > Anura > Ranidae > Rana > Rana kukunoris. The sequence goes on along the minus strand of CM056059.1, from coordinate 33,772,137 downwards.
ATGGGCTTTTTGACCTGGAAATGACTGGGAACAGTGGTGGGTGTGCATTTTTTTTATTGGTATACTGCTATGCCTGTGGATGCAAGTTTGTTTCATAATATAAACATAGTTGTCTACATTACAGTCCAAAGCTGCCTGTTTTAAACAATGTCTGGAGAATTCACACTGACAGGAAGTGTGATATGTATGTGAGTCATCAAGCACACCCCTTGTATGTAATCATCTGTCTGCTCCTTTTTCAGGAAGTGTCTGTGGACAAGTTTGGGAACTCAGTTTCTGCACCTGGGGAGCAAGCATTACGTTACACAAAGGAGCTCAGAGAACAGAAAATACGCCTGAAAGAAATAGACCAGCAACTTGACGATATAGAACAAAGAAACAGCATTACGCCACGATCACTATCCTGCTTTAGCTCAATGTTGAGTGAATCATCTTAAATATTTGACAGAATTAGATTACTTCCCCAACTGTTTGTTTACTTAAAGTATAAGGAGCAATGGAATCTTGTGAGAAAACAAGGAAAGAAAGCGCCTCTGAGTAATCTGTATTTTAATAGTTACAAAAGCAAGTATCCAAACACTTACATCCAATATAGCAATGGTAAAGTCTGGGACGCTGGTAAAAAGTCCCAAGGAAGGTCAGATGGAACCAGGATCGAGACTAGTGCGCCTTCAGCCTGTGTAGATCATCTGCTCGTAGCCGGGGGGAGTCGACTTCCACGATCGTGTACGAGCGCCGTTAGGCTAACAGCTCGTTTGCTGGTCCGTGACGTCAATAGGACGGTGGCTGGGAGGGATCACAATGCGTTTCAGAGCGTACGCTGGTTGGAGGACAGACCTGCGCGCTCCTTTCTCAAGTGTCACTTGAGACTTTTTACCAGCGTCCCAGACTTCACCATTGCTATATTGGATGTAAAATACAGATTACTCAGAGGCGCTTTCTTTCCTTGTTTTCTTCTATATATGTTTCGAGTTGACTTCGCTCCTGGCGAGCAGCCCTGAGTTCCTGTAAACACCTGCTCTGACTCTTCACACCCGACAATAATACCTCAACGGCCCGAGTTCCTGGATTAAATTTTTATGGACTCTTAAACATTGTACTATTGCACCACATGTACAGCCCTTGTGCCCTTTTTTTTATTCATTATTATCTTTTATTATTCGTTTTTAATTCTACTTGTTGATTGATCTCGATAGACACCCTGAGCGCTGTAACCCTATGCTATAATGGAATCTTGTGGATATTCTAAAATTGGTTTGAAAATGTGATTATAAATAGTTTTTACCTAAATTTAATGTATAGACTAAGGTCAAAGTTGTGGTGAAAGTCAAACGTGTGGTCCAATAGATCCCGAAGAACTGGTCAGGGATCTCTGGTATAGTTCAGGCTGTCCACCAAAATGGAAAAGCGAGGGAGGCGGAGGAGCCCTTATAGTATAGTAGATTGATTCAAAAACAGGATGATGGGGTTCAAAGTGCTTAAAGACCATGGTGAGTTGTTTTACAGAGGGAATAGAAATGATAAAGATAGATGTACATCTGTTGAGACTGCGGTCACCCAAAGAGGTGGGGGACACACTACTTTCCAAATGTGCAGGTAGAAAAAACCTGTCTCCACGTAGGATCAAGGTGGTTTCTTTCTATGCCTCAGGGGGTCTATGCCATCCTGGGTCCTCTGTAGTGTTCTCAGCTGGGTGTAGGAATCAAGAAGAGGAATTGGCACAAAAACCCAATGGTGGTCCAATCGGCAGACGCGCCCGAAGTATAGAATACATATAGAATGTTTAGATGGATGTTAAATGTAATAAAGTATACAGAAACACCAAAGTCATTGAGTTTATCCTCTAAGCATCTTCCCCTTTTCAATAGTGACTTGGCAGCCTTCCAATTTTTGATTGCAGCACAAAGCAGGTGATCAGGGATGGGGCAGCAGGGAGTGCTGAGCTGCTGAGAGAATGACTTGAGCAACTTCTTTGCCCTTCTGTGAAATGGGGTCAGTTAGAGCTCATGTACTGCTTGTTAAGAATATTAAAATATGTCCATAAATACTTTACACCATTTAGAAGATTTTTTTTTCTAATAGATGGTTCTCAACAATCGCAGGCTGCACCACTTCTAGCTTTAAACAATTTATTAAAGATAAAGGGCCAGATTCACAGAGCGATTACGCTTGCGCAACAGGAGATGCGCGTGCGTAAGTCGAAATGTGCGCGTGCGTTTCGATGCACGGCATCCCCAGAACGAGATACGCAAAAAATCTACTTTTTTTTGTCCCGCGTAATTTCGTTAGACTGGCGCATCCGTCCGCGCAAAAGTGCGCTAGACAGACCATTGATTTGCTGGTCAAATATGCTAATGAGGGACTTACGGGGATCCACAAAACAACGTTGGGGCAGCGCAGGCGACGCAGTGTGCGCAACAGCAAAATGACCTGTCTAAAATTAGGCCATATAAAAGCTGGTCTAAAAAGAGAAAAAAAGTCTACTTGTTAGATAAAGCAACACTGTTAGTGAGGAGCTCAGCAGTCACACGTGTTGCACAACAATCTGTATGCCAACATGCCAGGGGCATCGTCGCACATAGCTATACTACTGACTTTAGATGAACAAAGAAGGATGAGGGCACGGAGGATGGCACGGAGGATGGCACGGGAGAGGATATACCGCACCCGCATAGACCTGTTTGGCATGAGTGATTCTGAGGTGTTTCGCATCTTCAGATTCACCCCTCATGTCATCCTGGAATTAACCACAACCCTGCAGGAGGACATCACCAGCCCAACACACGGCTCACATGCAGTGCAGCCACTGGTCAAGGTCATGGCAACACTCCATGTCCTTGCCAGTGGCTCTTTTCAGCGTACAAGTGGAGTGGTGGCTGGGATGTCACAATCCTCCATGAGCAGATGTGTGCACCAGGTTGTCCCTGCAATCCTCAGACGCATGGCCAACCAAATCATCAAACCCACCACTGAGGAGCTGCGGCTGAAGGCAATGACAGATTTCTACAGAATTGCCAGATTCCCACGCACTGTGGGGGCCATTGATTGCACACATGTGGCACTCCAGCCCCCCCAGGAGACAGAGCACATGTACCGCAATCGGAAGCATTGGCATTCCATCAATGTACAGGTGATAGTCGATGCCCAAGGCCTCATATGGCACGTCCATGCCAAACACCCAGGATCCAGCCATGACAGCTACATATACAATCAATGCCACATCCGAATGGAATTCGATCAGAACGTGTATGGGGACACCTGGCTGGTTGGTGAGTGACATGGGAGTCAGGCATGATGCACACATCACAATGGGCACATGCATGACTAACATCCTCCTGTCTTTTCCCTTACAGGTGACTCTGCATATCCACTGGGACCCCATCTCATGACTCCTATCCGAAACCCCCAAACCCCAGGAGAGGAAAGATACAATCAAGCACATGCCAAAACACGAGCAGTGGTGGAGCGCACCTTTGGCCTCCTAAAGTCACGTTTCCGATGCCTGGATAAGTCTGGGGGTACCCTCTTGTATTCCCCAAACTTTGTGTGCCAGATCATCGGTGCATGTTGCATGCTGCACAACTTCGCAGAAAAAAAGGGCCTGCAGATTGGCCTACGTGATGACCTGACCCCTGAACCAGACAATCCCCCCCTAACCGAGGCTACCCCGTCTTCTGAGGGTAGAGCAGCCAGGAGACAGCTCACATTGGGCATCTTTGCACATTAAACATACACATTAATCATGGCACAATGAGAATGCATGCATGCACACCACTGTGGTCCCTAGCACACACACCCCACATCCACATCAAATTGGATTGGCACCAGTCCACCATGCAGGACTTGTGAGCAGCAACGCCACGCCAAGGCTCCAATTATGTCACTGTACATTCATACACCATTCACACGGACCTGGGGATCACTTCTCCCTGGTCCTGGGGAACCCTACTCCACCAATTGAGGGTGACACCCCTTTTCCGGCAGGAATGTCACCCCCACATTCAAACAGCATTCACAACCCAAAAAAAAAAATTACCTACAAAAGCAAAAATTTTCCAGCACAAAAAAAAAAAAGGGGAAAAAAACATTAATGCCCTCTGCGTGAGCCACGCCTGGGGCGCCCCCGGTCACGGCCCCGGCTTCTCAGGGGAGACCCATGGGGGAGGGGTAAAACCGGGGAAGGAGAAGCAGCCCCTGATCTCTGCCCACCTGGTGGCCTGCCCTCCAAGGCCACGGCTATTCTGTCCAGGGCAGCACCAAGTGTTGCCGTGTTGGCCTGGATAGCCAGGGTAAGGGCCCTCACATCCTGCCCAACGCCTGCTGATGTCGTCTGCAGTTCGTTTAGGCAGGTTGTGAAAGCCCGGGAGTGGGAGTCCAGGTTCCCCAGCGTATCCTTGATGGAGGACAGGCTCTCCTCCATCCGCACCAATGTCTGGCTGACCTGTCCCAGATGGCGGGTCTGGAGGAACTGGTCCCTTCTCAGAGTGGCGGGCAGGAGATCGGCCAACCCCCTGGTGTTCTGGGATGAAATCCTGCCTCCAGCTGATGCTTGTGGCCGGGGAGAAGGGGAGGCCCTTGTGAGGGGAGCCATGTTGGGGGAGGAGGGGGGGGGCTCCCCCTTAGGGAGGCCTGCCTGCTGCCAGCCAGAGGGGAAGAGTCCTCAAAAACCAAACGTCCAGTGCCTGACATGGACTCCTCCTCCTCATGATTCTCCTCCTCCTCATGATTCTCCTGCTCCTCTTGAACCTCCTCCGCGGACTCCGGCCTTGTTGGGGGGGCCTCATTAGGCTGCTGTCCTGGGGTTGGTGCGGTCAGGCCAGATGGCCCTGCACCCTCCTGCACATCTGTGGATGACACAAAACATTCACAGGTTGGAGGATCCACACACTTGCCACATATTCCCTTTCACCCCCTCCCCCACACATGCTACACACCTGATATTAAAAAAAAAACCTGGCACCACGGGCTCCGGACTTGAGTCAAAGCCGGGCAGGCCCTCAACTACATGCCGATGAAAGGTCAGGGCCACCGCACGCTCCTCCGCTGTCAGCCTAATACGGCATGGTGGGCCCCCTCCTGTGCCCCTGGCATGGGCATGCATTCTGGCCAGCTTCTGTTTGACCAGACGCCGGAGGTCATTGATTTTTTTGTCAATCCCAGACCGGGTCCGTGTCTCCCCCTGCCCCGCTGAATTGACCTGCTCAGTGATCCTATCCAAAATCTCCCTCCTCCTGGCCGGGGTGGTGTTGGCACTCTCTGGGCCGTGGAGGTAACACCCATACTCGCTAATGGCCCGGGCAAGAATTTGTTTTTCCCCAACTATAAAATTGAGCTTTCGTTTTCTCTCTGTCATACTTCCAAAAAAACTCACTCCCAGTCAACAAAATTCACTCACAAAAACAAGCACAACCAATCAAGCAAAAACACACAGAGAGAAAACTACTCAGCAATAAACAGTCACAAAAAAACAAAACAAAAAAACAGCAGGAAAACAAACTAACAGCAATATATCAATCAAACAAACAGTCTCTCAAACACTTATCAAAAAACACTTTCAAAGATCTACTAACAAACACTTGATCACACAGAACACTAATCTGACAACTACAAAACACACCGCAACGAACAACAGGACAAATACACTTGGTTAAATGGGAAGGGACAAAGGGATGTACTTTTGCAATGCAAGTGCGTTTGTGTGTGTCTATTTATGCTGTTTGCGTAGTTCACAACGTTGCCCTAGTCCATTTCCAATTTCACTGATTGCGCCGCTCCCGAGTTGTGAGCATGCGCACAGCGGAGCTGACATGGTATGCTTCAAGCGCGCATGCGCGAGCCGGCCGGCCCTTCATTTGCATGGGGTCACGGCTCATTTCAATGTAACACGCCCACGTCCTTCCCAATTTGTATTACTCCTCCTTACGCCTCTGAAAAAACGTTACGCATGCGCAATTTCCTGCGCAAAAGCTACGAGAATAGGGTAATTACGCTGCAAAATTGCGCAAGTCTAACGTAAAGGCGGTGCGCTACGCCGGTCCAATAATGCACAGATGTACCTGAATCTGGGCCAAAGAGTTTTGCTCTCTTCATGTATGTCCTATGATGACTGGCAGTGTTGCTCTGCAGTTATATATATGATACCATAGCTGACAACAAAGTGTAACTTGAAATACTGCTCTTTGCATGTTATCAAATGGCTTTTACTAACTTTTGTAGCTAAATTGCTGTTTGGAATATTGTTAGTATGTTTTCTAAATATATATATTTATATATATTTAAAAAACATTCTGATTATGTAAAGACATAATTATCTATTATAAATCCAGTTGTGCCTGTATTATATTGTAAGTGTAATAATATACTGTGTATATATGCTGCTCAAAAAAAAGTAACACTTTTAAAACCCATCAGATCTCAACGGTGAAAAAATATCATGCTGGATATCTATACTGATATAAACTAGGTAATGTGTTAGGAACGAAAGGATGCCACATTGTTCGATGAAAATTATGCAGCAGGCTAGTCCATTTTGCTGAAAGTTTGTATGGCCCCCACATGCTTGTATGTATTCCTGACAAGTTGGTATGCTCCCAATGAGACAACGGATGTGTCCTTGGGTATTTTCTCCCAGACCTGGACCAGGGCATCGCTGAGCTCCTAAACAGCCTGAGGTACAATCTGACAGTGTCGGATTGGCCCGAAACATAATGTCCCAGAGGTTTAGGTCAGGTGAGCATGGGGGCCATTCAATGGTGTCAATTCCTTTATTCTCCAGGGACTGGCTGCATATTCTTGCCACATGAGGCCGGCATTGTCGTGCACCAGGAGGAACCCAGGGCCCACTGCACCAGTGTATGGTTTGACAATGGGTCCAAGGATTTCATCCCGATACCTAATGGCAGTCAGGGTGCATTGTCTAGCCTGTAGAGGTTTGTGTGTCCCTCCATGGATATGCCTTCCCAGACCATCACTGACCCAACACCAAATTGGTCATGCTGAATGATGTTACCGGCTGCATAACGTTCTCCAAGGCTTCGCCATACTTTTTCAGGTCTGTCACATGTGTTTCGGGTGAACCTACTCATCTGTGAAAAGCACAGGGTGGACCTGCCAATTTTGGGTGTTCAATGACAAATGCCAATCGAGCTCCACGGTGCTGGGCAGTACGCACAGGGCTCACTAGAGGACATCGGGCCCTCAGGCCATCCTCATGAAGTCTGTTTCTGATTGTTTGGTCAGGGATAATCACATCAGTGTCCTGCTGGAGGTAATTTTGCAGTGCTCATCCTGTTCCTCCTTGCACAAAGAAACAGATACCAGTCCTGCTGATGGGTTGTACAGCCCTGTCCAGCTCTCCTAGAGTAACTATCTGTCTCCTGGAAGTTCCTCCATACACTTGAGACTGTGCTGGGAGACACAGCATACCTTCTTGCAATGACACATATTGATTTGCCACACTAGAGGAGTTGGACTGCATGTGCAACCTCTATGGGGTCCAGGAATCACCTCATGCTACCATTAGTGATGCTGACCCTAGTCAAATGCAAATTTATTGAAAAACTGTCAGAAAAAAAAAATTCAGTGGCCACCACCTGTAAAACCATTTCTGTTTTGGAGGTCGTCTCATCTATGCACCTGTTAATTTCGTTAACACCAAAGCAGCTGAAACTGATAAATAAACCCTTCTGCTACTTAACTGACCAGAACCCTATCCCAGGAGTTTAATTTACTTGATGCTATACTCAATTAAGAATGTGTTCCTTTCATTTTTTTGAGCAGTCTATATTGGTCTGTGCTCATTCGTTGCCAAAACAAAAACAGAATTTTACATCTTTTAAGTTGTATATAAACTTTTTCACATCCTGTTAGTGCAGATTTGGTGTAGAGACGGTAAGTTTTAAGCCTTATTAGGCTTATTAGGCTTGATTGCCGGGCAACATTCCGCCTGTGTGTATGGCAGCCGATCGGATAGAAACCGGTCTCTGTCGGACAAGCATGCTCGAAAAACAGCAGCCAATCAGCACTCTCAGTCAATGGCTGAGTATGAACGAAAAAAAAATGATAGCGTGTACTAGGCTTAAGTTTACACTGACATCCACATATCATAGTAGGTGATGACTTTAACTTGGTCATGCAACCGAATCTGGATCGTAGCAAACAAAACTTGAGTTCTAAAACACTATCTAAAACAACCATTACACATTTAAACGATCTACAACTAATAGACTCTTGGAGAGCTTTAAACATAGGTGCACGTGAATATACATTCTACTCTCACCCACATGACATATTGTGTACCCCTATTATTCTAGCTAACACACATGATGCCGCAATACACCCTTGCTCCTGGTCGGACCACCAAACTGTCACTCTTAGTACAGAATTCATAGGCCTTACCCCTCCCCCTTACTCACGAAGATTAAACAAATCTTTACTTTCGGACCCTGTTCATCAACAAGAAATAGCATCTGAAATTAAGGATTATTTCATATTGAACTCAAACCCTGATATCTCTCCCTCCACTTTGTGGATGGGACACAAAGCAGTAGTGAGGGCTCACCTTATTAAGCAAGCTGCACAATGTAATAGAAGTAAATAGGAAAAGATTCACTCCCTTACAAAAGATCTCCAAAACTTATATAAAGACCATACACGTTCACACAACCCAGATACCCTTAAATTGATATCACAAAAACGCACAGAGCTGGACTCTCTTCTCACTTTTAGAGCAGAAAAAGCTCTTCGATGGTCTAAGGCAAAAAAAATCTTATCTAGTAACTCTTATTCTACAATGTTCGTCAGAAAACTCAATCAAACAATTAAACCCACATACGTTTATAAACTTAAAATAGCTCAAACCAACTGATCAGCGCCAAACTCTACAATCCCTCTCTCCTCCATTAATTGGTTGGATAACCTCCCCTCCCCCAAATTAACTAAAACTAATATAGAATCACTAAATGCACCCTGTACGGAGGAGGAATTACTTCAAATAATTAAATCACTCAAAAAGATCTCTGCCCCTGGCCCAGATGGTTTCTACTCCTTATATTATAAACAATATCACCAATCCCTTATACCACACCTCGCCAAACTATTCAACAATATACTGAAAGGAGACCAATTCCCATAGGAAATGTTACTTGCAAATATGTCCCTCATTCCAAAACCGAACAAAGACCACATACTGCCCCAGAATTATAGACCCAGCTCAGTCATTAACAATGATCTTAACATTTTTAGTAGACTCTTAGCAAACAGACTATCTGCTATTAACCCCACTCTAATTTCCCCATATCAATCTGGTTTTATCCAGGGTAGACAAATCACGGATAACATTTGGTTAGTCACAAACATCATTCAGGATGCAAATATACACTCCCAACCACTCCTAATGTTAAGCCTTGATATTAACACAGCTTTTGATAGTGTTTCCTGGACCTTTTTAGACATAGTCTTGAAAAAATATGGCTTTCAAGGTGAGTTTGTACATGCCTTCCACGCTCTTTATCATAATCCAGCCACCAGAATAAGACTCCCAGGCTGCAACTCTGAATTCTTTAAACTTGCCAGGGGGACACGACAGGGCTGCCCTATGTCCTTGCTATTATTTGCCCTGGCGATAGAACCCTTGGCTACAGCAATTCGTAGTCACACAGACATTAAGGGCTATTCCACAACAAATGGTACATATAAGTTAAGTATGTATGCGGATGACATGCTTTTATTCCTCACCCAACCGAATATTGCTCTTCCCAACTTCTTAAAAACACTTAATATATTTTCATCACTATCAGGTCTTTCAGTTAATGTATCCAAGTCTATAGGGATGCCTATAAATATCCCTTCAGCTCAATTAGAATCATTGTGGTCCTCTTTTAACTTCTCATGGTCGATGGAGTCATTCCCATATCTAGGCATCTTTTTACCCCCAATATTAAAGATATAGCTTCCAAGAATTATACTTCGCTATTGCTGAAACTGAGATCAAGTCTTAAAATGTGGAAACCCTTCAACATCTCATTCCTTGGTAGAATCCCAGTGGTAAAAATGATAATATTGCCGAAACGTCTTTACATGTTTCGAGCACTCCCAATTAGAATCAGCAAAATTCTGATTACAAAATTCCAGTCTGATATTCATAAATACATTTGGGCAGGCTCACACCCTCGTCTTTCCAGGTCTGTTTTATTTAAATCCCATAAAAATGGGGTTTAGGCCTCCCGGATTTTTGGCTATATTACCTAGGTGCCAGAAGGTCTCAAATGGCACATTCCCAACCCTAATCTCCCATGGGTAGCATTCGAGAGAGATTCGATCCGTCCCTATTCTATTTCCGGCATCCTTTGGGGAAATAAAATTCCTAATCACGCTATAGAATCCCTTAACCATATAGGGCCAGATTCAGAAAGAACTTACGCTGATGTATCTCGAGATGCGCCGTCGTATCTATGCGCCGTACCCAGAAAACTAGATACGCCTGAAAATAGGCTTCTTCCGACCGACGTAACTTTCCTATGCCGGCGTATCGTGGGCGCATATTTACGCTGGGCGCATCTGGCGCACCCATTGATTTAGTATTCAAATATGCAAATGAGGGCGATACGGCGATTCAGAAACGTACGTTTGGCCGGTGCAGGCGTGCGGTGTGCTTCCGCTGTACGTCCAGCCTAAAGTTACCCCTCATAAAGCAGGGGTAACTTTGCACCAGACTTGCACAGGTTAGCTGAAGAGCAGCTACAGCAGCACCGTAACAGACGAGCTGAGCAACCACACTTGCAGGACAACACATCCATGTGCCAACATGCCAGCGGCAGCCGTGATCATAGCACTACTGCGTCTACGGGCACGTAGGAGGTCACGGGAGAAGATATACCGAACGCGCATCAACGTGTTTGGCATGGGTGATTCGGAGGTGTATCGCATCTTCAGATTCAGCCCTGATGCCATCCTGGAAATAGCCACAGCCCTGCATGATGACATCACCAGCCAGACAGATCACGTACATGCAGTGCAGCCACTGGTCAAGGTACTGGCAACCCTGCATTTCCTTGCCAGTGTATCTTTTCATCGTACAAGTGGAGTCGTGGCTGGGATGTCACAATCCACCGTGAGCAGATGTGTGCACCAGGTTGTCCTCGCAATCCACACACAAGTGCCACCACATCATCAGATCCACCAATGAGCATCTGCGGCAGAAGGCAATGCAGGATTTCTACAGAATTGCCAGATTCCCACGCACCATCGGGGCCATTGATTGCACACATGTGGCACTACAGCCCCCCATGCCACAGAGCACATATACCGCAATCGTAAGCATTGGCATTCCATCAACGTACAGGTGATAGCCGATGCCCAATGGCTCATATGGCACGTCTGTGCCAAACACCCCGGGGCCAGCCACGACAGCTACATATATCGTCAAAGCACCATCCCAGCAGAATTAGAACAGAACGTGTACGGGAACAGCTGGCTGGTTGGTGAGTGACATGGGAGTCAGGCATGACTATCTGACCCCATGATGCAGACATCACGAGGGGCACATGCACGGCTAACATCCTCTTGTCTTTTCCCTTCCAGGTGACTTTTCACATGCACTTGGGCCCCATCTCCTGACTCCATACCGGAATCCCCAAACCAGAGGAGAGAGAAGATACAATGCTGCACACATACGCACCCGTGCAGTGGTGGAGCGCACATTTGGCATCCCATTTCCGATTCCTGGATAATTCCGGGGGGGGCCCTGTTGTATTCCCCAAACTTTGTGTGCCAGATCATCTGTGCATGTTGTGTGCTGCACAACTACGCCATGAGAAAGGGCCTGGAGATTGACATATGTGATGACCTGACCCCGGAGTCACACAGTCCCCTCCTGCCCGAGGCTACCCCATGTGCTGAAGGAACAGCAGTCAGGAGTTACCTCGTGGAACGTATCTTTGCACGTTAAACACACACACACATTCAGCATGACACTGACATGCCTTGCTGGCAGAAAAGTCACACATACACACACACACACACCAGTCACACGGTCGCAAAGACCTCACCGGGCAAACCCTGCCCCTGCAAAACGGTGTCCAGTCACTAATTCTGCACTCCTCACCGTGTGCATGGTGCTGTGACATCCGTGAAAGAAAAAAAAAGGGGATCATGCCATTAACAGACAAGTAATGTGCACCCAACACTCTGTGAATCTGGGCCTAACTGTTTAACTATTCGGTTCCAGGTTTGGGTCTCTCAAAATGCGGTGTCTTGGGAGGCCCTGTGTAAGTATGTCCTAGTCTGTGAAATTCTGTACCCTACGCTAAAATTGCACTAGTGTGTGGTAGTGTTCAAAACATTTACTAATGTAAAGACCAGGATTGTCAGGACAGTGGGGACAATAATAATGGGTGTCACGCCTATATCCACGCTTTCTACAGACACATTTTCTTTGGGGGGCTTGTTGGGTAGGGATACGCTTGAGGACATACAGAAAATGCCTCTTATGCAGTGAGCTTACTGCATTTGGTTGGGAATGGTGAGTTGTAGCATGGCCTGGATACAGAAGGGCTGTGACGATCTCATCCTGGAATGTAAGTAAGGATCCAGTCTGTCCTGAAGCTCTGTATAGCACATGAGCGTTCAGCAAAGCCAATTGAAATAAGTATAGAGACACTTTTGTACCAGCATCTCACCTTACAGGCAATTTGATATGGCGCCAAAAACTGGTCGTTAAGGTCCACCCCTCCCATATTTTGGTTATATTCGTGGACACAGAGGGGTTTCTTCACAATACCAGTCGCCATACAAATTTGGACTGTCGTGTCTGCGTGAAGGCAGGTAAGAACGAAAACATTATTATTATTCCTCCACTTCACAGCGAGCAAATTTTTACACCTGGAGCAAACTCTCTCCCCCAGCCTAAGACGGGATTCTACAAGCCACTGGGAAAGCCCCGGAGATTAGGTCGCACGGTGACACATGTAGGGATGAGCCGAACACCCCGAACGTTCGCTCTAACATTTAGAACCCCATTGACGGCTTTGGCCAATTACGTCTCTGTACTGACGGCGCTGTGATTGGCCAAGCATGTGGGTCATAGTGCATAGGTGCATGGGTCACAGCAAAGTAAAATAAAACCCAACTGCTGATGCGTTTCGCACTGACACTAGTGCTTAGTCATTTTTGGGGAGTGTAACGGTCAGGGGTTAACGGCGTTTACGATATTCCATTCCACCAACCCAAGACAGCTTCTGACACTCCACAATCCGGCAGACAGGACCCATTGGATTTCCCCCAGAAAACGAGACACACAGCTCTGTTCTCTGGTTCCAAACAGATAGGTCTTTAATGATAAAACTCAGTCTTTTATACAGTAGAAACCAAGAGTGAACAAGGACTAAACTCCACCCACAACATGACACAAGGAACTCAATACGCATCTTTAGTCAGACTTTCTGGTGCCAGGTCTAAATGAGTAAATTACTATAGCTGACAAGGCAGACGTCATGACTCTGGCTCTTTTCACCTATTCAATACACATTCCTTTAGTAAACATAAGTCAGACATCTGACCTGTTAGATTGTGTTAATTCACATTTCACATATATCATCAATAGACCTTTCACACCATACAGTGTTCATTAGCATACACAATGAAAAGGTCTTAAGAAGCCAGGCTGTCTACCAAGCTCCAATTCACATCACCACAGTAGCAGACTTAATTAGCACCTCAATAGTCTATGTTCCACATTGAAGGAGACACTCTATTGACCTGTTGTGTTCACAATGAACAACTTGTAATATTTCAAAATATCCTGCAATACATTAGTTATCATTGCTGTCCCATCTCATGTAATCCGAGGTATAATTTCTCAGTCATCCTATGCCCCTAGTGGACATAGGATGACCCTAGACGCAAGAGTCATTGGTGAAGCTGACACAGGAGTACCCCACATCCTTCAAGAGCCTCTGGGTCCCACGGGGCATACCGTTACAAGGAGTATACAAAGCTGCAAATCGTACGTTGAAGTGGTTTATGAGGGGCCGAATTTTGTAGAGCCGATCGTATTCAGGGTGTCCACGAGGACGACAAAGTTTATTGTCGTTGATTCAGAATTCTGTAACTGGTTTCCATTCTCTGGCAATGGAGGACTAGGGACAAGTGGCGATGAAATGACCAGCATACAAATTAGTCTGGTCCACAATAGATCTATAGAGATCTTCTGTGAAAAAATTGTGAATAAAAATCAAGTGACGAAAAATCATCTGTTTCCACCTGAATACAGGTTGGCCAGTGAATGGGGGAAGTATGGGTGCTGCAGAAGTGGTGGGGACCCAATCAGTATTGGTGAATGCAGCAGTAAGGGCACTATGGGCACGTCGGGCCTGTCTTTGTCTTCTTCTTGGTGGCAGCGGGACACTACTTGTGCTTGCCACCTCGCCAGCTTGAACTCCACTTATGGGACTCGCCACGTCACCAAGTGTTACTGCAGTGCTGGATGTACGACCAGGGTGTACTAGGCTGGTGCTTGCCAGTTCACCAGAAGGAATGTACTGGCTCTCTGCTCCATACGAGGGACCTGCGGTTCTTGCACCTCAACAACAGCAGAATAGGGTCAGGTACACCTGACCTTAGCAGGCACCCCACCTTTGTTGTCAGAGCTAGCTGACATGGAGCCGCTGTCTTCTACGGGATTGTATTCTGAGCCTGAATCTGACAGATCCGTGACCTCCTCTTCACTATCTGTCATGCTCAGAAACTCGTAGGCCTCTTTACTAGTGTACCTTCGATTTGCCATTTTGGGCTTTAAATTTAGTGGTACACTAGTAAGGATTCACAGGTAAAAAAGCACCTGACTGTTCGCAAATGTATAAAATGCTACCAAAAAAAACCTGTTAGCGATCGCAGGGATCAGGACTGTCTCTGTGAATGCTGCAGTTATGTGTTTTGTAAGTGACAGTGATCGATCGATACTGCACTTGGGTGGGCTGGGCGGAGGGGCAAAACGCAGATGCTAGCAGGTACTATCTGGGCTGATCCCTCTAACAATTTGTTTTTTGGAACCCTAAACTTCTGGGTACGCTAGTATAGATCTGATCAGATCAGATATTGATCTGTTCAGATACTATATCACTAAGGGAGGTGTATGCTTCGCGCGTGGGTGTTAGCGCTACTTGCACTAACCTGACACTGCCTGGGGCAACACAGACCCTATCTGACACTAAAACCTAATTGATATCACCTGCCGGGCAATCAGGGGGTTAAAACTTTATTGGGTTATATACGGCGGGTGCCCTGATGCTAAAAAAAGCGAACTAACCAACCAGCGTCACCCGTAACACTTATACGGTGATCACTGTTGAAAGGGTTAACTCTAGAGGCAATCAGGGGGTCAAAACCTTTATTAGATGATATATGGGGGTACCTGACGCTATAGAAACCTAAAATATAACTGGCTACGTAAAGGCACCAGCGACACTACAGCCATCAGAAAAACGATCGCTTAGTAACACTGGCGATAGGGGGTGAAAAGGTTAACTGGGAGGGCGATCAAGGGGTTAAACCTTTATTGGGGGGTAGGGGGCTACCCTGGACCTAAAGGGGCTTAAAGCTAACTGCCCTGCAACTTTTTACCGTCACAGATGACATTAAATGCAGTGATCAGTAAATAAATGATCACTGCAATCAGTGACACTGTGACTGGGGGGTAATCGGGGGGGGGGGGTGACTGGGGGGTGATTTATCTGTCCTGGTGTCAGTGTACTGTTGGTGCACTTACTTGATGTCTTCTCTCCTCGGCGCTCCGGACGAAAAGACCGCCACAGGAGAGATAACATCACTTCCTCCTGCCTGAGTTTTTATTACACAGGCAGGGAAAGCATCTCATTCGCCAGGAGCGATCGTGAGGGGGTGGCCAGAAATCAATGGCCGCCCCCTTATTCTGGATCGCTCCTGAAGTGAAAGGGGGCCCGCGGGAAGGGAGGGGCGCCCATGTGCCCACCCGTGCCATTCTGTCGACGTATATTGTCATGCGGCGGTCCTTAAGTGGTTAAGTTTAATACTGCTTTAAGCATTTTAATGGAATGAAAATGTCATTTCATTATGTGCTGTGGGAAGATATCTCTACTTGAAAAATATTGTCAACATTATTCTTTAGGAAAACAAAAACAGAAATGAACAGTGGGTTTTAGGAGAATACAAAATTCAACGGATTCTGCATAACTGTTATACAACCAATTAATCCTTATTAGCACTTTGCATAGCTGAGCAACATCAGTGGAAATTCGACTGGAGCAGTTACAAAACAATGCTCTATTTGGCCGTATAGAGAGTCATAGTGTGGGAAATACTTATCCTCAGTGACTTCAGAAAGTAGGAAGCCAAGATTATATCACCAGACAATGTTACATCATTCAGATTGAAGAAAACATCTGCTGCACATAAAATCGATGAAAAGATTCATCTCCCTAAAGATTTCATATAATTATTTTCATAAATCATGGTAGTTTTACAAATATTTTACGAAAATATGCAATCGATTAAAACTTTGATTTCTGGAAAAAAAATGTAGACTACTCACAAGGAAAAGGGAAGGGGAACAACACAGCACAACTCACATCTAGTTCAGTAGTTAAAAACTCCTAAGAAAAAAAAAAAAAAAAGCAAATGTAGTATGTATGGAGTGTGTCAGTATGCCTTAGACATGTGTAGGGATGCGTTTCTGGGATCCCTTGGCCACCAGATATCTGCTCCCACCTGTCTGACAGTGGACATTTATAGGGCATACTTGTACGTCCCCTTTAAGAAGCCCAGCCGTGGCTCGCGAGCGCGCCGGCGGCCGTGCACTCGTGACCCGATCCAAAGGTCCATGACCACGCCCGCGGGACCCGATCGCAGCCGGTGTCCCGCGATTCGGTCACAGGAGCTGAAGAATGGGCACTGGTGAGTGTAAACACACCTTCCCCGTTCTTCTCTGTGGCAGTGGCAGTGATCGTCTGTTCCCTGTCATAGGGAAGATGATCAGTGACGTCACGCGTACAGCCACGCCCCCTACAGTTAGAAACACACATTAGGTCACACTTAACCCCTACAGCGCCCCCTAGTGGTTAACCCCATCACTGCCATTGTAATTTCCACAGTAATCTGTGCATTTTTATAGCACTTTTCGCTGTGAAAATGACAATGGTCCCAAAAATGTGTCAAAATTGTCCGATGTGTCCGCCCTAATGTTGCAGTCATGAAAAAAATCGCTGATCGCCGCCATTACTAGTAAAAAAAAAAATATTAATAAATATGCCATAAAACTATCCCCTATTTTGTAAACGCTATAACTTTTGTGCAAACCAATCAATAAACACTTATTGCAATTTTTTTTACCAAATATATGTAGAAGAATACGTATCGGCCTAAACTGAGGATTTTTTTTTATATATATTTTTTGGGGATATTTATTATAGCAAAAAGTAAAAAATATTGTCGCTCTATTTTTGTTTATAGCGCAAAAAATTAAAACCGCAGAGGTGATCAAATACCACCAACAGAAAGCTCTATTTGTGGGAAAAAAGAATGCCAATTTTGTTTGGGAGCCACGTCGCACAACCGCGCAATTGTCAGTTAAAGCAACGCAGTGCCGAATCGCAAAAAGGGGCAAGGTCCTTAACTAGCATAATGGTCCGGGTCTTAACCGGTTAATTTGATTCACAGACTACCTGCATCTTAGGTTTACGTTAATATAACTTTTTCTACTTGTGGTGTATGCCTGAGTGGATCCTTTTTAGTATTCCCCTCAAGAGATTCCCCATGGCAGCCACCCCTTTTTTGTGCTTTACATATCCATGCTCTGCACCTCTTGCCATTCACAATGTCAGTTGCACTGATGCCCCGTACACACATGCAAAATTTCTGACGGGAAATGCCTAGTGGAAACCCGAGAACCTGCTTGGTCAGTCGTTCCCCCTACACACGAGAGGTTTCCCCGACAGGAAAACTGCGATGGAGCTTTGGTCGGAAATCCCAACCGTGTGTATGCTTCATCGCAATTTTTCCCATAGAAAAACTGCCAAAACCCGCCGGGGGAGAAGGCCGCTGGTTTTCTCGGCGGGAAAAAAGAGAGCTGTTTTTTTTTTTAGCAGTTTTCCCATCGGGAAAACTGCCCATGTGTACAAGGCTTGAGGCGTGAAGACAGAACACTGCACATTTCAATGCACCATACGTGCTCTACTTATTACTATTCAAATTCATTGTCAAAGATGTTTAACTATATAGAGCTGCTTTGAGATGAGAAAGAGTCTCCAACCCTGATTATGTGGTCCGGAAGGTGTTAGCCTGCCTTTGAATGGTGGCTGAAAAGGGCAGACAGCATTCAGCAGGTGGCCATAAGGTGTGGTGTGGAGAAGAACATGCCTGTGATCAAGTGCTGTGTACTGTTTTGTTACCGAGACATTGTTCGACTGTGATCACCTTTTTCTTGGAACAGGCAGATACTTTAAACCCTGTATGGGACAGGGTTTTGCTGGTGGTGAACTGAAGATCTGATTTATACCAGAAGTTGATGGACTTTTTTGTTTACTCTTAAGAAAGCAACTTTGTTTTACCATTTTGGAAAATAAAAGAACACAACTGGCTGGTGATATGGACCCCCCAAATATCACAATACATACAAGTGTTAGTGTGGACAGAAGCCAATTTACCTTCCAGAATGTCTTTGGAAGGTGTAAGGAAACTGGAATTCCCAGAGGAAACCCACGCAATCACAAGGTAAACAAGTAAACTCTAAGGCCTTGTAAACACGAGGGGAAATATCCACTGTAAACGGTCCCCGGACCGTTTACAGCGTATATTTGCGCCGGGATGTTTTGATCCGATGGCTGTACACACCATCGGATCAAATTCCCCGCCGGCGGACAGCGCGGTGACGCGGCGGTGACGTTGACGCCGCCACGTGACCGCCACGTCACCGCACCAGGAAGTAAACACTTCCGCGCGCATGCGTCGGATCCATTCACAGGATACGACGCATGTGCGGCAAGATATGTCCGCTGGTTTGCCGTACTAACCAGCGGACATATCTGACGGCCAGCTATCCGGCGGAATTATTTCAAAGCATGCTTTGAAATTTTTCCGCCGGATGAATCCGGCAAAAAGCGTCCGTTTGCCCCTACAGACGAGGGGATTTTTCGGCTGAAATGGTCCGTCGGACCATGTTCAGCGGAAATATCCCCTCGTGTGTACAAGGCCTAAGGCCATATCTTGCCGCACATGCGTCGTATCCTGTGAATGGATCCGACGCATGCGCGCGGAAGTGTTTACTTCCTGGTGCGGTGACGTGGCGGTCACGTGGCGGCGTCAACGTCACCGCGCTGTCCACCGGCGGGGAATTTGATCCGATGGTGTGTACAGCCATCGGATCAAAACATCCCGGCGCAAATATACGCTGTAAACGGTCCGGGGACCGTTTACAGCGGATATTTCCCCTCGTGTGTACAAGGCCTAAGGCCGCGTACACACAAGGAGAAATGTCCGCTGAAACTGGTCCGCAGACCAGTTTCAGCGGACATGTTCGATCGTCTGTACGGCCTAGCGGACAGATTTCCAGCAGACAAAAGTTTCTAAACATGCTTAGAAACTTGTCTGCTGGAAACCTGTCCGTCGGACATGTCCGATGGTTAGTACGCCCAGCCATCGGACAGAAATCCTGCGCATGCGTCAAATTGATTTGACGCATGCGTGGAAGCATTGAACTTCCTTGTTTCAGCATGTCGGTGTGTTATACGTCACCGCGTTCTCTGTCCGCGGGGATTTTGGTCTGATGGTGTGTACACACATTAGACCAAAATATCCCTTCAGACATGTCCGATGAAAACGGTCCGCGGACCGGTTTCATCGGACATGTCTCCTCATGTGTACAGGGCCTAAGACCCCAATACTGCACAGCAGAAGCCACAAAGCCTTTAAAAGTATTTCAGCTAGTAATATGGAATAGCTTTGCTCAAAGAATATCCTATAAACTATTATGTATACATGGGTAAACTCTGCGTTACCACCTATATTCACTGACATTTTTATATTTGTTTCCTATGAAGCAGAACATGGGTATTCAGTCTAAAATGATAATAACTTTGCAGACTTACCAATAAACATTTGCACTTTTATTGATCTTTATTTACATTTTTAATACAATAAAAAACTATTCACATTTACCATTTCAAAAGAAAGGCAAACGTTTCACAGTGTGGTTATATCAATGCATTTTGTAATTTGGTGAATAGAATAATTACCCAAATGCTATTGCCAACACCTATAGAAAGACGGCATACCATTGATTTTCTTACTCTCTATATAATCATAATATTATTTGATTATATTTCTAGTCATTCTCTGTTAAACATAGAATGTTTCTATTCAGCCATTTCTTAAGAAGCATTGACAAAACATATATTTTATAATCATTGTCCTTAAAGGAACACTAAAGTCAGGATTTTTTTTTTTAAATAACAAACATGTTATACTTACCTCCACTGTGCAGCTCGTTTTGCACACAGTGTCCCCCAACGCTTTCTTCTGGGGTCCCACGGCGGCTGTTTTGGCTCCACCTCGCAAAAGCTTTCTACCTTCATGCGAGCGAGCTCGCATGGTGGAAAGCTTTTGCGAGAGCGCTCCCGTGATACAGCGGCGGCCATAGCCACCAACTGTATCACTCGCCCTGCCCCCCGGGGCGCAGCGTCATCTGCTGTGATTGACAGCAGCGCCAGCCAATGGCTGCTCTGCTATCAATCCGCCCAGCCTAGCCAATCAACGGCCAGGCTGGGAACCAAACAGGATGACATGGACACGCCCAGGAATTTGGAATGGTCAGGTAAGTAAAACGGGGGCTCGGGGGGGGGGGGGGGCGGTGCTGTCAGATGTTTTTTTACCTTAATGCATACACAGATGTAAACCATTTTTAAGGAAAAAAAGCACAATGTATTTTTTATGTGCCCTCATTTTGGTGTGGAGAGACTTTCTGTGAAGTCACCACGCACAGCTGGTAGTTTGAAAACTCGCGGCTGTGTTTGTATGGATTTCTTTGCTGTTCATGGGCAATACTTGGAATAAAATAACCAGTTCTACTGCACTATGAAGTTTCCTCCTCTTTGAATTCTTTACATATACTGGAGAATATTAAAGCAGATCGGTTGGAAAGTTTAGAATTGTTCGATCATTCCTTGTCTTTTCTGGTAGAGGAGACTCATTAACATTGAAGCCGACCGAGTGAAACATCAAAGGTAATCACGGTGTTAACCAAGTGTGTTTGATCTCTATAATTTGGGGTCCATCTTATCAGGTAAGAGGCCTTTTTTTATCCTTCTCTGTTGGGGTATAAAGGCACCTACAATTGAATATTGCAGACATCCAGGTGCTGCATTGGAATCATATATGAACACTCACCATTTTTTAAGTTACCGTATGTTTTTGTTCTGTGGACTTCCAAACACCATTAACTTTTTATTTTTACATTTACATTTTTTGTTCTTTTCCACTTGTTGTTTTGAATAACATCACGCTTGGGGTTTCACTTGTTTTGAAATTTTATGTGATTTAGGATTGCGCAATTCTTATAATATATATATATATATATATATATATATATATATATATATATATATATATATATACACAGATATAAAGATACCTCCAGATGAATGTTGCAGCAAAGTCCAGTTGCAGGGGCCCCTGAGGATGATCACTATATCCATCTTGTGTATTAAAGACCAGCCTAGAACATGGTTTCTGCGGGTGAGAAACTGTGGTGTGACACTCAAATTGAGAGTCAGCCTACCTACTCTGTGTCTTAGTCCTCAGTAACTTCTAAGCTTGCCATGCACCCATTTTTGTGACATCACAATCATCGTCTCACCTAAGCTTTATAATTTTTATTTATAATTTTTTATTTTATTTTGATTTACTCCCCCTTGTGAAGTGAACTAATGTGAACTAATACATTAGCCTGGTTTATGTAAATCAGGGGTCTCAAACTCCCGGCCCGCGGGCCAGTTGCGGCCCGCAGACCAAGATTTTGCGGCCCACTGTCAAGCCCTTCCCCCGGACAGTGTCATACTTTGCAGCGCATGCAGCAGGGCCGGTACAAGGCTGGGGCGGGAGGGGCGAGTGACCCTGGCGCTACCAAGTCTAACAGGGGGGGGAGCGCAATCAGCCGCGGCCGCCAGATCAGTTGGATTGTCTGTCACTCACTTTCACTGAGTGACAGACAGCGCAGGCAGCGGCTGTGGCACACTGTGTGCCGACTGCGCTCCTCTGTCCTGGTCCTGGCTCCCTTTCATTCTTTGCGTTGCCTCTCGCCCCCCCCCCATGAAAGCTGGTATATTCCCGACGTGCGCCGTCACCGCGTGACGTCACGCCGGGGGTGAGAGGTGACTGAGGCAGAGAGGAAGGGAGGACTCGCGCGGAGCTGTGTCTGGAAAAAAAAAAGGAGGACAAGACACGAGGAGCCTGCTGCCTGCCTCAGCCTGCTACTGTCTGGAGTGGAGTGAGTGGACTGTCTGCAACAGAAGAAGAAGTGAACTATAAAAAAAGTAAGAGACAACTTAAATTAGTCTGTATTGGGGAGGGGGGGGGGGGGGGGGGATTGGACTGAGGTGACCATCATATTTTTAATTAAGAAAAATGTCAGAATTATTTTTTTTTTGTGTTATTTTAAGCTTGCCTTCCTTGTCTGCATAAAAAAAAAACCTTAATTGCAGCCTCACTGTGCCGTCACACGCAGCCACTGTGCGCATCACACGCAGCCACTGTGCCCATCAAACGCAGCCACTGTGCCCATCAAACGCAGCCACTGTGCCCATCAAACGCAGCCACTGTGCCCATCAAACGCAGTCACTGTGCACATCAAACGCAGTCACTGTGCCCATCACACGCAGCCACTGTGCCCATCAAACGCAGCCACTGTGCCCATCACACGCAGCCACTGTGCCCATCACACGCAGCCACTGTGCCCATCACACGCAGCCACTGTGCCCATCAAACGCAGCCACTGTGCCCATCAAACGCAGCCACTGTGCCCATCACACGCAGCCACTGTGCCCATCAAACGCAGCCACTCAGCTGTGCCCATCAAGGTGGCTGTGTTTGATGGCACAGTGGCTGCGTTTGATGGTCACACTGGCGGCAATTGATGGGCAAACTGGCAGCAATTGATGGGCACACTGGCAGAACACACTGGCGGCAAACTATTATTAAGATTGCATCAGTTGTACATTTTAAAATTTTGGTCCAATACTTGATGCGGCCCAGCCTCACCCAGCTTATACCTCCAGTGGCCCCCAGATAATTTGAGTTTGAGACCCCTGATGTAAATGGAATAGGTTGATTTTTGTTACGATATGAATTGATATGTATTGCTTTATTATGTGTACAATTGAACTGAGAAGATGTGCCTTTTCCCTAAAATTTGAGGATGCTGAGATACCATGGCCCTATGACGCACAGGGGCTGGCCTTGGTTTCACCATTGGCCACCCCTGTGTCAATTATGGGCATGGATATTCCAACATGGCGGTATGAATCGTCGCACACTTGCGTGTGGCATCACTTCTGACATTTTGGACTGACACATGCGCAACAGCGTCAAGTAGATATCCGCGTCCCACATCACGTCAGACGCCACTGGGGCAGAGGGAAGAAAAATCCCGGCGTGCAGCCAACATTTATTGACAGAGGTTTGCGAGAGAGAGGGTCGGCACCTCTTCTCTCCCTCTCCAGATCATTTTGTGACTTCATTCCAGACATGTAAGTACTCCAAGAATATATTTTACTGTTTTAAACCATGTTAGAGGGTTGAGATGAGGGACACTCTGTTCACCATATCCTGTCTATTGAGAGAGGATCTTTTGTACCACCTAAGACAAGCTATCTGCCTTTACAAATATGTGGGGACAGGTACTTGATCTCCTTCCCATATGGGCTGATGGAGACTACATTGCAACACCATTCCTCATGCGACAATACATATATCCTTTTCTCTTTTTAGGATTTGCTGGCTGACTTTTGCTTGGAGATTGATTAAAAAAGCTCATATAGTAGAAGGGGTCTTTGCTGTTTTTTCTGTTTTTGGTTCACACTGGGCCTTCCTTTTCTCCAGAAATTACAATCTATGATTTCTCTCCTCCCAATTTCACTAGCTGAATACTCTTTTTAAAGGGTCACTAAAGAAAACATTATTTTTTGCTGAAATGACTGTTTACAGGGTATAGAGACATAAAAGTTAACTGATACCTTTTAAAAATGATTAAAAATAGATAAAAATCAATCATATAATGTGCCTGCAGGTTAGTTTCACTTTTAAACTGGCTTCATGTTTCTGTGAAGAAGAGAGAGACACAGAACAAAAACAAACAAATCCAGGGCAGTGTTTTGTTTTTAAAATGAATCTAATTGGTTCTGGGAAGTTTTAGACACACAGTAATGACAGCTTAGACCACAGTGAGAAAGCTCCCAGTACTGTGGTTATAAGGAAACAGACAAGCAGGAAGTATGGAGATCAGAGCAGAATTACAGCAACTTCAAAGCAAAAACGAACAATGAGGACATGAAACCAGTACTGCAGTAAGGTAAAGGAAGCTATTTAGCTAAAAAAAATGTTTCCTTTAGTGACCCTTTAAGATCAAAAGGGGAACAAATTGGTCATTCCTTTGAATTTGACACGATCAAGGTATATACGTTATATATGGTAAGCCTGATCTATATGTACCCAGATAGAGGTACTTAAATACCTATCTTTTCCATACATTTTAGTTGATTGTTTCCTGTCTTCTCCCTATCTGCTAATGTGTGCGAAACACGTAGAGCAGAAGTGGCTGCACTGTTATATAAGTTGCATGTTACCTTGAGTAATTTTATTGTTACTTTAAAAACATTTTTGATATTGAATAAAATAACATGTTTTATGTCATTACCTTGTAAAGTCATTTATTTGGTGGCACCTTTCCCGCCCTTTCTACCCCTATATTTGTTCATAATTGGGATGTGGTGCCAATTTTGGCCCTTCACTGCCCAAACCTTATACTACATCCATCTTGTGTATTGAAGACCTGTAGACAAAATCAGTTAGAATAAGGAGATCCTCCAAACATTGTCCAACCAGCCTGGAACATACATTCTCAATCGCAGAAACCGTGGTGTGACACTCAAATTCAGAGTGAGCCTACCTATTCTGTGTCTTTGTCCTTAGCGGTTCATTATTGCACATTACTACATGTTTTACCGTGCTGTGCTAAAGAAGTCAATTCATTATGGATGGGCTGCCAATGCATCAAAATGGATAAAGGAAAAAGTGTACATGAATCTTTTGCAGCAACGCAGCACACCACAACGCAGTGCATGTGTGTTTTGGTGTCCTGCAGTGCACAATGCTTTGGAGTGCAATTCCTATGAAAGGCACCGCATATAGACCAGGTGAGTTGTGACGTAATGCAGAAACACATGTTTACGCATGTGTTTGAGCATGCACACATGTGCAAATGGGCCCTAGAGGTTCCTTTTGATTAATTTGGAAATACCCCCACCCTCTAGATAAAGACAAAACTAAAGCACTCATTTTTTCTATAGTTATCTGATTGACTTTTACCTGTCAATCAGATATTGGTCACATACCTTGCAACTTGGCATTGTGTCTAATGTGTTTGACCTCCAAGACTAGACTCTCCCTAGCGTGGTGGGGCTGGAGTTAGGGAAGCCTTTTACTCCACAGTTGTCAAAGTTACTCACAATGGATGCCAGCCAGTTTAGCTGTGTAGCAATCCTGTATCCCCTTCTCAGTGCAGAGAACTTGGTTGTCAGAGGAAGCTCACCTTCCCATCAACATTCTGTCAATTTGGTTGTCATTTCAATGCTGGACTCCTCTATTGCAATGATAATCCAGTTGGAACATGCCTTGGCTGTGGCCTACATCAATTATGAAGGAGTTATCAGAAGCGGAGCCACTCAAAAGGAAACAAACCTGATCCTCTCTTGGGCTGCACTGCACATTCTGGCTCCTGTCCACCGTCCACATCACAAATCCTTTTCCTCAGTCATGAGTGTGTAGATCTGAGGGAATGGGCTCTCAATCCAGAGGTATTTCAAGCCCTTTCCCCACAAGTGAGGGGTGCTGAAAATAGATCTTCTGGCAGCCATATTCAACAACAAACTGTGCAGGTTTGTGGCAAGGTTCAGGAACCCTGGGGGGTCAAGTGAGCCTTTGCAGTAAAAGGTCTGGTGACACTGTAGATTCAGTTCAACCTGATCTACGTATTTTTGCCCCTCCATATACTCCATCATTTGTTCCACAGGATCAAGTTGGAGATCGTTCCAATGATTGTCATCACATTGAACTGGTCCAGGAGGATGTGGTATATACACTTACTCCAGGTACGAGATTCATGGGCCCTTCCAGGTTGTCCTGGTGTTCCAAGGGCCATTGTTCCATCTTGCTTCTCAGTTAGATGTTGAAGCTACAGTCTGATGGGGCAGGGGTCTTTTGGATTTAGAAGGCTAGAAAAGTCTACCATTGTACCCAGGAAGGTTTATTTTTTTTCCTCTAGTTTCCTCCAGTCAAGTACCATTAAAGGATAAATATTAAGGTTCCCTTTTTGTGCTTCCTGAAGCTTCTCACAAGGGTCTCCCTGCCTCTCACTCCGATATTGCTACAGGAATTGCTACAGGAATTGAACAGATTATCATTAGGATTTATAAAAATAATATATACAGGGAGTGCAGAATTATTAGGCAAGTTGTATTTTTGAGGATTAATTTTATTATTGAACAACAACCATGTTCTCAATGAACCCAAAAAACTCATTAATATCAAAGCTGAATATTTTTGGAAGTAGTTTTTAGTTTGTTTTTAGTTTTAGCTATTTTAGGGGGATATCTGTGTGTGCAGGTGACTATTACTGTGCATAATTATTAGGCAACTTAACAAAAAACAAATATATACCCATTTCAATTATTTATTTTTACCAGTGAAACCAATATAACATCTCAACATTCACAAATATACATTTCTGACATTCAAAAACAAAACAAAAACAAATCAGTGACCAATATAGCCACCTTTCTTTGCAAGGACACTCATGCAGCCTGCCATCCATGGATTCTGTCAGTGTTTTGATCTGTTCACCATCAACATTGCGTCCAGCAGCAACCACAGCCTCCCAGACACTGTTCAGAGAGGTGTACTCTTTTCCCTCCTTGTAAATCTCACATTTGATGATGGACCACAGGTTCTCAATGGGGTTCAGATCAGGTGAACAAGGAGGCCATGTCATTAGTTTTTCTTCTTTTATACCCTTTCTTGCCAGCCACGCTGTGGAGTACTTGGACGCGTGTGATGGAGCATTGTCCTGCATGAAAATCATGTTTTTCTTAAAGGATGCAGACTTCTTCCTGTACCACTGCTTGAAGAAGGTGTCTTCCAGAAACTGGCAGTAGGACTGGGAGTTGGGCTTGACTCCATCCTCAACCCGAAAAGGCCCCACAAGCTCATCTTTGATGATACCAGGCCAAACCAGTACTCCACCTCCACCTTGCTGGCGTCTGAGTCGGACTGGAGCTCTCTGCCCTTTACCAATCCAGCCACGGGCCCATCCATCTGGCCCATCAAGACTCACTCTCATTTCATTAGTCCATAAAACCTTAGAAAAATCAGTCTCGAGATATTTCTTGGCCCAGTCTTGACGTTTCAGCTTGTGTGTCTTGTTCAGTGGTGGTCGTCTTTCAGCCTTTCTTACCTTGGCCATGTCTCTGAGTATTGCACACCTTGTGCTTTTAGGCACTCCAGTGATGTTGCAGCTCTGAAATATGGCCAAACTGGTGGCAAGTGGCATCTTGGCAGCTGCACGCTTGACTTTTCTCAGTTCATGGGCAGTTATTTTGCGCCTTGGTTTTTCCACACGCTTCTTGCGACCCTGACTATTTTGAATGAAACGCTTGATTGTTCGATGATCACGCTTCAGAAGCTTTGCAATTTTAAGAGTGCTGCATCCCTCTGCAAGATATCTCACTATTTTTGACTTTTCTGAGCCTGTCAAGTCCTTCTTTTGACCCATTTTGCCAAAGGAAAGGAAGTTGCCTAATAATTATGCACAGTAATAGTCACCTGCACGCACAGATATCCCCCTAAAATAGCTAAAACTAAAAACAAACTAAAAACTACTTCCAAAAATATTCAGCTTTAATATTAATGAGTTTTTTGGGTTCATTGAGAACATGGTTGTTGTTCAATAATAAAATTAATCCTCAAAAATACAACTTGCCTAATAATTCTGCACTCCCTGTAAAATCGGATTTCTCTATTTCTTGTTGAGACTTATTCTACCAGATCTGTTAGTGCTTCTAGCACATCTGCTTCTCAGATTTTCAAAGCTGCCACATGGGATTCTGTTAACATGTTTGTTAAGCTCTACCAGGTGGATATTCAGACCTAATCTGATGCTAATTTTGAGTCTCTCAGTCCTTTTTTGACCAATTTGTTATGTGAGCATGTTAGTGTTTTTATGTTCTACGAAAGAAAAAGGGGCTTAGATTAACATGCATCAATCGTAGGGTGATACTGCGGATGCACCAGTATCTGATGTGCCACCGCCCCGATAATATTGGAAATGGCTGAGGGCTAGTGAGTTGGGCTTTAAAGGCACACCGTGTGCCTTTAAAGCCCAACTCACTAGCCCTCAGCCATTTCCATTTTTATGTTCTACATTGTACTGCTTTTGGATGCCCTAGTCGAAACGATTTAAGAACGACTGATAAAATCCATTTTCTGGAGTACAGTACAGGACATGGATTCCTCCCTCCTGTCTGTTAATGTGTCCATATTGCTTACTGCTTCACTGAGGTGGGAGGGGTTTTATAGTAGGATATCCTTGCAGTTTTTGTTTTGCCAATGTCCTATTACATGAAGGTAGCTGCATATAAACTAGCCTCAATGATTATAGAGCCTGTGTCCTGTACTGGACTCAAAGAAATGTTTTTTCCTGGTAAGTCAAAATTCTTCTTTTTTTTTTTTGTCAAACTGAGTATTCCAGAGGGTCCCTGGAGTAGTCTGTAGAATGTTGGAAGGATGAGGGAATTTTATTGTGAACTTATCCCTTGTGGCACTCTCATACTGCCTATATTCTACACACCACTCTAGATGGAATCTGGTTTCATGTCCAACACACAAGAATTTTACTACATATACTCACTTAGTGATACTGATCTGTTTGAAATTATATCCAGAAGCATTGCGTTATTTTATTTTTTATTTTGTATTCTATTTACACCTGATTGTAATACAAATGTAACCTGATTTTGTGCAAAAATATAGAGTCTTCTATAAAGCATTTTTTTACAGTTAGGATTTCAGTTTTATATACTGTAATCACTGTTATTTCAGTAATTTAGTTAATTTTATTGGTCTCATTGTACATTTTGTAATAAATAAATAAACAGGATATCTGGTCATCGAAAACCAATTTTTTGGGTCTATATGTATCCATTAACGCATACTTGCAAGGCTTTTTCTGTCATATTAAGCTAACTCACTTTGTTATAACGTTAATTTAATTAAGTTATCAACATATTGTTTATCATATAATTTTCCAAACATGTTTTAGCACATTATTACAATGAAATTATTGCAATGACTTGAAATTTCATGCATAGCATTTGTTACATCATCCCCCAGCACACTGAGGCCGCGTACACACGATCGCTCCATCCGATGAGAATGGGCTGACGGGCCGTTTTCATCGGGTCACCGCTGAAGTGGCCTGATGGTCTGATGTGCGTACACACCATCAGTTCAAAAACCGATCGTGTCAGAACGCTGTGACGTAAAACACAACGACGTGCTAAAAACATGCGTACACTTGATTCTGAGCATGCGCAGGTTTTGAACCGATGCTTTTGTGTACTAACCATGCTGGGCAGACACTGCTGGTCAGACAGCAGAAAAACAATAGTCTTTTTGATTTTTATCACACGGAAAAATCAACAACCACCTCACCTCTTCAGAAGATTTTCTGACTGCTCTCCTTAACTCAAAAAGCCTCAGGATGCAGCAATCAGTAGTCATCCTTTGAATAACTTATAGAGGCCTTAATTGGCTCATTCTGAACAGTTGAAGTTTTCCAACGCCCTAAACCTTTCTGGATATTTCTGCAGCCGACACCTAATAGTAATTGGTGAATTGTCTAAACAAGGCAGAAATGTATCTCCCGTCTGTGACAACACCCACAGATTTACCTGACTTCCTGTCACAAAGTTTTACAATTTTGGTCCGAAGGACAAAAGACCGATGGGCCTTACACACGGTCGATTTGGACCGATGAAACTGAACTTCGGGCCGTTTTCATCGGTTTGGACCGATTGTGTGTATGCGGCCTGAGAGATCCTATGAACAGTGTAACACATTGGGGATTATTTAAGAAAGGCAAATCCACTTTGCACTACAAGTGCACTTGTAAATGCAGTCGCTGTAGATCTGAGAGGAAGCTCTGAAATTAGGGGAAGCTCTGCTGATTTTATCATCCAATCATGTGCAAGCAAAAATGCTGTTCAAAGACTGAAAAAGTCCTATCGGACAAAACGTCAGGATTGTATCCCATCATAAACCCGGAAGTAACGTGAACGTTATTGTGTGGTGCATCCGTGAGTGGATTTTACGGACAGGCAACTGGCATTTATCCAGAACACACCAATATGCTGGTATCGTGCTTGAAGGTTTTTTATTGTTTTTAATTTGTGTACGTGCATTTTATTAAGGGTGGTATGTGGGATCATTGTTCTAATAAATATACAGTATTATGCTATGGAAGCACTCTCTGTTGTTTATTATTTACATGAATCTGAGATGTACCCAGACCTATTATCTGCATAAAGAGATTCAGAGAAGGAGAAAGTATCTTCAGGTGGTGTGAAAGGTCGTTTTGTTCTTATCTTTGTGGTAAGCACATCCCCATAAGGGGTCCTTTGATGTCACAAGGTGATTTACTGGTGGCTTGATAAGAAGATTTCTGGCATCCTGTTCATCTGTAGTGCACATCCTTATCTTTTCCATGAACTTTCTTCAGTTCGGCATTTTATTTGGATTTTATCCTATTTAGTTCTCCCTTCATTGTGAGAATTTAAGCGCTGCTACAATTTATATCTGGACTCTATTGTGTTTTTTTTATTGATTGTTTGTTTATAAATGTAAAAGGTTGTCAGTAAAAAATATGGCTGACACTCGGCTTGGTCCAGAGCTGAGAATATCCGAGTGCCTGCTACAGTGTGATTGGGCGGCTTTGGTCGGAGGCGGTGCCTGAGCATGTCGTGTGATGTCATGGTGCAATTGAGCCAAGCTGTAGTGGCTAGAGCCTCGTGTGCGGGTCTTCAGTATGTGAGCAAGGCAGGCTGGGACCGGGACCATCAGTGCTGTTTAGACTGGAGTGGACTGTAAAGACCACTTGGCTTGGAAAGAGACTGTCACTGGGTGGTGTTGTGTCAGTAAGGTCTCATTATCATCTGTGCTGCTGCACACTGCTTTTAGTGTCACTGGGAGAATCAATTTTATGTGTTTTTTTATGTATGCCGCCCATTCTAATTTCTTGCTCTCGTATCTCCTGTCCCTGAGCTACTTACTTATTATATCGAAAATAAAACAAGAAATATTTATTTATTTATTTTGCCTTATCTACCTTAAATCATATTGCTAATTGCATATTGTATTAGTTTGTAGCCTAAATACTCTAATTTTCACTTAAAACTGTAATTTTGTAACTTTTGGAAATGCCAGTAAATACTTGGCTGTGCCAGTAAATTTTGGATGTTGTGTCAGTAAATTTCAATCTGGTAGGTTGGCAACGCTGGTGGTAACCACCCTAATTAATGGAAGGATGTCGGCTTCTAGCAATAATCCTAGAAGATGGCTTTCTTGTATTAATCAGGGTAGATAGCTACTATAGGGTTTGGAAGGCCTATGTTTTCTGCTGTGGAAACAATGGTTGGCATCCTAATAAATATAGCATAAGCAGGTGAGTAGAGATGAAGCTAGCCTTATGCCGCGTACACACGATCATTTTTTTAAAACGTCATTTAAAATCACTGTGTGTGGGCAAAACGTTGTTTTATGTCTTCAAAAAAAACGACAAAAAAAAAAATTCGAACATGCTTGAATTTTTTGTGTCGTTTTTCAAAACGTCGTTTTTTGTGTCATAAAAAGTGATGGTGTGTGGGCAAAACGATGTTGAAAACAACGTTTTTAAAGCCGCGCATGCTCAGAGGCAAGTTATGAGACGGAGCTTCAATGGAACAGAGTGCCGTCGAACGTGGTGTACGTCACCAGGCTTTGCTAGAGCATTTTGGAAAAACGATGGTGTGTATGCAACGTCGTTTTGGAAAATGAAGTTTGAAAAACTTTGTTTTGTTTCATCACTTGAAACGTCGTTTTTTTTCATCACAAAAAGTGATCGTGTGTACGCGGCATTAGTCTCAGCTTTGTCAGTATTTTCCAAAACCTCTTGCTTCTCACTCCCTAGTGCAGGCCTTTATGCAAGACATAACGCACATGAATACACCAATTAAGTCACCTCTGTTCCCATGGGGTCTGAATCTGGTCTTGTCAGTCCTTCAGGGTCCTCCTTTTGAGCCGATGTGTGATGCCCCGTTGGCCATGGTCACAAGGAAACTAGTATTTTTGGTTGCGGTAGCTTCTGCAAGAAGAGTCTCAAAGTTGACAGCTTTACCTTGTAAAGAATAATTTCTGTGGGTTCATAGGGACAGAGTGGTGTTTCATCCCTGGCTGTCCTTTCTGCCTAAAGTAGCATCCAGTTTTCATTTGAACCAGGATACTTTACTGCCTTCATTTTTCCAGAGCCAAATTCGGCAGTAGAAGAATCATTACAGTTAGCTTCTGGAAGCAACTGCTTGGATACAGAAAACTGACACATTGTTCCTGTTGCCAGGGGGCTCCAGAAGACAGGCAGTATCCAAATCGACCATCTCTACATGGGTTTGTCAGATCATTACTCAAGCGTATGATTTAAAAGGGAAAGCCTGCTTTTCTGTCCTAGAGCGCACACTCCACCAGGGCAGTTAGTGCTTCTTGGGCAGTGCGTCACCAAGCCTCCATAGCTCAGGCCAGCACTTGGTAATCTGTTCAGTCATTCATGAAATTTTACCAGGTGCATGCAAGTCAATAAGAGGATGCCGCTTTTGGGTGCAGTGTTTTGCAGGGTGCAGTGTTTTGCAGACGGCAGTATAGGTCCTCATGTCTGACGGAGGTCTGCTTTATTTGTTTGTGTATCCCTCCTCTCAGATGGCTTTGCTTTGGGACATCCCATGTAGTAATTACTGGTGCTCTGTGTCTCGTGAAAAAAAACAGAAAATAGGATTTTTATAACAGCTTACCTGTAAAAATCCTTTTCTTACATCATGGGACACAGAGGTCCCTCCCCTCTTTTGGGATTATTATATATTGCTATGCTATGTGAAAGGGGTTAAATAGAGGGGGACTTCCGGTCTTAATTATGCCTGTGTCCATCCCCCTGAAGGTACCCTATAACCCATGTAGTAATAATAATTACTGGTGCCCTGTGTCCCGTGATGTACCTTCAAGAAAATGATTTTACAAGTAAGCTCTTAGAAAAATCCTTCTTTTTTTTTTAAAAGAAGAATGGGAAAAAAATTCACTCTAGATGTGCAAAGCTGGTAGAGACTTCCCCAAAAAAACTTGGGCACTTCTTTAATTTGGAGTAACGTCTCTCGTTTACGTTACTCCGCCGTAACTTTAGGAGCAAGTACTGTTATTCACAAAGCACTTGCTCCTAAAGTTGCGGCGGCGTAGCGAAAACGAGCCGGCGGAATTCAAATTGGGCGGGTAGGGGGCGTGTATTATGTTAACTATGCGCGATCCCGCGGCGAACGTACTGCGCATGCGTCGACTGTCAGTGCGCATGCTCCAAATTCTGTCAGTGAACGTCAATGACGTCAATCCCCATTCACGGACGTTTTACGCAAACGACTCAAATTTTTTTTTTTCGACGCGATGACGACGGCCATACTTAACATAGGATACTCCACTAGGGGGCTGCTTTATCTTTGCACCGCGTATCTCTTACGGAAACGTCGGAAAGTCACTGCGTCGCGCCCAAATACGATCGTGAATTTCCGATTCCCGCTGATTAACATATTCTCGGCGTTAATCAGCGGGAATGCCCCGCGCGCCATTTTTTAAATTGAAGTTACGATACGACGGCGAAATACAATTACGCCGCTCGTATAGGAACTCCAACCCGGCGTTTCTTGTTTTCTGACTAGAGAAAACAGAAACGCCGGCTCAAAGTGAGAGTTAGGCTGGAGTATCACTGATACTCCAGCCTAACTCTACCTGAATCTGGCCCTATGTTTTTGCTTGTAACATGTCAAAATAAGGAAAATTCAAGGCACTGTATATCCCTAATGCCGTGTACACACAATCATTTTTCGGGAGCGCTCGTTCTGGTAAATCTATCGTTCTTAATGGAGTAAGCACAATTATCACGCTGTAACAGACAGAAAAGCGCGAATCGTCTTTTACTAACACAAAATCAGCTAAAGCAGCCCAAAGGGTGGCGTCATCCGAATGGAACTTCCCCTTATAATCGTACGTGTTATATGTCACCGCGCTTTGCTAGAGCATTTTTTTTCCATGATCGTGTCTAGGCAAGGCCGTTTTAATGATCAGGTTGAAAAGTTTTTTCTAGAGCCTGAAAAACATAGTTTTTTACAACCCGAAAAATGATCGTGTGTACGCGGCATAAGTCTCCAATTGCTTTGTTCCTATGGATACTTCTCAGATGGTGTTCCGTCATGCATGCAAATAAAATATCAGGGAGAAAATCTCATAGCATAAAGCAGTTAGATTTTATTAAAACACACAAAAATGTTGTCAAAAAACTCATACATTTGTAGGTGCCTAAAAGAACCAGCACTGCAAATGAATAAGCACGGTATGATAGTGTGAAACGCGTCAGCTTTTCTCCTGATTTTTTGCTGTGATGTTCATGTTGTGACCAGTTTTATTAAAAGAAACCATTTTTTTTGGAGTGCGGCCGTCCTGGTTTTTCTCTACACATTTTTGCATATTATTGCAGTGCCTGCACCCAGGTGTTTGGACTTCACCCTGCAGTTACCTGGGACCTCTGAGCGGTAAACTTTTCTCTCATCTCACACTGGGTATGTATGGCTTACATAAGGGGGGAAAAATAGCTGCGGCTGTGCATGTGTAGGAAACCAGGAAACCAGTATGGAAAACAGTGGCAGCAATGAGAAATGGAGCACCTGTTTTGTTTACATCTGCACAAGCACTCTTTTATCCGGGACTTGGATTTATTCACTGTTTATATTATTATTTAGTCTTAATGTTGTTTTGTATTGCTATAGCATGTCTTTTATGGTTATGCTTTATATTTTGTTTATGAAGCTTTAGAGCAGTGCAATTTCTCTATTTTATTATAATTTGTACACAGTGTTTTGATTATATTGCACTTGTTCTAATCTGTAGCAAGCAAATTCACCAGAATTATTAATTTACACATTTTATGCACTTTAACCGATTATTTTCCGGGCGCAAGATTTTTTTCATTTTTCTTGTATCTCCACAACACATAATTTTTTTTGATGTACAGTCGGCCATTGGAGAAACATTTGTATAGCTCTGCCTTGTATTGTCAAACAGAGCTAAATCTAACCTATTGGACCCGGGGTGCAATAAGATAGTCAGGGGGCACAACATCAACCCTTTGTGTTGGTCGTTGACAGTCTGTAACACAGTGCGGTAGAGATGCAGGGAACCAATATAACCTGTTCACTTAGCTTGCTTCTTTACCATTAATCATGACTTGGAAGAAATGCATGACTGATAGTGCAGAGATGAACAGGGAACACTAGTTAGTATTAGGGTGATTAAACAGAACCTGTGCCCCTTATTACAGGTACCCATATATTAGGGTCCCTATCAGAGTCCCCTCCTACATCGGACCCTCATCAGAGTTCACTCTATATCAGGGTTCCCATCAGGGACCCACCTTACATCATGGTCCCTATCAGAGTCCTACCTTACATTAGGGTCCTTATCAGAGATCCTCTTTACATAAATTGCCCCATCAGAGTGCCCCTTTATATCAGTTGCCCCATCAGAGTACCCCTTCATCAAATGTCTACATTACATTTTAATAAAATGTAAATATATTGCGCTAATCCTAAAAAATAGCCAAAAAGTGGGCAGGCAACACAACAAAAGGATATATTGTAAAAAACTGAAAAATTAAATGGCAGCGCCAATACGGAACCCGCCCCAAAAATTACGCCTTAAGAAATAATATAAGACTAATACATGTGACATACACTGTGAAGTGATAATGAGAGTGTTCAAAGCGAGGACACCCCTCTAAATAATTAAAGTATCTTTATACTATCACCAAATGTTCATAATCAGTGGATATATTCCAATGAAGTGATAAATTATCCTGTAAAGTTCAAGGGTTAAACCCAAAACCATCAATCCACTTCAAACAACTAATGAATGTCCATACACTGTGAAAAGTCCCCATGAGGTCAGCATGGAAGGTTCCCCTCAAAGATGCAATCCCAGGAACTCAGAAAGATGAAATACCCTTACCGGACGGAGTGGACCCACAAACACACCATACAGCTGTGGGTCACCAAGGCGTAATGGGCCGATTGCCCTATTTGGTCACTGCCGCGGTCCAATTTACTGCTTGCACTAGACGTGGTTCACCTCAAACTGCGTCTGGATCTAGAAATGTTTGCACAAGACAATCAGCTGATGACTAAAACCTATTTTAAGATCACCAACCGGAATGGGTACATTCCGGTGGACAGCTGTTACCATCCGTTGTGGTTAAAATCTGTGCCTCAAAGCCAATTATTATGGATTAGGTGGAACTGTTACAATTTTGCAGATTTCCATATTCAGGCACAGATTTTAAAGGCCAGATTCATTGATAAAGGCTATCATAGCCATGTAATAGATCAGGAGATCGATAGGATTACCACAGTTGATAGGAATACATTGACAGTAGAACGTCCAAAACTTTTTCAGGAACCAAAATATAAAAACTCTCTCATCACTACTTTCTCTACCCAACACAAACAAATTAAGGAAATCATACAGAAACATTGGAAAATTTTGAAATGCGATCAAGTCCTGGGACCCTCTCTCCCGGTTGATGCTGGGGTGATTTATAGAAGAGCGATGTCTCTTAAGGGTCAAATCGCACCTAACATACCAGACCCCCCCCATTATGCCAACCTTTTTCCTCTGTCAAAAGGATTTCATCCCTGTCGGAGATGTAAAGTCTGTATACATAATGTCTGTGGAAGGAAGAAAACTGTAAGCTTCAAGTCCACTACCACCTTTTTGGAGTATCCCATGAAACACTTTTTCACTTGTGCCTACAAGCACATTGTTTACCTTATCACCTGCCCTTGTGGAAAACAGTACATTGGTTGTACCATACGGACCTTTTCCACAAGGGTAGGTGAACATATTACCAGCATTAAGAAAGGCCGCACAAATCACACGGTGCCCAGGCACTATCTTGAGCGACATAATAAAAATGTAGAGGGTACCACTTTCCAGATTATAGATAAATTTGTTCCCCACTGGAGAGGGGAACCTAATGTAAGAGGTGTATCCAAACTTGTCGTTTTTTTCTATATACCAGCTCAAATGCTATGTGCCTTACGGCCTTAACGTGGACTGGGATATCAACACTTTCATTAACCAGTCCTGAATTCAATTTAATTTAATATATGTTCTTCGTTTCTTGCCTAAGTAGTTTTGGGTAAGGATTACATTTTTTGCTTCCCCTTGTTCTAATGACCCACATTGTCCCAAGCATTTGGGTTACATTTGGGACTATGGAATTATTGATGCACTATATACCATTTGCATTTTTTCGTGAGACCCATTTCATACTTAAATTCTTTCCTTAAGGAATTTTTGGTACGATCCCCCAGAAATACCAATGACCATTGGTGGTTGGGCGGTCCGTTTTTGGGCCTCATACCCCCACTATGGGAGGTCTTGGTGGTGGCTGAATGAGATACCGCCGTCCTCCATGTATTGGTATCCGTCGTCCTTTAATATGGGGATATGACCTGCAATGGGAAGCGGTGCCCGGAACCCCAGTCATGGGGATGGATA
The DNA here is from genome assembly GCA_029574335.1 of Rana kukunoris. Taxonomy (NCBI): domain Eukaryota; kingdom Metazoa; phylum Chordata; class Amphibia; order Anura; family Ranidae; genus Rana; species Rana kukunoris. Next base: position 33,733,950 of record CM056059.1, on the reverse strand, counting down.
GCGTGGCCCACCCCCTTACTGCCTCAGGATGATTGGTCGCATGTCCGTGGAGCGCACATCATCACGTGGAGCGGTGTTTACCTCGTCACCGCGCAGTGTGATTGGCCGTGCGTCCGCGTGTGGGAGGAGTTCACACGGAATAGGTGGTGCGCACGTTTGTGCGGTACGCTCCACCGCTCTTTCCTCACTATTTTGGGGAGGAGATTGTATGGGGAACCACCGGATATCCTCTGATGTGCAAATGATGAGGCCTTGCAGTGATCCAATGAAGGATTATAATATTCCCATTTAGGGGATGGATCCACTATTTCCACTTCCGGCCCCTGGAGTGCACGCTTCAGACGTAGGGCGGAAGTAGGAAGTGATTTGATACGCATGCCGATTCGGAGGTGTGCTGGAGAATGGAGTCTTACGTACGTGTAATGGTGGCATCTATTTAAGCGCTGGGGAGATGGGGGCCCAGTGTATGCCCCCGTAGAAGTCTTTGCAGATGAAACTGGTCGGGTATACTGGTCCTACCTACTGCGCAATTTGTATGACATCTTTCATTTTATTTTTTGTGGATGTTTTGGTTGATGTGTGTTATGTCCCCTGGACGCTCTGTGTCTCTTAGGTGTTGCTAGCAATGCTGCCAGTATCTGCTCAGCAAGTTACACATACAGGCCGATGTACTACTTAACCAGAGCAAGGTTTATTACTCAGAACATTATGGCATTCTTACTAGTGTTGCTCACGAATATTCGCATTGCGAATATTCGCTACGAATATTGCATATTCGAGTATTCGCGAATAACTCGAATATCGCGGCGAATATTCGCTATTTCGAATATTCATATTTTTTCAAATTTCGCAATCAATTTCGCATTCGCACTAGCGAAATTTCACAATTTTTTATATATATATATATATATATAAAAAATATATATATAAAAAAAAATATATATAAAAAAATATATATATAAAAAAAAATAGCGAAATTTCGCAATTTTTTTTTATATATATATAAAATATATATATATATAAAAAAAATATATATATAAAAAAAAAAATAGCGAAATTTCGCATTGGCGAAATTTCGCAATTTTTATTTTTTTATAAAATATCACGAATATTCGATATTAACGAATATTCGCGAATATTCTTCGAAATATTCGCGAAATATCGCGAAATCGAATTTGGCGTATTCTGCTCATCACTAATTCTTACATGGAGGAGCCTTAATCCAAACAGCTTCTGTTCATATCAGATGTAATCCCTTCTCAGCCTCATGTGTCTGCTTCCAGTTCCCCTCACACACTGTCTGACTTCCTGGTACAGCTCCTCCTCCCCCATCATGCATCAGGAGAAAGAGGGTAAAGGTCACAATGATCTATCACAAACATCACAATGTGGATTTGGAGTCTATCACATTGCCTCATGGATCAGTGGATCTCTGATAATTTTTCCCCCTGGGTGGGGTGCAACTAAAATCTGGGGGGCACAACTCACCCCAGCACCCCCCCTAGATCCAGGCCTGTTCTCAAATGAGAAAGAAGCCTATTATTTTTTTTAGATATACTGAAAATACTTTTGTCTTGCAGAGCTTAACAGTGTTAGGCCCTGTACACACGATCAGACCGGTCTGATGAGACTGGTCCGACGGACCATTTTCATCAGACAACTCTGAACTTGTCTGATGGTCTGATGTGCGTACACACCCTCGGACCAAAATCCGATCGGGTCAGAACTCGGTGACGTAGAACACAACGACGTGCTGAAAAAACAAAGTTCAATGCTTCCAAGCATGCGTCGACTTGAATCTGAGCATGCACAGGTTTTTGGTCTGATGCTTTTGTGTACTAACCATCGTATCTGTCCGACAGACAGGTGTCCATCAGACAGGTTTAAAAGCAAGTTTTAAAACTTTGGTCCGACGGACAACGGTCCAATGGGCCGTACACACCATCGAACTGGTCCGATGAAACTGGTATTAATACCAGTTTCATCAGACTGGTCTGATCGTTTGTACAAGGCCTTAAAGGTTATTGGGTTTCAAAGTCTCAGTTATGTCACGTTCTTTATTATTGTGTTTATTACTACAGTATATCTATATATCACTGCTCATGCTAATCAACACTGAACTGTAGATATAATCATTTTTAGCAGCAGTTCCGCGAGACAAACGTTTATTTATTTAAGTTTCTTCATGGTAAAAGGGCTGAGAAAAACTGATAAATTAGTACAATTATAAAATACATTAATGAAATACTGTAAATGAATAAATAGGACTTTGACTATTTGTACTGTCATTCTGCATGCCTTGTGACCCATTTAATTATGTCAGTTCTGATAAATTTCTGTAAAGTGAAGTATCTATACGAGGGCTAATTGATCATTGTGAAGCTTTTCGTCAAAATAAATGTCTCAAACTTTATGGCCTCACTAGCACAACCTAATTAAACAGTGTCAAGGTCAGAGAGGTCAACAGCTGTGAGCCTTCTGGTATTCTGACTCCTAAAGAAATAGCAGTAAAGTCAGACAAATCCCTCCATTGTGCCAAACTTAGGGTCATCTCATAAACTTGTGCAAGGCTCGTAAACATGCTGTTTGCAGTAGTTACCAAAAACAAATGAAAAGTTTAATTAATGTATAGCAAAGATGTTTCATGAAAATCACAACTCAGTAAGAATGTTTTAAAGAATTGGAGAAAACATATTTTTAAAGCGGAGCTCCACCCAGGAAAACAACATTTTACAATGTTGTTTAAAAAAATAAAATAAAAAAAACCTGAAAAAAATAAAATAAAAATACTCACCCGAAATACCTGTTGCTATGCGGAAGTCCGTAATCTGCCTCACCTGCACCGCGGTCCGATTTCTTCTTCTCCTTCTCCTTGTGAATGGGGCGCGCTGCTTTCTGGGAACTGTGTGTTCTCAGAGAGCAGCGCGCCTATTCACAAGCCAGCGTGAGACTCACGCAGGCGCAGTAGGAAATGGGCAGTGAAGCCGTACGGCTTCACTGCCTGTTTCCCATAGTGTGGATGGCGGCGCGGGACCCGGAGCGATCGTGGGACCGGCATCGGGGGGCCCATCAGTGCGGGCAAGTAGGACAAGGTAAGTGTCCTTATTTAAAGTCAGCAGCTACACTGTTAGTAGCTGCTGACTTTAAAAAAAAAAAAAATTGCGGCTGGAGCTCCGCTTTAAAATAAGGAATGTGAGAATTACATCAAAAAAATGGTTCACTGTCCTCCCGCTTTAAGGTCAAGCAGTGACAAACTGGAGAATGCAGGACTGGTGAATCTTTTAAACAAAAATGGGCCACTTTAGTTCCTAACATAACAGTTTGTGGAAAATATACAGTATTTATGGTTCCTTACTTTAGCTGGAGTGTTTCTAGTTCACATTTAACGAGAAGCTGGGTGGTAGTCAGCCTGAGTTCAGATTGTTGTTTTTATGTTTGATGGGTTTCCCCTAAATCCAGGAAGTTGTTTGCTTCTGTCTTTTGCATGGGATTATTGCTAGTAATAATCAATATTAGTCAATATTGAAACAATTTATATTTGGAACCTGGTTCCAATCATTGAAAAGTTTAACTGTTAAATAAAAAAAAGTGCTGCACCTAAAATCAGTGTAAAATGTATTAAAAATAATAATATAAAAAAGGGCACTACCAATTGAACCACAAAACATGCAAAGAGGGACCAATGCAAATAAACTGTGTGTAAACCTTATATAATCATGTATAGATGTGTAATATATAAATTGCTTCACTTCACACAATGGCACAAATACTCCAAACAGTAAGTAAAAAAAGTTCAATCAATTCCACATCTATTTAGATGATTCCGCTCCAACACCATGTGAAGTTTTAAACACTGCTTCAAATGATTTTCATGACTTTCTCACCCAAAGTGGCAACAAAATGCGCTCACCAGATAGCTCTGACCAGCAGCTGACCTTTAAAGGAACACTAAAGGTTCGTTTTTTATTAGATCAATTGATTGCTGTAAGCTAGAGCATTTAAATATCACTTACCTCGTTTTTCCTTTTGACCTCCAAAATACAGTAATCCAGGTTTTAAAATGCTTTCCACCAGCATCTGAGCCGTTTTGCATTGTGGAAAGCAGAATCTGCTCACCCCCTCCCTATGACTACAGCCCTGCGTGAAGATGCTCTCTTATCCCTCACAGGCATGGAGGCTAAGCCTAATGGGAACTGTAGTTCCCATTAGGCCGTGATGTAGCAAGAATGAATGCGCACCGCAAATCAGGAAGTCAGTAAGAATAACGATTCAGGAGTGACGGAGGTGAATAAAACAGCTTAATTTCAACAGGTATCAAACTAGTTATAATGCAAAACATTACTTTATCAGCTACTGTCAGACTTTAATTTAAGAGGAAAATATTTTTGTCTTTACAACCCCTTTAAGCATGAAAATGCTCCTCAATCCCCATAAAACTTTCAACGATCTCCTTCCCATCGATTGTTCACATGAGTGGTGACTGTGATTGCATGAACCAGGAAACCACCAGCTCCAATCCTTTGAATATATCCTCCACTCCATACATCCGCATCTGAAAAGTAAGCTCCAACAAAAATAGCCAGGAAAGGCAGATATAGTGCAGTATTGCTTGTTTATTATTAAAAAAAGTCACTTACAAGTTTTCCAGCAGGGGAGTGTATCAGCATGTGAAGAACAACCTAAAGCGATGGAAGTCCATCAGACAGCGCTCTCTGACCAACGGTGTAAACTATGCATTAGACAACCCCCCCGGTGGAAGTGACCTAGATTCTATGAATTTCACATTCCAGCACGTGTCATGAGAAAATAGGCCTGACATCATTTTGTTGTAGCTGAAATTGCAAACCAAAAGACACGATTGGTCCAATCCAAATGTGGATCAAGTGACTATAAAACCTACAAAATCCTCTTAAAAATGTAACCCCATGGGATCCTCTGACTTCCACAGCTATTAAGGATTAACAATTATGCATTATTATTAAGGTATTTATATAGCATTGTCAATTTATGCAGCACTTTACATATACATTGTACATTCACATTGGTCCCTACTATCAAGGAGCTTACAATCTAAGGTCCCTAACTCACATTTATATACTAGGACCAATTTTAGACAGAAGACAATTAACCTACCAGCATGTCTTTGGAGTGTGGGAGGAAACTGGAGTACCCGGCGGAAACCCATGCAGGCACAGGGAGAACATGCAAACTCCAGGCAGGGGGTAACTCTATTGAGGGGGGTGGGCGATGTATTCATATGAAGCATGCCCTAGAAACAATGAATGTAGATAAAGATGACCTGAAAACTCTGTAAGGAGAGACATTGGGTGGATAAGATAGTGAAGAGTGCCTTGCAAAAGTATTCACCCCCTTGGATTTTTACCTATTCTGTTACATTATAGCCTTTAGTTCAATGTTTTTTTTTTTATCTGAATTTAATGTGATGGGTCAGAACACAATTGTCTAAGTTGGTGAAGTAAAATTAGAAACCTATATACATAAAACATTTTTTCAGAAATAAACTGATAATTGGCATGTGCGTATGTATTCACTCCCTTTGTTATGAAGCCCATAAAAGGCTCTGGTGCAACCAATTGCCTTCAGAAGTCACATAATTAGTGAAATGATGTCCACCTGTGTGCAATCTTAGTGTCACATGATCTGTCATTAGATATACACATCTTTTTGAAAGGCCCCAAAGGCTGCAACACCTAAGCAAGAGGCACCACTAACCAAACACTGCCATGAAGACCAAGAAACTCTCCAAACAAGTAAGGGACAATGTTGTTGAGAAGTACAAGTCAAGGTTAGGTTATAAAAAAAATCAAAATCTTTGATGTTCCCTAGGAGCACCATCAAATCTATCACAACCAAATGGAAAGAACATGGCACAACAGCAAACCTTCCAAGAGAAGGCCACACACCAAAACTCATGGACCAGGCAAGAAGGGCATTAATCAGAGAGGCAGCACAAAGACCTAAGGTAACCCTGGAGGAGCTGCAGAGTTCCACATCAAAGCCTGGAGTATATGTACAATATATGACAATAAGCTGTACGCTTCCTAGAGTTGGGCTTTATGGCAGAGTGGCCAGAAGAAAGCCATTACTTTAAGCAAAAAACAAAATAGCATGTTTTGAGTTTGCGAAAAGGCATGTGGGAGACTCACAAAATGTAAAGAAGAAGAAGGTGCTCTGGTCTGGTAAGACTAAAATTGAACTTTTTGGCCATCAAAGAAAACCCAACACATCACATCACCCAAAGAACACCACCCCCACAGTGAAACATGGTGGTGGCAACATAATGCTGTGGGGATGTTATTTAGCAGTTGGGACTGGGAAACTGGTCAGAGTTGAGGGAAAGATGGTGGAAAATACAGGGTTAATCTTGATCAAAACATGTACCACTCTGTGTTCGATTTGAGGCTAGGACAGAGGTTCACCTTCCAGCAGGCCAATGACCCCAAACACACTGCTACAGCAACACTTGAGTGGTTTAAGGGTAAACATGTAAATGTGTTGGAATGGCCTAGTCAAAGCCCAGACCTCAATCCAATAGAAAATCTGTGGTCTGACTTAAAGGTTGCTGTTCACAAGTGCAAACCATCCAACTTGAAGGAGCTGGAGCTGTTTTGCAAGGAGGAATGGGCAAAAATCCCAGTGGTAAGATGTGGCAAGCTCATAGAGACTTATCCAAAGCGACTTGGGGCTGTGATAGCCGCAAAAGGTGGCTCTACAAAGTATTGACTTCAGGTGAATAGTTATGCATATTGACGTTGTTCTGTTATTTTGTCCAATTTGTTGTTTGCCTCGCAATAAAAAAAAAAAATCTTCAAAGTTGTGGGCATGTTCTGTAAATTAAATGATGCAAATCCTCAAGTGGAAATTAATTCCAGATTGTGAGGGAACAAAACACGAAAAATGCCAAAGGGGTGAATACTTTTGCAAGGCACTGTACACACAATAGCCAATAAAGATTTCTGTCTAAAGTAGTGTCCTTCCAGTAATACATTAAAGGCCTCAGCTAAGATAGGTGAAAGAGTCCCTGTAAAAACAAATGATAATATAAAGCTTAATATTCATCTGGACCTGGTCTTTAACCACTTAAGACCCGGACACATACGCTGCTAAATGACCCAAGGTGTTTTTACAATTTGGCGCTGCGTCGCTTTAACAGACAATTGCGCTGTCGTGCGACGTGGCTCCCAAACAAAATTTGCGTCCTTTTCTTCCCACAAATAGAGCTTTCTTTCGGTGGTATTTGATCGCCTCTGCGATTTTTATTTTTTGCGCTATAAACTAAAATAGAGCGACAATTTTGAAAAAAAATCACTATTTATTTACTTTTTGTTATAAAAAAAATCAAATAAACTAAACTTTAGTAAAAAAATTAGGCCAAAATTAATTCAGCCGCATGTCTTTAGTAAAAAAAAAAATCGCAATAAAAAAAAATAGCTACCTAGCGGGAACAGCGACACTAAAACAGCGATCAGAAAAATGATCGCTTAGTGATGCTGGCAATAGGGAGTGAAAGGGTTAACTAGGGCAGTGATCAGGGGGTTAAAACTTTATTAGGGGGGGGTGGGGGGGCTATCCTGGACCTAACACTAACTGACTTTTACACTGCCTGTCACACTGACACTAAATGCAGTGATTAGATCACTGCATTCAGTGACACTGTGACAGGGGGGTGGGGGGGGGGGGGGGGCGATCACAAGGGGTTAATGTGCCTATGTGTGTGTGTGTCAGTGTTGTGTTGGTGCACACTTACTGTGGATGTCTTCTCTCATCAACAGCGATGGGAAACACCGCTGCGATGAGAGGTGACATCATTTCCTCCTTCCTGTGTAAACACAGGAGGAGGAACTGACACGAAGGGGGAGCGCTTCTATTGGCTGGGAGCGATCGCGGGGGGGGGGGGGGCGGAAAACACGGACATCCGCCCGCTCGTCGGCGATCGCTCCCAGAGCCAGGGGGACCGCCGCACGCCACGGAGGGGGTCCCGATGGGACCCCCGAACCGCACGAAGGCGGGGACGTAAATTTACGCCCTTGTGCCTGTACGAGCCATGTTGTGGCCGTAAATGTGCGTGCAGGGGTCCTTAAGTGGTTAATTAATTTTTTATTATTTTATGGCATTCGCTACCTCTTCCGTTGTGATGGATTTTTCTAGTAAACTCCTTTGAGCATGAGATAATTCTGGCAGGGTTATATGAGAAAAAAGTGTGTCGGCTTCAGTAGGATTGAATTCATTTGTGGGCATGTACAAGGATGCTAGATGGTAGTGAAATTTATGTACAATTTGGACTGGGTTACTACTTATATTTTTTGATCATTTTAAACTGAGTGGTTTGAATGATTTGATGTACTGATTTCAGTGCGTGTGCCAGGTATGTGCCTGGTTTGTTGGATGTCATATAAAAGCTATGTCTAGAACGGTTGAAAGATTTGTCAACAGATTCTGTGAGGAACAGGTCCTATTCCAAACAAGTTTTTTTCAATTCATTGTTTGTATTCAGAGAAGGGCTTTCTTGAAAGGATCTCAAAGCTGTATTAAATTTGGATTCGAGTTTCCGAGCAAGAATTCTGCATTAACGATTGTACATTTGTCTCTGTAATACTCCACGCAATACAGGCTTGTGAGCTTCCCAAAGTGTTAATGGAGAGATGTCTGGGCTTATGTTATGCGTTAAATATTCCAGGTCAGACCATGGGATAGGAATTATATCTGATGTGAGTATTCATGGTAACATGCCAATAGTTAGGAATATATGATCAATACGAGTGAATTACTTATAGGGATGTGATCAATATGTGAATCTTCTTTTTGGTTGGTTGCTTTCTCTCCAAGAGTCCATCAAATTATATTTAGGGAGGAGCTGAGAGAGTGATAGCTTAATTGGGTTTCGGGGTGGGATGTAGGGAGATTTATCAAGAAGTGGGAGGAGGACCTGGTTAGAATCCCACACATGATAACTGTACCCATTTTATGAGTGGTCACCACCTGCAAGAGGTGTGAGAGGTGCATAATATGATATCACTGTGATCGGTGTATCCATAATATGTCCCATGAGGATTAAGTATCTTCCTTCCGGGTCTTTGATTTTGGTTTGGAGTGTAAATGGAGTGGAGCGGTGGAATGCTATGAGAGTTCCCCTTTGGTGGTGGCTAAAGCCGTATATATATATATATATATATATATATATATATATATATATATATATATAATGTAATGTTCGGGGGACCAGCTTGACCGCAGGACACAGGCTTTTAAATCACAAGGAAGGTTTATTGAACATAAGTGGCTTTACAGCAGCAAAACAAATTAAATCATTAGTCTGACCGACTCGTAGGGCTCAGTACTGCTATTGCAATTCAACAGTCCTTGCAAGTAAAGTTCTCCAGTAGCAGACTTACAGACAGGACACAGCCAAGTACTTTCAAAGCTTTTCCCAGCTTCTCATAGTTTTCGCAGCATTTACTTGTCCAACATTACCATGCATAATCTCTGCTACACCCTTCACTCTGACCTGCAACTTCCTGTCCTGACTTAAGCCATTTCCTGGACAGGTGCATTAACCCTTTCTGTTCTCTTAAAAGGACCATAGCCCAAATAAAGGGGAAACATAACGTCCTTCCAGGACCCAGCCACGGCGTCCTGTACATATCCCCCCCTGTGCCCCAACGCCAAGGAGGTGGAGGCAACAGTGGAGCTCAAACAATGGACTCGGGAGAGGGCATCTGCATTTTGATGCTGTCTCCCGGGCCTATGTTCCACTACAAACTTATATTCTTGGGGCGCCAGGAACCAACGGGTAATCCTGGCATTAGTCCCTTTATCCTGCCTCATCCATGTTAAAGGGGCATGATCAGAAATGAGCCTAAACTTCCTCCCCATGAGGTAATACCTGAGGGACTCCAGAGCCCACTTAATGGCCAGAGATTCTCTTTCAATTACAGCATAGTTTTTCTCCGCTGGTGTCAACTTTCTACTGAGGAAGACTACTGGGTGCTCCTTACCACGAACAACCTGTGACAACACAGCTCCCAATCCTACATCGGAAGCATCAGTTTGGACAACAAACTCTTTTGAAAAACTGGGCGCTATCAAGACAGGGTGTTGACTTGAGCTCCAAAAAAGCCTTTTCAGTATCTGCATTCCACTCTCCCATGACTGATTTCCGACCCTTGGTCAGATCGGTCAATGGAGCCGATAATGTGGCAAAGTTGGGTACGAACCTCCTGTAGTATCCCACCATGTCCAGGAATGCACGTACCTGCTTTTTTGTGAGGGGGCGGGGCCAACTATTTATAGCCTCTACCTTGCTGAACTGAGGTTTCACCACCCCCCTACCCATTAATATAGCCCAGGAATTTCACCTCCTCCATCCCCAAAGCACATTTTTCAGGGTTTATTGCAAACCCCTCCTTCCAAAGAGTGTCCAGTACTGCCTGGACTTTGGGCAAGTGCGATTCCCAGTCTCTGCTAAAAACGACTATGTCAAGTAGACTCAGGCATACTCCCGATGAGGTCGTAAAATCCTATCCATTGCTCGCTGGAATGTGGCTGGAGCTGTTTGCAGTCCAAAAGGCATTCGTTTGTACTGAAAACTCCCCTCTGGAGTAGAAAAAGCAGTTTTCTCTCTAGCAGCCTTAGTTAACAGGATTTGCCAATACCCCTTGGTAAGGTCTAATGTTGTGATATACCTGGCTGGACCTAGTCTTTCAATTAGTTCATCGAAATAAAGAGGGGGGGCTGGAATAATGGGACTTTAAATGAGACAGTTGACAGGTAGAGGTTGAGTTAAAACAACAGGTCAGTTTATTACATGTATAAATACTGAAGCCTCAGCAAAGTGAGTGGTAGCATGCGCATGTGTGCATGTCGTACCTACATAATGCATCGGCGCCATGCACTGCCCCTCCTTCTGGCGTCACTCTAAGGCGCCGAAGGGTGTTTGCGGCTTTTCCATCACAGCCGACCCTGCCGGAAACGGTGACGGGTTATGGGCGGGTGTGTATACCGCCCAGCCGTGTCCCCGCCCCATCCAGGGTTTGGCCAGCATGACGCTGATGGCGATCGTCGGCGCGCACGGAACGCATATAAGGCGTCCTCCTAAGAAGCAGGCTCTCATCCCCACACTCGTGTAGACGCCGCAGCTCTCACTGAGAGACTCCCGCCTATGGTGCAACCAGGTAACAACCTCCATCCACATTTATAAGCCGCAGTACCCCCATACTTATCATTTGTATGCTTCTGGCTAATGGACTTATCAATCCATTTTAGATACTTATCTACCACCCTGATCCACCATTAACCTACATAGTGGACCCTATGAACTGTGGCCCCCTGCTCCATGGGAGGGATGCTGGTGCGTCCGTGTTTGTGTTGTAACCCTCGCTGCCTCAGCTCCCGGGAGAGACAATCCTTAGGACCAACCCCCACTCACACCGATACCTGATATATTGTAAGTACCCAGAACAGACACATCGTGTCTGCTGGCTGCATTACCAAATTCTTATGTTACCTTACTTTGTTATTCCAGATGTCCTTTAACATCCGCCCCTGATGAAGTGGTATTCACAGAAACGCGTCGGGCACCAAAGATGTAGCTACTTGCTAATAGGACTCTACTCTATTCAAATTTATGAAGCATATCATATTTTATATATCTTTTTTTATACCTTGTTGCTACGTATTGTCTAGTCCATACAATGTTATTTGGTATTTCCATCTTCTGTTATGTTTATCATGTTCACTGTAATGTACATTTATTATGTAGGTACGACATGCACACATGCGCATGCTACCACTCACTTTGCTGAGGCTTCAGTATTTATACATGTAATAAACTGACCTGTTGTTTTAACTCAACCTCTACCTGTCAACTGTCTCATTTAAAGTCCCATTATTCCAGCCCCCCCTCTTTATTTCCATATACTAGGGATGGAAGCACTATCCCCAAGTGTTTCATGCAAAGTCCCAAACTTTTTCCTTTTATCTTTAATACCAGGGATGGAGTCAGTTGACAGTTAGCTGGCAATTATCCCCTGTCAGCTCTGTATGGGGTTGTTCATCCACCGTCTGTAACATCAGACCGTGGATTCATTGTTGGCCATATACATATTTTAGCAATCAGTGAGCAGTGGTTAGGTTTCGCTTTGCCTCTAACCCGAGAGCTGCGATGCACCCTGTGTGTCCTCCCTATCTCCCCCGCTTCCGCCCTTTAGAGGTGGAGACATTGTGGGTCTGGGCGGATGCCCACAATGCATCGGCGCCATGCACTGCCCCTCCTTCTGGCGTCACTCTAAGGCGCCGAAGGGTGTTTGCGGCTTTTCCATCACAGCCGACCCTGCCGGAAATGGTGACGGGTTATGGGCGGGTGTGTATACCGCCCAGCCGTGTCCCCGCCCCATCCAGGGTTTGGCCAGCATGACGCTGGTGGCGATCGTCGGCGCGCACGGAGCGCATATAAGGCGTCCTCCTAAGAAGCAGGCTCTCATCCCCACACTCGTGTAGACGCCGCAGCTCTCACTGAGAGACTCCCGCCTATGGTGCAACCAGGTAACAACCTCCATCCACATTTATAAGCCGCAGTACCCCCATACTTATCATTTGTATGCTTCTGGCTAATGGACTTATCAATCCATTTTAGATACTTATCTACCACCCTGATCCACCATTAACCTACATAGTGGACCCTATGAACTGTGGCCCCCTGCTCCATGGGAGGGATGCTGGTGCGTCCGTGTTTGTGTTGTAACCCTCGCTGCCTCAGCTCCCGGGAGAGACAATCCTTAGGACCAACCCCCACTCACACCGATACCTGATATATTGTAAGTACCCAGAACAGACACATCGTGTCTGCTGGCTGCATTACCAAATTATTATGTTACCTTACTTTGTTATTCCAGATGTCCTTTAACATCCGCCCCTGATGAAGTGGTATTCACAGAAACGCGTCGGGCACCAAGGATGTAGCTACTTGCTAATAGGACTCTACTCTATTCAAATTTATGAAGCATATCATATTTTATATATCTTTTTTTATACCTTGTTGCTACGTATTGTCTAGTCCATACAATGTTATTTGGTATTTCCATCTTCTGTTATGTTTATCGTGTTCACTGTAATGTACATTTATTATGTAGGTACGACATGCACACATGCGCATGCTACCACCCACTTTGCTGAGGCTTCAGTATTTATACATGTAATAAACTGACCTGTTGTTTTAACTCAACCTCTACCTGTCAACTGTCTCATTTAAAGTCCCATTATTCCAGCCCCCCCTCTTTATTTCCATATACTAGGGATGGAAGCACTATCCCCAAGTGTTTCATGCAAAGTCCCAAACTTTTTCCTTTTATCTTTAATACCAGGGATGGAGTCAGTTGACAGTTAGCTGGCAATTATCCCCTGTCAGCTCTGTATGGGGTTGTTCATCCACCGTCTGTAACATCAGACCGTGGATTCATTGTTGGCCATATACATATTTTAGCAATCAGTGAGCAGTGGTTAGGTTTCGCTTTGCCTCTAACCCGGGAGCTGCGATGCACCCTGTGTGTCCTCCCTATCTCCCCCGCTTCCGCCCTTTAGAGGTGGAGACATTGTGGGTCTGGGCGGATGCCCACAATGCATCGGCGCCATGCACTGCCCCTCCTTCTGGCGTCACTCTAAGGCGCCGAAGGGTGTTTGCGGCTTTTCCATCACAGCCGACCCTGCCGGAAACGGTGACGGGTTATGGGCGGGTGTGTATACCGCCCAGCCGTGTCCCCGCCCCATCCAGGGTTTGGCCAGCATGACGCTGGTGGCGATCGTCGGCACGCACGGAACGCATATAAGGCGTCCTCCTAAGAAGCAGGCTCTCATCCCCACACTCGTGTAGACGCCGCAGCTCTCACTGAGAGACTCCCGCCTATGGTGCAACCAGGTAACAACCTCCATCCACATTTATAAGCCGCAGTACCCCCATACTTATCATTTGTATGCTTCTGGCTAATGGACTTATCAATCCATTTTAGATACTTATCTACCACCCTGATCCACCATTAACCTACATAGTGGACCCTATGAACTGTGGCCCCCTGCTCCATGGGAGGGATGCTGGTGCATCCGTGTTTGTGTTGTAACCCTCGCTGCCTCAGCTCCCGGGAGAGACAATCCTTAGGACCAACCCCCACTCACACCGATACCTGATATATTGTAAGTACCCAGAACAGACACATCGTGTCTGCTGGCTGCATTACCAAATTCTTATGTTACCTTACTTTGTTATTCCAGATGTCCTTTAACATCCGCCCCTGATGAAGTGGTATTCACAGAAACGCGTCGGGCACCAAGGATGTAGCTACTTGCTAATAGGACTCTACTCTATTCAAATTTATGAAGCATATCATATTTTATATATCTTTTTTTATACCTTGTTGCTACGCATTGTCTAGTCCATACAATGTTATTTGGTATTTCCATCTTCTGTTATGTTTATCATGTTCACTGTAATGTACATTTATTATGTAGGTACGACATGCACACATGCGCATGCTACCACTCACTTTGCTGAGGCTTCAGTATTTATACATGTAATAAACTGACCTGTTGTTTTAACTCAACCTCTACCTGTCAACTGTCTCATTTAAAGTCCCATTATTCCAGCCCCCCCTCTTTATTTCCATATACTAGGGATGGAAGCACTATCCCCAAGTGTTTCATGCAAAGTCCCAAACTTTTTCCTTTTATCTTTAATACCAGGGATGGAGTCAGTTGACAGTTAGCTGGCAATTATCCCCTGTCAGCTCTGTATGGGGTTGTTCATCCACCGTCTGTAACATCAGACCGTGGATTCATTGTTGGCCATATACATATTTTAGCAATCAGTGAGCAGTGGTTAGGTTTCGCTTTGCCTCTAACCCGGGAGCTGCGATGCACCCTGTGTGTCCTCCCTATCTCCCCCGCTTCCGCCCTTTAGAGGTGGAGACATTGTGGGTCTGGGCGGATGCCCACAATGCATCGGCGCCATGCACTGCCCCTCCTTCTGGCGTCACTCTAAGGCGCCGAAGGGTGTTTGCGGCTTTTCCATCACAGCCGACCCTGCCGGAAACGGTGACGGGTTATGGGCGGGTGTGTATACCGCCCAGCCGTGTCCCCGCCCCATCCAGGGTTTGGCCAGCATGACGCTGGTGGCGATCGTCGGCGCGCACGGAACGCATATAAGGCGTCCTCCTAAGAAGCAGGCTCTCATCCCCACACTCGTGTAGACGCCGCAGCTCTCACTGAGAGACTCCCGCCTATGGTGCAACCAGGTAACAACCTCCATCCACATTTATAAGCCGCAGTACCCCCATACTTATCATTTGTATGCTTCTGGCTAATGGACTTATCAATCCATTTTAGATACTTATCTACCACCCTGATCCACCATTAACCTACATAGTGGACCCTATGAACTGTGGCCCCCTGCTCCATGGGAGGGATGCTGGTGCGTCCGTGTTTGTGTTGTAACCCTCGCTGCCTCAGCTCCCGGGAGAGACAATCCTTAGGACCAACCCCCACTCACACCGATACCTGATATATTGTAAGTACCCAGAACAGACACATCGTGTCTGCTGGCTGCATTACCAAATTCTTATGTTACCTTACTTTGTTATTCCAGATGTCCTTTAACATCCGCCCCTGATGAAGTGGTATTCACAGAAACGCGTCGGGCACCAAGGATGTAGCTACTTGCTAATAGGACTCTACTCTATTCAAATTTATGAAGCATATCATATTTTATATATCTTTTTTTATACCTTGTTGCTACGTATTGTCTAGTCCATACAATGTTATTTGGTATTTCCATCTTCTGTTATGTTTATCATGTTCACTGTAATGTACATTTATTATGTAGGTACGACATGCACACATGCGCATGCTACCACTCACTTTGCTGACGCTTCAGTATTTATACATGTAATAAACTGACCTGTTGTTTTAACTCAACCTCTACCTGTCAACTGTCTCATTTAAAGTCCCATTATTCCAGCCCCCCCTCTTTATTTCCATATACTAGGGATGGAAGCACTATCCCCAAGTGTTTCATGCAAAGTCCCAAACTTTTTCCTTTTATCTTCAGTTAGTTCATCCACCCGGGGGATGGGGTAGGCATCAAACCGTGAAACCTCATTAAGTTTCCGGAAATCATTGCAGAATCGCAGAGTTCCATTGGGCTTTGGTACCAACACAATCGGGCTAGACCACTCACTCTGCGATTCTTCAATGATCTCCAGATCTAACATCTTCTTCACTTCCTCTGAAACTGCCTTTCTTTGAGCCTCTGGGATGCGGTAGGGCCGGACAAAAACTTTGACTCCAGGTTCTGTGATAATATCATGCTCTATGAGCCCTGGCAAGTCTGAAAACTTTTCTTTATTTCTCTACAAGAACTCCTTTGCCTGCTGATTTTGGATTTTAGACAGGGTACTTGCTACTTTGACACTCTCCACCCCAACCTGAGGCTCAAGCCTTGCACTAGCCAGGGAGGTCACTGGTTCCCTGTCTGTCCAGGGCTTTAACAAGTTGACATGATATATCTGATACGGTTTCCTCTTGCCTGGCTGGTGCACTCTATAATTTACCTCTTCTACTTTCTCCACAACCTCAAAGGGACCTTGCCAACTGGCCAAGAATTTACTTTCCACAGTGGGAATGAGCACCGCTACTCGATCTCCCACTTGAAAGTGCTTGATTTTAGCAGCCCTGTTATATACCCGTCGTTGAGCTTCCTGGGCCTTTTGCAAATGCTCTTTTACTAGTGGCATCACGGTTTGGATCCTTTCCTGCATTTGGGAGACATATTCCAGGACTCTCTTATGCTGAACAGGTTCACTTCCCCATTCCTCTTTAATAAAGTCAAGTAGTCCATGAGGTCTATATACCAACTCAAAAGGCGAAAACCCTGTGGAGGCCTGGGGCACTACCGGATAGCAAATAGGAGAGCTGGTAACAGACAGTCCCAATCTTTCCCATCCCTTTGTACGACTTTCTTGAGCATAGACTTAAGGGTCTTATTAAAGCGTTCTACCAACACATCCGTTTGGGGATGGTAGACCGATGTGCGCAGCTGTTTAATCTAAAACAGCTTACACACATCGGCTATAACCCTCGACATAAACGGGGTACCCTGGTCTGTGAGTATTTACTTGGGGAAACCCATCCGTGTAAACAACTGGAATAATTTTCTCGGGCAATGGCCTTTGAGGAGGTATTCCGCAGGGGTAGCGCCTCAGGATATCGGGTGGCATAGTCAAGAATCACCAATATGTAGGAGTGACCTCGAGCTGACTTTACCAAGGGACCCACTATATCCATGGCTATCCTCTCGAACGGGACCTCAATTATGAGCAGAGGGACCAAAGGGCTCCGAAAGTGAGCCACCGGAGCGGTCAACTGACAGGTCGGACAGGAGGCACAGTATCACTTTACCTCTGTTTTCAGACCTGGCCAGTAAAACCGGTCGGTGATCCGTGCCTCCGTCTTCTCAACTCCCAGGTGTCCCCCTAACACATCATCATGGGCCAGTTCCAGAACCTTTCGTCTATATTGTTGGGGTACCAACAATTGTTCTACCACATTTTCTCTCTCCTTGGTACCCCGATACAGCAATTCATTATATATTGCAAAGTGTGGCCACCTTTCATTCGCACCTGGCTCTTGGGGAACCCCATTTACTACTACAACTTGTTCCTGTGCACGGGCCAAAGTGGGGTCCTGCATCTGAGCAGTACCAAACGCCCCCTGGGGAACACCCAAATCTGGCAGGGCAGGGGTAGAGGCTACTTCCTCATCCTCTTCCCCCAACATTACCTGAAGTGGGGAAGGCTCCGCCCCCTTAAGGTTTTGATAGGTCTGTGTATCACATTTTTTAACATTCTCAACAGTATCAACACTATCACCATTAACCACATCATGAGCATTTTCCTCATCCAGATCCACATTAAGAACATTTGGCAGTTCAGGTTTATTCCTCTCAGCGGCAGGAACAGGGGGGCTAGTTTCTCCCCAGTCTCTGAACTGTTCTCCTTGTTCCCACAGTTTGGTAAACAATGGACAGTCTCGTCCTATTATAACATCATGTACCAAGTTCTTTACCACCCCCACCTCTTGAGCACAAGTGCCACATGCTGAGGAGATAGACACCGTGATGATAGGGTACTCTCTAGTGTCCCCGTGAATGCACATCACCCGTAAAGTTTTGCTTACCGGACCGATCTTCCCAATTACTCTAGGATGAACAAGGGTTACCATGCTTCCAGAGTCCAACAAAGCCCAGGCAGGGAGGTGGTTCATTTGCACTTTACACTCAAACTTTTCCTCATCCACGTCGAGATGTGTGGTGCATACTTTATGGGCACAGAAAGACCCCCTCCGCAGAACCCCATATTCCATGGGCTCCTCTTGAAGTGGGCAGTGTGCCCGGGTATGACCCCAGGAATGACATTGCCAACATTATACATGCCCTCCTCTCCGAGCAGGAACAGAACGCTGAGGAGGTACTGGGGGTGACTCTTGGCCTTCCGGGGTGTTTGTTCCAGGGCTCCTTGGAACATTCTTTCGAAGGGCAGCAGTTGGTCGAACAGGCCGTGGCAGACTGGGTCCTATGCGCTTGGTAGGTCCGAGTAGGTCCTCCACCACTGTAAAGTGTTCCACTATCTCAACAAGGAGGTTTGCTCTTTTGGGGTCTCCATGGCTGACCCACCATTAAAGGTCATCTGGCAGGGACCTCAGGTATCGGTCCAGCATGACCCGCTCCACGATTTGGGGGCCAGACAACACCTCAGGCTGCAGCCATTTTTTCACTAGTTGCACCAGGTCATGCGTTTGAGACCAGGGTGGCCGATCTGGACGATATTTTCATTGGTGTACTCGTTGGGCCCGAACGGCCGTAGTCACCCCCAGACGAGCCAGAATTTCTGCCTTTAACTTTTGTTAATCTTTAGCATCCTCTGGCGGCAGGTCGAAGTAGGCTTTTTGAGGATCTCCGGTGAGAAAAGGAGAAATGAGGCCGGCCCACTGGTCCTGAGGCCACCCTTCTCTCTCAGCTGTCCTCTCAAATGTAGGCAGAAATGCCCCTACATCATCGCTCGGGGACAATTTCTGCAAAAAATGGCTTGCCCTCACAGTCCCCTGGTTGCCAGGGGCATCAGCCGTTTGTTTCCGAACCTGAGACAGCTGCTGCACCTTTAAAGCAGTCACCTGAGTCTGCATAACCTCTTGCTGGGTTGCTTGCTGGGCTGCCAACTGGGCCACCAACAGGCGGGTATGTTCTTGCTGCAGAGTCAGCGCCTCCTCATGGCGGGTCTGCGCTTGTATGTTAGCCAGGGTCAGCTGTTTAATTAGCTCCTCCATTGTTTCAGCTTTCAATGCTTGTGCAGCTTTAACCCAGGACATAAGTCCAATGTACTGCCCCTTTAAATGTCAGTTCAATATAAAGTCCAATGCAAAAAAAAAATATGTTTTTTTTTCTTCTTATGCCTGTTATTCTGTCCTGCCCGCATTCGAGCACCAGTGTAATGTTCGGGGACCAGCTTGACCGCAGGACACAGGCTTTTAAATAACAAGGGAGGTTTATTGAACATAAATGGCTTTACAGCAGCAAAACAAAATAAATCATTAGTCTCACGACACGTAGGGCTCAGTACTGCTATTGCAATTCAACAGTCCTTGCAGGTAGAGTTCTCCAGTAGCAGACTTACAGACAGGACACAGGCCAAGTCCTTTCAAAGCTTTTCTCAGCTTCTCATAGCTTTCGCAGCATTCACTTGTCCAGCATTACCATGCATAATCTCTTCTACACCCTTCACTTTCACCTGCAACTTCCTGTCCTGACTTAAGCCATTTTCTGCACAGGTGCATTAACCCTTTATGTTCTCTTAAAAAGACCATAGCCCAAATAAAGGGGAAACATAACGTCCTTCCAGGACCCAGCCATGGAGTCCTGTACTATATATACAGGACTCCATGGCTGGGGGGACATATATTGGGAAGTGGAGTTTTTAGTGAAATGTGTTTCTTGTAAACATACTATGTGTGAAGCGCTACCCCAGAAGGAGCCGCTGGTTGATTTCGGGGTCGACGTACTAAGTTACCAATTATGCTTGTCTAGGGGTGAATACTTGTGGAAAGTGAATAAAGCGAGTGTCCAGACACCAGAGTGCGTTTTCAAAGTTTTATTCCAAGGCCCAACACGGTCAACATCAACACTGCACACAACAGAGCAAGGCCGATGAGCGGAAGAAAACTGCAGAATCAGGCCCTGGACATTGTGGAGAGCAGCCTGTTCTCAGCAGTCACACTTAGCGATCCCAGACAGGCGTTTAACTCAGGCCCGACAGCCGGAGGGTCACTTGCAATAGTCACTGGGAGGAATTAGGGCCTCTGCCACAGGCCTGAGGAATTTCCATATTTTTCAAAGGGTAGAACTAATGGATCCTCCCAGTAAGTCACTTTCTAAAGTCATCAGAGGACAGCTAAAGTGTACCTGTCATGTAGTGATGACCTGATCCCCAGTGGTTCGCCCAGGCCTCGCGGACAACCTCTGCCTCTGGGTCTCCTGAGCCAATCCCCACCGCACAGCCTCCAGCTTAGGATCTGGGACCAGCAAGCCGCTGGGGCCCCCTTCGATGCCAGGGTGAAGCTCCGCCTGGTGCATAGCTTTGGCCAGGCAGGCCTCGATGGCGGGGCCCATGGATGCACAGAACGTCGCACCCTTCTCCCAGGTGTCTTCCACAGATATACCCTACCGCCAGCATGTCCAGAGGGAGGATCCTCCTCTGATTGGCTGCTGGGAGAAAGTGGGTCTGTCAGAACCCCTTCTAGCGCCAACTGTCACCCAGGGGTAAAACACCTCCCCTAGCATGCAGACTGACCTACAAGGCAGTTCTAAGCTGACAGCAGCCTGGACTTAATCAATTTGTGAGTGGGAGCAACTTAACTCTCCCATTCCCCACTAACTTTAGCGTAACGCCCCGCACAATAGGGGGGGAGCGCTACATGTGCTTTTCCTGCATGAAAAGTTAGGAACGCTTTGGTCCGTTTCCGTGGTACATTAATACCCTGAACATTCAGGGTGAGAATGTTTAATGGTGCCATGGTAGCTGATTAGGGAGATAAGACTTACCAAGTATTATAAAAACCTGGCTGGCGGACAAAAAATGTAAAACATAAAAGGTTAGGTAATACAATTTTTGAATTATCATAGAAGAATTTACAAAAATCGTCTGTGATAAGGGATAAGAATCCCTATCAGGGAAAAAATGCCTGCATTAAACTCCTATCTATTAAGGGTGGGCGAACGAGGGAGGCAAAGTAGGGCACACTGATCTTCCGCTTGTAGGAGAAAAGCCTTAAAATAAGAGCAATAATAAGAGTCCATGGCTACATGGAAGTATTAAAACAAATCGAACTGATGTAGTCAGAGAAATCAACCCATTGCTATACCTTAAAGTATCCTAGGAACAAATTACCTGAAGGGTCAGAATACTTACTACATAACTAGCATGTGGTTATAAACGTTTGACCGTTAATTTTGACCCATGAAAGTCTGCTATACTTCAGAAAATTTGAGAGAAAATTTGAAATTAGGTTGGACAGTGGTACCATATAGGATAGAAGATTAGGACATTTGGTCTCTAGGTATTTGGTCCTCTGACTATCCCAAATATGATAGGCTAATTTTCTATGTGTGGACCATCCTCATCCCTACCAGCAAGCACCATACCCAGACACAGAAAATGATTGGTATTCAATATCTATGAGTTATTAGAGGATCTAAGAGAAATATTGGGAAAGCTAACTATGGTTAGGCACAGGTTTTCTAGGAAGGAAAGCACTGTTTCAGCATGAAAATTCAGAAATGGGCCCAATTTGGGCACATGGCTACTTTAAAGACCAATTACAAAAGTATAGAAGAGACTTCTTTGGAACCAAAGCAAATGGAATGCAATATTGTCAGTCCATGGAGTTTCCTGGTTCAGAGGAGGTGAAGCATAATGACTTCTCTTGGTTGGAATGCTGGTTTGCATTTTTCCCAGCGATCTGAAAGGTGCTGTTTGAAGGTGAGGAGGTGGCTGTTCTTCTGTGTGATGGAGAGGTGTTAGATAAGGCTTCCACCAGGTGCCATTTAAGGGGGATTTGCTGAAGCAATTCTGCTGATCTGTATGTTTATTTAGAGCCTTGATAGACAAAACAAATGGAGAAAGGGAAACCCCACTGATACATTATGACGTTGTAGCTCCATTAGCTGAGGTTTTAAGTTTAAGGCTTTTTTTATGTCTGGCAGCCGCCAAGAGTTGGTCTTTAGTCCGGTAATAATGGAATTTTGCGATTATATTGTGTGGGGGACCATCTGCTTTTTTGGCTGTAAGGGCCCGGTGTACTCTGTCTAATTCCAAGCGTTCAATTGGAATAGCCGGTTGAAGTTTTTGAAATAATGCCATGATAGTAGATTGCAGATCAGTGACTGTTTCAGGGATACCCCTGATGCCCAGATTAGAACGTCTGGCTCGGTTTTCATAATCTTACAGTCTAGTTAGAAGTGTTAAGTTTTCCTCTTTCAGATTCTCCATTTCAGTCATATAATCTTGTGTAGTGACTTAAATATTGTAACAGGAGGGCCCGTGGGACTCAGAAGCTCTTTAAAAGTATGAGATACACTTGTTTCAGCTTCCCCGGTGCCTCTTATGTCTTAAATCATCCTATGTCCACTAGGGGCATAGGATGACTGAGAAATTATATCTTGGACTACCTGAGATGGGGCAGTAATGATTATCCACAATACATTCCAGGATATCTTTAAAGAACTAATTACTGTTTGTTGATTCTGAACTCAACAGGTTAATTGAGAGATGTTAATGTCATCACCTCCAGCTACCTGGCTGTCTGTGTAATGTAAATTGAATCCAGACTGACTTCTAAAGATCTTCTCTTTGTGGATTGGGCTAATTGACCCTGCAATTGTGTGAAGGTGTATTGATGATAATGTGTATTGTAAGTTAACAGACATCCAGAAAGTCAGGTGTCTGAGTCATCAGTTGTAGTTATTTAGCTCATGTAAATTAGGTCAAGTCCCAGAGTCAGGGTGTCTGCTAAGAGATGTATTGAGGATGATGTGTATTGGGGGGGGGCTCGTTAGGTAACCTTAGTGTGATGTTGTGGGTGGATCCGGGCCATATCTCCTGTGGTATCCTAAATTGTATAGAGGCCTGTATTTCTCATTAAAGTAATTCCCTGTTTGGAACCTGAAAACAGAGCGTCGTCTCGTTTTTGGGGAAGAATTATTCTTATGGGTCTCGTTCGCCTGACTGTGTAGTGTCGGTATCTGCCTTGTGTTCGAGATGGAAATATCCTAAATGGCGTTAACTCCTTTCCCATTGAGGGTGCCATTACAATTGGTGGCAGCAGTGATTCCCCTCCACCAGAAGGACAGCTACAAGAGGACACAGGGCAATAGAGGCACAGTAGAAACGGCTAAAGCTCTCTTCCCTCAAGAACTTACTGGAGAACCGGGGCCGAGTGGCCAACACCCATAAGAAGAGGGACATTATCACAGAACGATTCAAAATGGATGGAGCTGAAAGACCCAACATAACAGAAAGGCCCAGCGTAACAGACAGGACACCCGAAGAGGCAAGTTTTGATCAGGCTGTTAAACTAAGACTGGCACAGTATGGTCCCAACCCTGCAGCAGCAGAAGTCACAGCAGCACCAACTGAGGGGAGAGGAGAGGTACAGATACCAGTCGCCATGGAAGAGGAATTCGGAAGGAGGTTACAAGAGATGCAGATACAGCATAGAGGACCAGTATCAGAGGAGGTCCTGCTTGGTTGGTCTGATACAATCTGCTGCGAACTCTGGAAGAAAGCACTAGCTCTCGAGCAGCAACACCAGAGAAAAGTTTCCCCTCCATCCATGTAAGGTACTGGTGGCAGTATGATGTACGAATGCTGTTATTGGGGAACAACCAAAGCAGGAGTGGACAGCTGAGTTAAGCAGGCTGATCCAGGCAGAGATGCGGTTGGACGAGAGCTACAGAGCCCTCCTGTGGTATGTAGCCCAAGAGTGCCCTTGGTCAGTGGATGACAACCCCACAGAAGGCTTTGACTATGATGGACTGGGATTGTTGTATTGGAAGCGGTCCAGTGACCCTGACTTTGGGAGTGGCGCTTGGAGGAAATAATGGAGCACAGAGAGCAAAAATGTAATGTCTCGGAAGGGCACCGGGCACAGGAAGATTTGGAGTTTGTGGCCGTTCAGGAATGGGAGCTGGAGATCACCTACAGACAGCTGCTAGACTCTGCTCAGCAGCAGGATGGGGCTCTTTGTCTGGGACTATCAGGAAATACCAGCTGGCAACTGAAATCCTGGCTGAAGAATCGGCAGTGGAAAATCTGGAGATTGCCATCCCCAAAGCCGAAGCAGATGGTGTGGAGTCCCCAGCAGAAGTGCTCGCAACAGGGCAGAGTGCTACCAACCTCTGCCCAGCACCAGAAACAACTGTGGAGTTCCAGGGAGCCAGGGCAGTTGGCCCCTCTCTCCAGCAACAAGCTGAGGTTGTAAAGTATTTACTCCCAGCTGAATCACTGGCAGAAGAGCAGGATGCTACTGGCTGCTGCACACAACTGCAGCTTAAGCTGATATCGGTGGATGGGACTGTGGTCTCTACTCACAGCAACCCAGCAGAAGAGCTGGCAACAGAGCAGAGTGCCGTGAGCCTCTGCTCTCAACTAACAGAAGAGGAAGTTCCTGTGGTAGTGGATGGGACTTCGGTCTTCACTGACACAACCCCAGAAAATGGTGCGGCACTGAGCATCGGGGGATTTTCACCTACCACAAGTGGATGGGACTTCAGTCTCCACTTCTAAACCCCAGGGATGCTGGTCATTTGTCCCAGATCCCCAACAGCATGATGAATTCACCCTGTCTTCTCTCCAGTGGCTGAAAGGACTCCAGGGAGAAGGGCCAGTCCAGGCCTCTCCCCAGCGGTGGGTATGTTCTCTGAGAGAGGAAGAGGTTGGCTGGGTGAGTAATGCTCTGTTTGGAGCAATTTATTAGGGGTATTGTGTGGATACCAGCATTAGAGGATTGGAACTATGGACTAACTTTGGGGGTCAACTCGTCTGGGGTCTCCTCCTGTGTTAGTCTCCTGCCGAAAGGGGAGAGATTAAACGGGAGGGCCTGTGGAACTCAGAAGCTCTTGAAAAGTATTAGATACCCTTGTTCCAGCTTCCCCGACGCCTCTTATGTCTAAAATCGTCCTATGTCCACTAGGGGCATAGGATGACTGAGAAATTATATCTTGGACTACCTGAGATGGGGCAGTAATGACTATCCACAATATATTCCAGGATATCTTTAACCACTTAAGACCCGGACCAAAATGCAGGTAAATGACCAGGCCCCTTTTTGCGATTCGGCACTGCGTCGCTTTAACAGACAATTGCGCGGTCGTGCGATGTGGCTCCCAAACAAAATTTGCATCCTTTTCTTCCCACAAATAGAGCTTTCTTTTGGTGGTATTTGATTGCCTCTGCAATTTTTATTTTTTGCGCTATATACAAAAATAGAGCGACATTTTTGAAAAAAAATCAATATTTTTTACTTATTGTTAAAGAAAAATAAAATAAATTAAATGTTAGTCAAACATTTAGGCCAAAATTTATTTAGCCACATGTCTTTAGTAAAAAAAAAAAAATAGCTACCTAGCGGTAACAGCGACACTAATACAGCGATCAGAAAAATGATCGCTTAGTGACACTGGCAAAAAGGAGTGAAAGGGTTAACTAGGGTGGTGATCAAGGAGTTAAAACTTTATTAGGGGGTACGGGGGTTACCCTGGACCTAACACTAACTGCCTTTCACACTGACACTAACTGCAGTGATCATACATATGATCACTGTATTCAGTGACACTGTGACAGGGGGGAGGGGGTGCGATCACGGGGGTTAAATGTGCCTATGTGTCTGTGTATCAGTGTAGTGTTGTGCAGACTTACTGTGAGATGTGATCTCTCCTCAGCGGTGGTTGAAAAAACTGCCGAGGGAGAGATCACATCACTTCCTCCTTCCTGTGTTTACACAGGAGGAGGAAGTGACACACGGGGGAGGGCGCGCATTGGCTGGGAGCCCCCTCGTCCCGGATCGCTCCCACGACAAAACGGACCATTGCATGTACCGGAGGGGGTCCTGATCGGACCCCCGACCCACGGCAAAGCAGGCACGTATATATACGTTGATGTGCCTGCCTGTGCCATTTAGCTGACGTAAATGTACATGCGGCGGTTCACAACCAGTTAAAGAACTACTTACTGTTTTTTGATTCTGAACTCAACAGGTTAGTTAAAAGATGTTAATGTCATCACCTCCAGCTACCTGGCTGCCTGTTTAATGTAAATTGAATCCAGACTAGCTTCTAAAGATCTTCTCTTTGTGGATTGGGCCAATTGACCCTGCAATTGTGTGAAGGTGTATTGATGATAATGTGTATTGTAAGTTAACAGACAGCCAGACTGGTAAGCCTAAATGTCAGGTGTCTGAGTCATCGGCTGTAGTTAATTAGCTCATGTAAATTAGGTCAGGTCCAGGAGTCAGTGTGTCTGCTAAGAGATGTATTGAGGATGATGTGTATTGGGGGGCTCGTTAGGTAGCAGTGCATTACCGCTCTGCTAGACTTCACGCATGCACCACCTGTTTATAATCTAGGTTGAATCCTGTAATGAAGGCTGACTCATACTTAGCTTCTTTTTTATTCTTATTTTCCAATAATTCTTCTCTATCCTTATGGAATACATCCATTCTGACCTTCTCTAGGTCAGAATATATATATTATTTTTCCAGGAACCTATTCACTAAAACTCCAGATTGGGCCCAATAGTCATCATCTTCTGACGTATTGGCTCTTAGTGGTGGCCTTAATCCATCCTGGATGGTGACAACTTCTAGTTGAATCATACCTGTTTTTATCCACCTTTTTTAAAAAAGTTTTTATGTATAGTCCATTGTCTGTCTTAAATATCTCTGAATCCAGGTACTGAATATTCTCATGGCTCCATTTGTTTGTGAGTTTAATATAACTATTGTGATTCATATGGGACATAAAACCTTCTAGGTTCTCTAAAGTCCCTTCCCATATGAAAAACAAATTGTCGATATATCTTCGGTAGAGTTTTAATTGTGGCCAGTCACACGTCAAAATATCTTCATCCTCCCATTTGTTTAGAAAGTTGTTAGCCACACTGGCATATTTAGTTCCCATGGCAACACCTTTCACCTTGTAAAAATTGAGTATACTGCACTACCTAAACATGTGAAAAAAATATATATATATGCCGCAGCTCGTAATGTGAGACCACACATTCAGTAAATACAAAAAAGGGGAAAAGAGCTGCACAAGAAAAAATTTGTTAAATGAACCATAAATAACAAATCTGACAAATCATTCTAAAACAATCTTATATCAATCACAAATGAAATGTGAAAAATAATAATAAACAAACGTTTTATAGACAGGACAGGACAGAGGGTTCGCCATGGGGGCCAATTTGGCCAATCTTTTCATGGCCCTATGGGAGGAGGATGTCATTTATGCCCAGCGGCGGCCTCAGGTGGTGCCGTTATATAGACGACATCCTCCTCCTATGGGATGACGACCGATGTGATCTGGACATCTTCATTGCAGAGTTAAATCAGAACACTAGAGGGATCTTTTTGAACTTTGTAGCTAGCCAGATGGATATACATTTTTTGGATTTACAGATCGGTATTAAGGATAACCAATTTACTACTTACACTTTTTTTAAGAGCACTGATAAGAACTCCTACATTCCTGTTGGGAGTTGCCATCACGATTTATGGCTTAAGTCAGTGCCTAAGAGTCAGTACCTATGCCTGAAGAGGAACTGCTCAGATGATAGAGTTCCTATCTCAGGCAAACGTTTCCTAGAGAAGGGTTACCACAATACCTCTCTCCAGAAAACTCTTGATGAGGTTACCCTACTAGATAGAAGGGATTTGTTGAAAGATAAAACACCTAAAGGTGTTGAGCCTCTTTCTATTCCTTTTATCACCACCTACTCCATTCAACACAGGAGTGTGAAGAACCTTATTCGTAAGCACTGGCACATCTTGACCAACGATTTGGTTCTTAGATCTACAATCTCCGACACACCAGGGGTAATCTATAAAGGTGCACCATATTTGAGATGTAGGGAGGCTTCTAACATTTTAGACCCTCCACCCGTTAGAGGCTTTTTTGAGTACCTAACCGGTTTTTATCAATAGAGAAGTGCGCAAAAAATACTGCACTAACCAATTGCCAAACCAAAACAAGAAAAAAGCACCACAGCAGCAACTCTGTTTATGTGATAGACATAAATAAATAATTAAAGAAACAGTGAAGAGCTGTGCTATACCGTGAAGGACCAATACTGGAATCAGTCCATCATATATACAGTGCATACAGACCATAACAGATCATATATCATAATGTGTCTGCTGAAATCAAATGTAACACACATAAAAAAGACTAACAATATGAATATTGAAAAAAAACACAGACAAGGATGTGGTCTCATCTAAACTGAAAAATATATAAATATATAGTCCCAATTCCTCAAGTGCAAAGAGGATCCGTGACAGAAAATACATGTTGATGAAAACAATGGGAACTCCAAAATATTCATGCACACACCCATACTCCACCACCAGCCAAAATCACTTCTTTCCAGAGGCAAGAGGACAACAAGCCTGTATTAGAGCCTAGATTCCTCCAGTGGGTACGTAGAGAATGCTTCAGTGGAAGTCGATACACAAAGCCAACCATCAGAGAGCCCCAAAAAATAAAAACACTATATTACCGTAACAAAGGTTTAATTTAAAAGGTAGTAGCACTTACAAGAAAAAAAAAACATTTGTCTCGATAGAAACGCCGGCCGGCCTGCCTGCAGACGCCTGTCTCTGGGTGATCAAAAATGGGAGTATAGCCTCACATAGAAAAAATTACAAGATAAATAAATAAAAGCGTACCATCATCCCGGTTAATTGCGAAAATAGGGGGAGAGGGGGCAATGGAATAGTTGCTGAGGCTAGACCCGAGGCTTCCCACACGATTGGATAAGGGGACTATATCGGTACTATTAAAACAATATAGACAGAATTGTAAAACACAAGTTTATTAATAGAAAAGTAACAAGACTGAAAGTTGTACATTTCAATAATTGGTCAACGTCAACAAGTTTCGCGGAAGTTAACCGCTTCATCAGCACAAACCAATCTGTAACGTACACAATAGGAATACAAACATGTAGTATAGTTCAGCATTTGAGTATGAAATACATAAGAAACATATTAATAACTTACCCTATGAGTAAATTGATACAGCACGGAGCTGGGCCCCCCAAATAATTTCCCCCACGGTGAACATGGGGGTATGATCATGGATATCTAGAAAGTAGGCATAATAGATATATGTGTATATATATATATATATATATATATATATATATATATATATATATATACAGATATGCATACACATGCATATACGTATAAACAACCCAAAGCATGGTTGAGGGGAGGGGGGCCAAGAGAAGG
Organism: Rana kukunoris; assembly: GCA_029574335.1. Classification (NCBI taxonomy): domain Eukaryota; kingdom Metazoa; phylum Chordata; class Amphibia; order Anura; family Ranidae; genus Rana; species Rana kukunoris. Next base: position 33,704,328 of record CM056059.1, on the reverse strand, counting down.
AAAGGGAGGGAAAGAAAGAAAACCCTGGAGGGGAAAAGGGAAGAAGGAGAAGGGAAGGGAGGGGGGAGGGGTTGGGGAGGTGGGGGAGGGGGGTGAAAGGGGGAAGGGTGGAGAAAGAGGAAAGGGGAGGACAGGGAAGGGGGGCTGTTGGGGTGGTAGCAGGTAAGAAAGATACTTACCACGGCAATTAAGTCCATGGACACTAGAAGCCAAGCCATAGTGGGATCTGGATATTCCTGGTGTGGACAGGCAGATGGGCAGAATCGAAAGTGCAGTAATGTGGAGGGATCAGGGATAATGCAGTATTGAACTTGAGGTCCGATAGTGCTGGTAAAAACCAGTGTCGTGTCATCCGAGAAGGTAGCCAAGCGGTGACAGAATGCACGGTAATGCATGGACAGGGAAATTAAGTGAAACTGCACCAACACCCATAGGGATCCCCAAAGAGCTGCCGATCAAATCCTGACCTAGCACTGCCTGGACTCAGGGGCCACAGATTGCAGGAACCACGCAGCTTGTCCAGGGGCCCGGAAGCCCTTAAATGAGCTACCCCAACCAGTAGACACTAACGATGCTGCCGTAACAGCGGCGCCATGACGTCAGCGGGTCAGTTTCCCCGCACTGCACAGGTGCGCGAGCAGCGCTACTGCACATGTGCGTTAAACCGAGCCGGCAGACGGGGGCCACCAGCTTGGGAAAACAAAGAGGGGGTGTCAATTTGGACCCAAACTGAGATTGGTAGAAACCAAATTATGTTAAAAATTGAAATAAAATGAAAAAGAGGCTGCAAATTGATGCAGCAATAGGGTAATGTGAGTGAAAAGTGAAAAAAAAATAATTGTGGATATATAGATAATAGTTATAATTGCTGATTGATAGTTAGTAGTCCCAAGGATTGGGGCAGGGTAGTTCAAAACCATGAGGATATCATGGTCACAGTTAGTAAAGGAAACACAGTAGCTGAGGTTAGACAAGGTGTTATCACAGTATGGGAACCATACCAGTATACCGTAGACTAAAACTGAAGTTGCCAAGGCATGGGGGGATATAATGGTATAATAGTGGATATAAATTAGTACGGTTGAGGGTATAGTGAATGGTAATAGTGATAGAACAATTGTGGCTGGAACGTTGTCCAGTTAGCGGTAGCCAATTAACCTTCCATAATGGGTCTATTATAAATCCACCGTGCTTAGAGGAAACAAACAGTTTAGTCAGGGTATAAGTGTATGGGTATTCATATTAACAACCAATACAAAATTGGGAATACAATAAAATAGCTAAAACATGAAAAACTGCATATTAATTACAGGAAATGTCCGGTGTCAGGCCAGTGATGTGAACAAAGACACCACTAAATCACAGAGAATTTAAAAAGATAATTGATTATGGTAAGGAGGGGATTAAAAGTTAGAGGCACTCAAGAGAAGAGAAACGGGTGTGTTATCCACCCAATAATTATGAACAAAAATGGGAGTATAGCCTCACATAGAAAAAATTACAAGATAAATAATAAATAATATTATAATAAATAATAAATAATAAAAGCGTACCATCATCCCGGTTAGTTGCGAAAATAGGGGGAGTGGGGGCAATGGAATAGTTGCTGAGGCTAGACCCAAAGCTACCCACACGATTGGATAAGGGGACTATATCGGTACTATTAAAACAATATAGACGGAATTGTAAAACACAAGTTTATTGATAAAAAAGTAACAAGACAGAAAGTTGTACATTTCAATGATGACAAGTTTTGCGGAAGTTCACCGCTTCATCGGGACAAACCAATCTGTAAAGTACACAATAGGAATACAAACATGTAGTATAGTTCAGCATTTGAGTATGAAATACATAAGAAACATATTAATAACTTACCCTATGAGTGAATTGATACAGCACGGAGCTGGGCCACCCAAATAATTTCCCCTGCGGCGAACATGGGGGTATGGTCGTGGATATCTAGAAAGTAGGCATAATAGATATATATGTATGTATATATACATATATATATATATATATATATATATATATATATATATATATATATATACAGGTATGCATACACATGCATATACGTATAAACGACCCAAAGCATGGTTGGGGGGAGGGGGGCAGAGAGAAGGAAAGGGAGGGAAAGAAAGAAAAGCCTGGAGCGGAAAAGGGGTGAGGAAGGGACAAGGGAGGGGGAAAACACAGAGGGGGGAAAAAAGGGGCAAGGGAGGGGAGAGAGGAGGAGTAAAGGGGAAGGACTGGAGAAGGGAAGAAGGAGAAGGGGAGGGAGGGGGGAAGGGAGAGGGGGGTTGGGGAGCTGGGGGAGGGGGGGAAAGGGAGGAAGGGTGGGGAGAGAGGGAAGAGAAGGACAGGGAAGAGGGGAAACACAGAGCGGGGAAAAGGGGCAAGGGAGGAAATGAGGGGAGAGAGGAGGAGTAAGAGGGAAGGACTGGAGAAGGTAAAAAGGACAAGGGGAGGGAGGGGGAAGGGGTTGGGGAGGGGGGGGAGGGTGGCGAAAGAGGGAAGGGGAGGACAGGGAAGGGGGGCTGTTGGGGTGGTGTCAGGTAAGAAAGATACTTACCACGGCAATTACGTCTATGGACACTAGAAGCCAAGCCATAGTGGGAGCTGGATATTCCTGGTGTGGACAGGCAGATGGGCAAGATCGAAAGTGCAGTAATGTGGAGGGATCAGGGATAATGCAGTATTGAACTTGAGGTCCAATAGTTATTGAGACGTCATTACGTCAGCAGGTCAGTTTCCCCGCACTGCACAGGTGCGCGAGCAGCGCTACTGCGCATGTGCGTTAAACCGAGCCGGCGGATGGGGCCACCAGCTGGGGAAAACAAAAAGGACGTGGATGGAGAGACACCCCCGCCAGGGGAAAAGCATGTCCGCCGCAAAAGAGAAGCATAGGTACCGTACACAAAACACTCAGACAGAGTAGGTTGACAAGGAATCAAAAGTTAGATAATGATAGAATAAAACAAGCAGAGTAATAATAATAAGTGGGGGAGTACTTCCCACAGACATGATTGCTCATTTGTAGTGACATGAAATGTTGTCACATCATTGACAACTAAAAGGCAGAGGAGAACCTGCAATAGGGCAGAAATACAGAACGGGCATGGATATAGTGCAAACAGGTGAAGGAGTGAAACTGGCGAATGCCAAAAGTAAAAGAATAGAAGGAAATGTGTGCTTAAGGCTGCTGGGGGAACAAGGTATCAGGGAGCAGCCAAATGTGGCGTCAGTATGGGAAAAGTCACCATATCAGTATACCGTAGACTAAAACTGAAGTTGCCAAGGCATGGAGGGATATAATGGTATAATAGTGGATCTAAGGGGTATAAGTGTATGGGTATTCATATTAACAACCAATACAAAATTGGGAATACAATAAAATAGCTACAACATGAAAAACTGCATACTAAATTTGTGACTTCATTTAGTGTTAAATTAGGGGTTTCCATGCTCTCGCAAGGTTTTGTTTTGCGGCAGTAAGAAGTTGTATGATTAGTTTGAACTGCTTGTGTGGGAAATTATCAGGTTTTAGATTGAAGTCACAAATAAAATGAACACAGCAATGTCCCACGCCAAGATGGTGGCTATTGACATGGACACGACCACCGGATTTGAGAGTCTATGGAAACCCTGGATAACATATGCTTTTCCGAACGCATTTAATAATGAAGTTGTATTGCCATGGTAGTCCAGCCAAACTGGCACCCCCACGCTCAAGCCTCTCTCCGGCGGCGGAGATCAGGTCGCTCCTGCGGATTCCCCTCCCCCTACCCCTTCTTCCCTGTCTCTCCCCCTCCTTTGAACTCTTGTTCTCAAATTAACAATTCCTATTTTCATGTTTGTTGATACAAAGTTGTATATTGTTGAAATTTCTTGAACCTATATAGCAGAACCCTAGAACAGGACATAACCCTGGATTTAGCCCAGATCAGACTGGTTACATGGTTTATCCCTTAAGCGATCCAGGGTCGATAGTTAGTTAGTCACATAGCTAGTCAGCTAGTCATTTAGTTAGTCAGTTACTATATTTGCTTATTCACTTTTCCACTAATGACTTTGTATGCATTGTTTAATTACCTGTAAATTGTCTCTCTTGTAACCAAAGATATTTAGGTTTACAAGTCAAGAAGTTTCTCTTATGATGTATACCCTCTATTGTACCCTTTTTTCTTCTCTAATTGTTGTTATGCACTTGTACATTCTTTATCACATAAATAAAGATATTTTGACAAGGAAAAACTGCATATTAATTACAGGAAATGTCCGGTGTCCGGCTAGTGATGTGAACAAAGACACCACTAAATCACAGAGCAAACGTGTGTGTTATCAACCAATATTGTTATACTACATTGCATATTTTGTGTGTGTTATTGTGAGCCCAACCAAGTAGGGACCACAATATTCCTACATTTGTCTGGTGTGCCAAGGAGGGTTCGAGCCACTAAAAAGGGGTGACCAAATTAGAGAGAGTAGATCCCAAATCTAACCAGCAGGTCCTGCGGGGGTAGCGCTGCACATGGGGGCTTGTCCGGGATTCTACTTCTCTCGTAATTAAGATTCCCCTGTCAGAACCAGCCATGGATGCTGCTGCCTTATTTAAGTGGTGCATTACAGAAAACGTAAACTGGAGAAATGGTCTAGTGGTAGAAATGAAAGGTGAAGTCTGGACAGAAGATGAATTACTCTCAGCGCTGAAGGACTTATCTGAAGACAGGAAGCCATACGTGATAGACATGAAGATACATGACACCAACCCTCACACGTATGCCTTATGTGAATGGAAAAAAAGACTGCCTGATTCTTTCAAAGCTGACAGTATACAGCTGCGGATTGTGCGGAATTCTCTCTAATACACCCTAAGGAAGAACGAGAAGGTCCTACCTCGTTTGGCACATCACCTTCCACAGGGATTAAAGAAAGTCAGAAAAGCCTGACTCTGAACCACTAAAAACTATCAGAGTTGTGTGCTGTTTTGGGAGAAATTGTGGCTCAGTGCAAAAAAGACTCCCCAGATTATTTGCTAACAGGATATAAGAAGCTCAGGACTTTTTCAGGGAGGCAACCAGTGCCGTCCTCAAGGGATGGATTTGAAGAATGGCTGGATCATGCCACTCAGGCTCTAGAAGAGTGGGACCTCCCTGAGAAACATAAAAGGCAAAGGATTATGGAGAGTCTAAGGGGGCCAGAGCTGGAGGCTATATGTAATCTTAAGCGTAGTGAAAAAAACTGTGATGCACAGGATTATCTGGATATTTTGCAGAATGTGTTTGGAAGGACTGAAAATACCAGTGAGCTTCATTATCAATTGGAACACTGCTTCCAGAAACAGGGAGAGAAGTTATCTGAGTTTGTTGAACGTCTGAATAAAATCCTACATCAAATCCTGTTAAAAAGGGGACTGGATCCGAAACATGTGGATAGGACCAGGGTTCAACAGGTCATAAGAGGAGCCCCACCCATGGATCCCATTGTCCTTCAGTTGAAGACCCAGTATGGAGGCGGGGTATTGAAATACTTGGATTTGATTCGGATAATCCGGCAGGAGGAGGTCCTACTAGAGCAAAAGTATAGGCACCAGCTTCCAGATCCCACTCCACGGGTTTGTGTGGTGTCCACGGAAGACAGTGACTCCCAAGTCGAGCTTCTGAAAACACAGGTGTCCCAACTCATGGAAATGGTAGTCGCCTCGACCAGCCAAGCAGGGATTCCCCCTTACAAAGCCCAGAGGGGAGAACTGGAGAAACCCTCCTATAAACAAGGTGATCAACCAAGAAGGTTTGGAAGACTTATATCCTGTTACAATTGTGGAGGAGTAGGACAAGGACAAGGAGTAGGCTAATTTAAGTCAACAGATGTACAAGCCGGCGGAAAACTTCAGAGGCCCCCCGGTGAAGGAGTCAACCGGGTGCCCGCCTATTGTAGACAGCTCCAAGATAACAAAGGAAGCAGAGAAGCAAAGGAAGGAGGAAAACCCTCGCCCAATGCTACCTTACCCCTCTTCCCAGCGTGAGCGGGTGGAAGCGAGAGGGAGTCTTAACAAGAAAGGAGTGAGGGTGCAGGTCATGGATCAAAAGAAGAAAATCTCACCCCGGAGGTTTCCTGAGAAGTTAGTGGGGCCTTCTTAGTTAGTTTTCATCCAAGTAGAAGGGATCTACACAAAGGCCTTATTATACACTGGGGCTCAAGTGACCCTCCTATACAGACTTTAATGATCGATACCTTCCCCACTTACCCCTCCAAAAACTGGAAGATCTGGAAATATGGGGCATAGGAACTCAGAGTTTCCCCTACGACGGGTATCTACCAATCCATTTGACCTTCGATCGTTCTGTAGCGGGGGCGGAAGAAACTTTTGACACCTTAGCAGAAGTCTGCCCTCGGCCACCAGGGGCCACAAGAGTTCCCACATTATAGGGACCAACACCGATCTGGTCGGGAGACTTTTGATTCCCCTGATTGAGGCAGAAGAGATCCCCTCACAAAAGGTCCATCCAATGTTGCAGACGGTCTATCAACTAGTGATGGAGAAGAAGGCCCCTAAAGAAGGAGTGGGGAAAATCTGGCGTTTGGACAGGACCGCGAAGATACTACAACCAGGAGAGGTGACCTGTTTGAAGGCCTTTGTGAAGCTTACCTGGTCTCAATCAGGCCCGTTCCTTGTCCTTGAGCCCAACTCTGCTGAGCACAGCAAATGAGTGGAAGTGATACCTGAAGTAGTCCAGTTGAGGGCACTGAAGAGAAATCGTGGAAGGGTGTCTGTCAGCATTCGCAACATCACTGCAAACCCGGTGGAAGTGCCAGCCAGGGTGCTCCTGGGCCGAGTACACCAGGCCACCCTAGTTGCCCCGTCTGACTTAGCAATAGGAAACAAAATTGGAGAACCGAAGGAGGGACACCAACTTGATGGTACAAATCTCCCACCAGAGTGGGAGGAGAGAGCCAAAGCCCAGCTTGATAGGTGGCAGAAAATATTTTCAAAGACTGAGTTTGATGTTGGGGCACGAAGAGTGCCACTCACAGGATTCGGCTAAAGGAAGATAAACCCTTTAGGGAACAGGTCCGGAGGGTCCCTCTGACTGATTTGGAAGATCTCAGGGAGCAACTAGCAGAACTAAAGAGATCTGGAATCATTATAGAGTCCAGGAGTCCTTACGCTTCCCCAATAGTGGCGGTGAGAAAAAAAAACGTCTCATTGAGGTTATGCACTGACTACAGAAATCTCAACAAGCGGACCATTCCTGATCAGTACACCATGCCTCGGATTGAGGATGCCTTGCAGAGCCTATCGGGAGCAAAATGGTTCAGCGTGATGGATCTAAAGCGTGGTTATGGCATTCTCAACAACCAGAGCCTAGTACTTTGTTCCTGCCCTCATCTGAAGTGACAAGTAGTGGGGCACTTCGACCAGAAGCCCCTGAATTTGTACCCCGCAATATACTCACTGAGGAGTTGGAAGAGGATGGGGGGATTCATCATCTAATGAGGAGTTCATGGAGGCTTTGAGTAAGCTAGATAGGGAATTGAGTGATTTGGAAGATGTAGAGCCTAATGTGTTTGACTCAGAAAACAGTGAAGCTGAATTTGTTCTTTCTGAGCCTACTGTGCCTGTCTCAGAAGATAGTGAGGCTGTATCTATCCTTCCTGAACTTAATGTGCCTGATTCAGACAACAGTGCAGTTGAACTTTCTACCAACAAATCTATGATCACTAGAGAACAAAAAGAGTAAAGACTCATTCATCCACCAAAAAAACTGACATATGCTAAACTGGGAGAATGCTCTGAGGAGGCTGTTATACCCTCCAAGAGGTCCAATGCTTCACCTAGTCCTCTCACCGAAAATTTGGTGGAGGACAGCCCCAGCTCACCCCCTTGGCACATCTGAACAAGACACCTCAGTGTTAGTGAACAGTGGACAGAGTAACTTGACCGTACCTGAAAATTGGTGGGAGGATTCTCTGTCCACATGTCAGAAGATGAGTTGTCTGGCTAAGTAATGTTAGAAATAATGCAAAGTATTTGTTGCCCTGCATAACCTAACAAACTTTTCTTCTCATGTATTTACAAAGCGTGTATCAGGATACATACTGTTGTCCTCTTTGGGGACCAAAGACTTTGAGTGGGGGGAGTGTGTAGCGGGTCATACTATCATGAACTAATGATAGTAATGTACTTTTAAATCCCTGCCGGAGTTCCAGTCACGTTGACGTATTGTATTGTGGGACCAGAAGTGCCAGGAGAAACGGACTCCATTGACAATTGTTAGGAATGAACTCCAACAGTGCCTTGCCCTCTCGGAGCACATGACGCCTCCCCACAGCCTTATGGGAGAGGTTATTTAAAGAGAGGGAGGAGCTGTTTTCAGCCTCTTGGGTCCTGCATTCTTTCCTCTGCGGAACAGGGGATAGCTCCACAGCCAAGCAGCTAGGCCTGAAGCCTGGAAGGAGATCCATCCAGAGACCCACCATCTGGAGAGGAACGATCCCAAGTGCCTCGGCTTGTATTTCCAGAAGACTGGGGAAACTTGCCAGCTGACTGACGTATCGGTGGAAGGCTGTTGTATCCAGAGATCGTGTGCTACAGAGCAGTGACTGTTTGGTGCATTTCCGTGAAGGCCTCTCTGAGACTTAGTTGTTCGGGTGAGAGGGCACCTGCCCAAGTTTCAATATTAGAAAAATAAGTGCAGCGCTAGTGGGCATGGGTTTGCATGAAGCAATGTAGACCAATCCCATTTACATGGGTAACATTATAATGATGTAGTCCAAAAACAAGAAAATATATAAAGGGTGGTGAAACCCTATATGCAAACAGGTGAAGTGTAAATAACAAAACAAGTCCTTCAAATCAAAGCAGGCAAGTCTTCATATAGAGCACTCGTGTCCACCGCTCATATGTTGATAGTGAGACTGATGGTGCCCGTGATCAGCACGGATGGGCATACAGGTAAACCAAACAGGTAAATGAAAAAAGATGGGTACTCTTACCACAAATGATGGACACATATGCCAGGAGCAATGTGTCAGATGCGCGTGTAAGAGCTCCTCGGATGGACGGCTCTATAGGGAATGATGATTCAAAAGGTTGTGGATCTTTCCCAGGAATCATAGGGTCCAAGATGGAGAGTAGTTCCAAGATCTCAGATGGAGTAACACTCGTATGTATCCTCAGCAATTCCTTTAATTTACAAGGGTTAAAGGAATTGCTGAGGATACATACGAGTGTTACTCCATCTGAGATCTTGGAACTACTCTCCATCTTGGACCCTATGATTCCTGGGAAAGATCCACAACCTTTTGAATCATCATTCCCTATAGAGCCGTCCATCCGAGGAGCTCTTACACGCGCATCTGACACATTGCTCCTGGCATATGTGTCCATCATTTGTGGTAAGAGTACCCATCTTTTTTCATTTACCTGTTTGGTTTACCTGTATGCCCATCCGTGCTGATCACGGGCACCATCAGTCTCACTATCAACATATGAGCGGTGGACACGAGTGCTCTATATGAAGACTTGCCTGCTTTGATTTGAAGGACTTGTTTTGTTATTTACACTTCACCTGTTTGCATATAGGGTTTCACCACCCTTTATATATTTTCTTGTTTTTGGACTACATCATTATAATGTTACCCATGTAAATGGGATTGGTCTACATTGCTTCATGCAAACCCATGCCCACTAGCGCTGCACTTATTTTTCTTTTATTGTGTACTCACAGGGTGTTTCACTGTTAGTGCTGGCTGCTTCCTTTCTTTCTTCACACTTCAGCAGCGCAACTTTATTTTGTTTTGCAAGTTTCAATATTACCTCAGTTTGAAGTTAATAGTACTTCATCAGACAGAGTTACGTACTATCCACTGCTTTAATGAAGGCGCATAGCATCTGAAAGTCACGCTAGCTGGATTGACTGACGCTGACTGGGTGGTCGGTCCACAAGCATCTGTGTTCTTCAGATTGAGTTCATCATACCCCTTTGAATGAGTTTACCTTTTTCTTCCCTTTTAGGCCTTGTACACACGAGGGAATAAATCCGCTGAAAATGGTCCGACGGACCATTTCAGACGAAAAATCCCCTCGTCTGTAGGGGCAAACGGACAGTTTTGGCCGGATTTCTCCAGCGGAAAAGTTTCAAAGCATGCTTTGGAACTTTTCCACTGGAGAGCTGCCCGTCGGATATGTCCGCTGGTTAGTATGGCAAACCAACGGACATATCTGCCCGCACATGCGTCGTATCCTGTGAATGGATCCGAGGCATGAGCGCAGAAGTGTTTACTTCCTGGTGCGGTGACGTGGCGGTGACGTAGCGGTGACGTGGCGGCGTCAACGTCACCGCCGCGTCACCGCGCTGTCCGCCTGCGGGAAATTTGATCCGATGGTGTGTACAGCCATCGGATCAAACAGTCCGGAGGACATATCCGATGGAAACGGTCCGTCGGACCGTTTCCATCGGATACATCCCATCGTGTGTACAAGGCCTCAGATTACAATTTAAATAAGTGCACCGACGTTCTCAACATAGACTTCATCCTGCAGGATCAGACTGAAGCTGTTTGAACAGGGCCTGGCCAGGCATTTCCGCACTTGTGCTTTACAAGACTGCCCACTAGGGGAGGCTCGCGAGCATAGATTGCCTAGAGTAGTTTCTATGTTTAACAATGTTACCGATTTATTCCCAGTTTTCTCTCTTATTTGCTGACTCGTGTAAAGGGCCCTTTCAGAGTTATTCTGATTAAACCTAATTTATTTCTTTGCTTACCATATGTCAAGTAAAATTATCTTTCTTTTATTATACTGATTGTGTGAGGTGTATTTTACTCATATGGGAGCCACAACTTCAGAGAGAGGTAACAATATTGTTATACTGCATTGCATATTTTGTGTGTGTTATTGTGGGCCCAGCCAAGTAGGGGCCACAATATTCCTACATTTGTCTGGTGTGCCAAGGGAGGGTTCGAGCCACTTAAAAGGGGTGACCAAATTAGAGAGAGTAGATCCCAAATCTAACCAGCGGCTGCAGGGATAGCGCTAAATATATTAAGAAATATTACTTGTAGATTTGTTATTTAGGTAACCTTTTATTCAGAGTCTAGTGGCCCCTAATCACCAATAGAATGTTGATCTACTGAAAAACATGTCTTGAAGGAATTCTCCCTTGAGGCAAAGCTGGAAATAGTTTCAGCTAAGGTATAAGGATTCAAAAGGATAAATAGAAAAGGAATAATGTGATATTTGATCTTTGAATGCTTGAACTCAAGGCTGTTTTCTTAACCTCAGTAAAAAGGGAGGTAAACTACACATAAGACAATTATGGTCTGTTCCAGCTCTATACACTGTCAGACAAATTTTGTTTACAGATATAGCCAAATCTTTTACTCCTCTGGGCACTGTTTTCTGTAGACAAAACACACATTTTGGAGATTTGCTGATGTTTAGTTACTTACCTGCGCCTTTATTTTCTTTTTATGTTTTCAATATATATATTTTTTTTTTAAACACTATTACATAATACAAAAATTACCACAGCTTTTCCATATCTACAGTATATATATATTCTCTTATACAATTGACCTGGGACTATCTTTTAAAATTTAGGGACTATTATCCATAGTTTCTTCTTTATCTTTCCCCATTACCAATTAATAGTAATACCAATATTAATTAATACCAATTAATTACCAATTAATTCTTTATTTCCTTTGTTTCCTAGTTCATTTATACATATTAACAAAAAAATAAATGAAATAAATATTTCACCCCCAACATTTCCCCCCTCCTATAATCCCTCACCCGTCCACACTCATATCAAATGTGTACCATTGCTCCTCTATCCTTAAAACATCTCCAGCATATTTCTGTATTTTATTTATTTATTTTGTTCAATGCTACTGGATTCCAATACCACCTCATCAAAATTTTATAATTTCTGTCTTGATATTTTACAGCAACTGATGTTTTATGTATTATTTCCATTGCCTTCTCCCACTCTACCAATGATATTGGAATCTGCACTTCCTCCTCCCATTTTCTCATATGTATCAATTCATGAGGGAAGTAACAGTTTATAAATAGGGTTGAGCGAACCCGAACTGTAAAGTTCGGGTTCGTACCGAATTTTGTTTTTCTTTGGACCCGAACCCGAATAATTTGCTGAAAGTTCGGGTTCGGGTTCGGAGTTCGGCTATGTAACGGCACGCTGCACGGCAGCCAATTGCCGTTTGTTTCACTTGTGTGACCTAGAAGCCATCACAGCCATGCCTACTAATGACATGGCTGTGATTGGCCAGTGCAGCATGTGACCCAGCATGTGACCCAGCCTCTATACAAGCTAGAGGCACACAGCACAGCTCATCACTCTCCTTTAGCTAGGGTAGGGAAAGGCTGCTGCTGATCTCAGGGACAGATTTAGATAGGATTGTGCTGCTTCAGAAATCGAATTACAATACTCAGCGATCTACATAGCATTAGGTACTGTAGGGAAAGGTTCCTGATGTTCTTACAGGGAGAGAATTAGATAGGAGTCAGTCCTACTTCACAAACCTAATTGCAGCTGCATTGCATATGTTCATCTGACATACTCTGCCTATTGCAGCAGCATTGCATATGTGACATACTCTGCCTATTGCAGCAGCATTGCATATGTGACATAGGGCCAGATTCAGGTAAAGTTAGGCTGGAGTATCAGTGATACTCCAGCCTAACTCTCACTTTGAGCCGGCGTTTCTGTTTTCTTTAGTCAGAAAACAAGAAACGCCGGGTTGGAGTTCCGATACGAGCCGTGTAATTGAATTTCACCGTCGCATCGCAACTGCAATTTAAAAAATGGCACTGGGGGCGTTCCCGCTGATTAATGCCGAAAATATGTTAATCAGCGGGAATCGGCAATTCACGATTGTATTCGGGCGCGACGCAGTGACTTTCCGACGTTTCCGTAAGCGATACGCGGCGTAAAGATAAAGCAGCCCCCTAGTGGAGTATCCTATGTTAAGTATAGCCGTCATCATCGCGTCGAAAAAAAAAATTTTGCGTCGCTTGCGTAAAACGTCCATGAATGGGGATTTGACGTCATTGACGTTCACTGACAGAATTTGGAGAATGCGCACTGGGATGCATTGACAGTCGACACATGCGCAGTACGTTCGCCGCGGGATCGCGCCTAGTTTAAATAATACACGCCCCCTACCCGCCCAATTTGAAATACTCCAGCTCATTTTCGCTACGCTGCCGCAACTTTAGGAGCAAGTGCTTCATGAATAACAGCACTTGCTCCTAAAGTTTCGGCAGAGTAACGTAAATGAGAAACGTTACTCCAGATTAACCATTTAAGACCCAGACACATACGCTGCTAAATGACCCAAGGTGTTTTTACAATTCGGCGCTGCGTCGCTTTAACAGACAATTGCGCGGTAGTGCGACGTGGCTCCCAAACAAAATTTGCGTCCTTTTCTTCCCACAAATAGAGCTTTCTTTCGGTGGTATTTGATCGCCTCTGCGATTTTTATTTTTTGCGCTATAAACTAAAATAGAGCGACAATTTTGAAAAAAATCACAATTTCTTTATCGTACATCACGGGACACAGAGCGCATAGTCATTACATATGGGTTATATGGGTACCTTCAGGTGTGGACACTGGTGTAATCAACTTCACAGGAAGTTCCTCCCTATATAACCCCCTCCCACTGAGAGTGCTTTAGTTTTTTCGCCAGTGTCTTAGGTGTTGGTCACGTCTAGCTGTCCCTCGGAGGTCTCGGGACCCAGGATAGCTAGCCGGATCCGTCCAAAGTGCTTCAGAGCCAAGGTGTACGGTACCCGGGCCCTGCTGGAGTGGGGTTTTGCCTATAATGCCTCTCCTTGGAGGGCTGGATTCTGGGCTCCAGTGCCTTAGTCTCTTCCAAGAACTAAACGCTACTGATGCCAGGATGCTATATAGGTCCAGGGGTGTGGGTTCCTTAACACAGGACCCCGGTCCCTGAAGGTCCAAGACAATACCCACGGAGATGGGGGAAGATTGGGCCTCTTGCATTTTGCAATACCCTGCGGCGTGGAGCAGGTAAGAGGGAACCTGCGGGACTTGGTTCGACAGTAGGTATCCCCCTGGGGGTTCTGGGTTGGCTAACAGTATGCTTGTGCATCAGCCACTATCTCCACTATGTCTGTTGAGGCAGGATGGGATACTAATGTTTACCCAGATAACATGTAGATATATGTATACTTGTGTAAGTTATATATTTGCTACTCACCCCAGGTCTGCCTGTTAACACTGATACTGCAACCCCACATGTTTCAAAGAGGAAATTGCTGGTAAAAACTCCTGTTTCTTAGGAAGCCCATGGGGACAGCTTCCTCGCTGTGTGTGCACTACAATAAGATTAGTGCTTACCTGGTGTCGGTTGGTGCTGCATAACGCTGGTCCATGTTGTTCCTCTGCTCTGCTTCCTCCATGTGGTTTCAGCGTGGTGCGCGCGATTGTGCGCGCGTGTGTGCGCGCGCATGCGCGCGCGCGTGCACGCCGCCTTTTATAGCGTCGGCGTGCGTCGGGGGGGCGGGCCAGCAGCGTCAGGGTCGGTTTAAAGGGAAAACTTTTTCTCTGGCTGGTCTTTCCCTCCTGGAGGCAGAGGAAGAAAGGATACAGAGCGTGCAGCTGGGTCTTTTGGCCACACAGGGACACCTAGTGGCGGTTTTGTGGATCTTCAGGTCTAGGACTTAGGTCCACTATTGACCAGAAAAAAAAAAAAGAAAGTTTTTTTGCTTAAAGGGACTCAGCCTTAGATCCAGCAGTATCTGAGTCTACCTTGGACTCCGGCTAACGGGCATTGGTGTGTCAATACTCACAGGTTTCCTCAGTATTGCCACCTCCTAGGCGGGTAAAAAAAATAAAAAAAAAAATAAAAAAAAAAGAGAAAAAGAGAGAAATTAGTTATTTTTCATTTTTCCTCATACCTGCCCTCATATTGGTTACTCCTAGCTGCAACAGTCAGGTGTTGGCTATAGGGGTGACTCAAGGTTGTACAATGGCTCCAAAGGGATCTGGACCAGCCAAGGCTGCTAAAGGTGCCAAAAAGCAAAAGGGGTCTCCATCGGGGTCAGAGGATTTGGGCCAGGCTTCTACGGCCCCACCCTCGCCAGTTAGAACACCGAGTGGCATAGTACAAGAGCCATTGGGGGTGCTGGGGGCAGAGGCGGCCCCCGATCCACCCATTCCCGTTTACGTGACGGAAGAAATGCTAGCAGCCACCATGAGTGGGCTAGAGAAAAGGTTAACTGCGTTGTTTTCCCGTCCTTGCCCAAGTAGCAAGCGGGCTAGATCCCCCTCACCCAGTGTGGGGTTTTCAGATGCGGAGGTCTCCTCTTCAGAGGAACGGGACCCACAAGGGGATCAGGCAGACCCAAGTCCCGACGGTTCAGACAGGGAAAATTCCACTATAGATGAATATTTTTCGGCCTCTCAAGCGGAGAGCCTGTGGATCCAGTCTTTGACAGATATGGTTCGCACTGCCTTTAAACTTCCAGTGCCAGAACTAGTAGCCCCGGAGGTATCCTCATTGGGTTCTTTAAAGGCTCCATTAACTTGTGCGTCTTTTCCAATGCACCCCCTTCTGCGGAACGTGATTTACCAGGATTGGGCTCGACCTGATAGAATCTTTGTCCCTCCGAAAAGATTCTCTATTCTCTACCCTATGGAAGAGGAATATGTAAAGAAATGGGCACTCCCTACAGTGGACGCGGCCATTTCCTGCGTGAATAAATCCCTGACTTGTCCGGTTGAAAATGTCCATATGTTCAAGGATCCGGTCGACAAAAAATTCGAGACCCTACTGAAGGCAGCTTTCACCTCGGTAGGTGCCATGGTTCAGCCAGCAGTAGCAGCCATTGGTGTTTGTCAGGCCCTGAAGGATCAGGCAAAACATATATTAAAGAACATGCCGGCTCAGCATACTCATGAATTAGCAGAATTCCCTAGGGCTCTCTGCTTTGCAATAGATGCTATTAAGGACTCCATCCAACAGGCATCCCGTTCATCTCTACTGATGGTTCACATGCGTCGCCTTTTGTGGCTAAAGAACTGGTCAGCAGAGGCACCCTGCAAAAAGCTTTTAGCAGGGTTTCCCTTTCATGGGGGAAGACTATTCGGGGAAGACCTAGATAAATATATCCACACCATATCAAGTGGAAAAAGTACTTCCTTACCGGTCAAGAAAAGACCGCGTGGGCCCACGTTTAAACGTCAGGCCATTGCAGGCTCGGCCCCTTCGACTTCCCGTCAGTATCGACGGCCTCCCGGGCGTTCAGCAGTTAATAGCCGCCCACAGGGACAAGCCGCGGCAAACAAGAGGCCCTGGTCTCGCAAGTCGGCTAAACCAGTCATCAAGTCAGATTCATGAAGGGGCGCCCCCACTCTCTTGGGTGGGGGGAAGACTTCAGTTTTTCTCCGAAGTCTGGAAGGCCAGAATTCCCGACTCTTGGGTTCGGTCCGTAGTAGCCTCAGGCTACAAACTAGAGTTTCGAGAAATCCCCCCTCCTCATTTTCAGGGGTCAAGTCTTCCAAGCGACCCGTTAAAGAGGGCCTCTCTCGTAAAGGCGTTGGATCGCCTCTTGCTCCAAGGAGTAATTGTAGAAGTACCAACCCAAGAAAGGGGTCTGGGATTCTACTCCAACCTTTTTTTTATACCAAAACCCAATGGCGACGTCAGGCCTATATTAGACCTCAAACGCCTAAATCGCTTTCTAAGGATTCAGACCTTTCGTATGGACTCCATACGTTCAGTGACAGCCAGCCTGCATCAGGGCGACTTTCTAGCATCTATAGACATAAAGGATGCATATCTGCATGTGCCGATTTACCCAGCACATCACAAGTTTCTTCGTTTTACGATAAATCAAAGTCATTACCAGTTCGTAGCCCTCCCTTTCGGGTTGGCAACAGCTCCGCGGGTATTCACAAAGGTGTTAGCCCCGGTGCTAGCCGTCCTAAGGACAGAAGGCATCTTGGTCCTGGCATACCTGGACGATCTCCTGGTTATCGACAGCTCAGCTTCCAACCTCAATCATGCAGTAGTCCGCACAGTGCGGCATCTAGAAGAGTTCGGGTGGATTGTGAACCAAGAAAAATCAAGGTTACAACCCACAAGACAGTTGGAATATCTAGGCTTTCGGTTAGATACAGAATGCCAGAGGGTATTTTTACCTCAAGAGAAGATCAGGTCGTTGATTCAAACGATTCAAATAGTCTTAGGCAAAAAGAAGCCGACTATTCGCCTATGCATGCGACTGCTGGGAAAGATGGTGGCCGCCTTCGAAGCAGCGCCCTATGCCCAGATCCATACCAGAATTCTGCAGGCAGCTATTCTCTCTGCTTGGAACAAGTCCATACAGGCATTAGACCGTCCATTAGTTCTTTCCCCAGGAGTCAGGCGCAGCCTGTACTGGTGGCTGATCCCTCAAAAATTATCAAAAGGGAAAACCTTTTGCCCCATCTCGTGGAAAATAGTAACCACAGATGCCAGCCTAACAGGTTGGGGGGCAATCTTAGGAAAACGGACCCAGCAGGGACAGTGGTCAGAGGCAGAAAGTCTGCTTCCCATCAATGTCCTAGAGATCAGAGCTGCTCGGTTGGCCCTGGTCGCCTGGACTCTCCCCCTGCAGGGTCTGCCAGTAAGGATACAGTCCGACAATGCCACGGCGGTGGCATACATAAACCACCAGGGGGGCACAAGGAGCCTAGCGGCTCAAAGGGAAGTAAACCTGATTTTTTCATGGGCCGAAGCCCATGTACCCTGCATCTCAGCAGTGTTCATCCCAGGGATAGACAATTCTCAAGCAGATTTTTTGAGTCGTCAACAGTTACTCCCGGGAGAGTGGTCTCTTCACCCCCAGGTATTCCAAGAGATTTGCCAAAGATTCGGAGTTCCCGATGTGGACATCATGGCAACAAGATTCAACAAGAAATTGGACAAATTCGTATCCCGAGCCAGGGACCCCTCGGCCTACGGGACCGATGCGTTGGTTTGCCCCTGGCACCAGTTTTCTCTCCTGTATGCGTTCCCTCCACTACAGATGATTCCCCGCCTTCTACGAAGGATCAGGGTGGAGCGCAGGCCGGTGATCCTGGTGGCCCCAGCCTGGCCCAGAAGGGCTTGGTACGCACTCATCGTGAGGATGTCAGTAGGGGCACCGTGGCCACTCCCCCTGCGCCCAGATCTGCTGTCTCAGGGCCCGATCTACCACCCTGCTTCACAGCAGCTAAATTTGATGGCTTGGCGGCTGAATCCCTAATTCTTAAGGGCAGAGGCCTCTCAGCCCAAGTCATATCTACGTTAATTTAAGCTAGAAAGCCAGTCTCTAGAAATATCTATTACAGAGTCTGGAGAACCTATGTGGAGTGGTGCGAGTCTCAAGGAGGGCATCCTTGCAAGTTTTTTATTGACAGGATCTTGCGATTCCTCCAGGTTGGCGTTGACAAGGGGTTGGCTCTTAGTACTCTAAAGGGGCAGGTGTCTGCCTTATCGATATGGTTTCAAAGGCCTTTGGCCACACATTCGCTTGTGAAAACCTTTTTGCAGGGGGTCTTGCATGTAAATCCCCTTATTAGAGCTCCCCTCTGCCCCTGGAATTTAAATCTGGTCTTGTCGGCTTTACAAAAGCAGCCGTTTGAACCTCTGACAGAAATCCCTCTTGTGCTGCTAACCCGAAAGTTGGTTTTCTTGGTAGCTATGGCTTCGGCCAGAAGGGTCTCCGAGCTGGCAGCCTTGTCTTGCAGGGAACCGTACCTGATTCTGCATAAGGACAGAGTGGTTCTGCGGCCTCAGCCTTCTTTTCTTCCTAAGGTCATATCCAGTTTTCACTTGAATCAGGACCTAGTCCTACCATCCTTCTTTCCTACTCCCCAGTCCAGAGAGGAAAGACTGCTTCATACTTTGGACGTGGTCCGAGCCATGAGGGTCTATCTCAAGGCTACAGAAAAGATTCGGAAAACAGATGTGCTTTTCGTTCTCCCGGATGGCCCCAAGAAGGGTCAGCCGGCTGCCAAGTCTTCCTTGGCTAGGTGGATTAAGCAGCTGATTTTCCAGGCCTATGGTCTGAAGCGCGTTCCACCTCCCTTATCAGTTAAAGCCCATTCTACGAGGGCCATGAGTGCCTCTTGGGCGGCACACCATCAGATCTCTATGGCACAGGTTTGCAAAGCGGCAACCTGGTCTTCCGTACATACGTTTACTAAATTTTATAAGTTGGACGTCGTAAAGGCTACGGACGCAGCATTTGGGCAGGCGGTCCTACGGGCAGCAGTATAGAATCCTCTGGCCCGGTTCACGCCCCCTTTTTTTCTGTTGGTGGAGCTATTTTTTACCTCCTGATATATTTTCTGTTTGGCTATTTTTTGGCCTTACGGTCTCCCTCCCTTCATGGAGCATTGCTTTGGGACATCCCATATGTAATGACTATGCGCTCTGTGTCCCGTGATGTACGATAAAGAAAAAAGGATTTTTAATAACAGCTTACCTGTAAAATCCTTTTCTTGGAGTACATCACGGGACACAGAGCTCCCACCCCTCTTTTTGGGGAACATTGTGTAACCTCAGAGAAATTGCTTGCTACAAAACTAAAGCACTCTCAGTGGGAGGGGGTTATATAGGGAGGAACTTCCTGTGAAGTTGATTACACCAGTGTCCACACCTGAAGGTACCCATATAACCCATATGTAATGACTATGCGCTCTGTGTCCCGTGATGTACTCCCAGAAAAGGATTTTACAGGTAAGCTGTTATTAAAAATCCTTTTTTTTTTTACTTTTTGTTATAAAAAAAATCAAATAAACTAAATTTTAGTAAAACATTTAGGCCAAAATTAATTCAGCCACATGTCTTTAGTAAAAAAAAAAATCGCAATAAAAAAAATAGCTACCTAGCGGGAACAGCGACACTAATACAGCGATCAGAAAAATGATCGCTTAGCGATGCTGGCAATAGGGAGTGAAAGGGTTAACTAGGGCAGTGATCAGGGGGTTAAAACTTTATTAGGGGGGTTGGGGGGGCTATCCTGGACCTAACACTAACTGACTTTTACACTGCCTGTCACACTGACACTAAATGCAGTGATTAGATCACTGCATTCAGTGACACTGTGACAGGGGGGGTGGGGGGGGCGATCACAAGGGGTTAATGTGCCTATGTGTGTGTGTGTCAGTGTTGTGTTGGTGCACACTTACTGTGGATGTCTTCTCTCATCAGCAGCGGTGGGAAACACTGCTGCGATGAGAGGTGACATCATTTCCTCCTTCCTGTGTAAACACAGGAGGAGAAACTGACACGAAGGGGGAGCGCTCCCATTGGCTGGGAGCGATCGCGCGCGCGGGGGGGGGGGGGCGGAAAACACGGACATCCGCCCGCTCGTCGGCGATCGCTCCCAGAGCCAGGGGGACCGCCGCACGCCGCGGAGGGGGTCCCGATGGGACCCCCGAACCACACGAAGGCGAGGATGTAAATTTACGCCCTTGTGCCTGTACGAGCCATGTTGTGGCCGTAAATGTGCGTGCGGAGGTCCTTAAGTGGTTAAAGATGCTCCCATCTACCTGAATCTGGCCCATACTCTGCATATTTCAGCAGCATTACACATGTTCCTCTGACATACTCTGCATATTGCAGCAGAATTGCACATGTGACATACTCTGCATATTGCAACAGCATTGCATATGTTCCTCTGACATACTCTGCATATTGCAGCAGCATTGCATATGTGACATACTCTGTATATTGCAGCAGCATTGCATATGTTCCTCTGACATACTCTGCATATTGCAGCAGCATTGCATATGTGACATACTCTGCATGTTGCAGCAGCATTGCATATGTTCCAGTGACATACTCTGCATATTGTACCAGCATTGCATATGTTCCTGTCAGATACTCTGCATATTGCACTGCATATGTTCCTGTAACATACTCTGCATTAGCTACTGTAGGGTAAGGTTCCTGATTGTGCTTATAGGGAGAGAATTAGTAAGGAGTCAGTCCTACTTCACAACTCTAATTGCACAAGAATAGTGTCCCATCATTGGTATCATTGGCAGGAATAGTGTCCCATTATTTGTGTCAGTGGGAGAAATAGTGCCCCATCATTGGTATCATTGGGAGGAATAGTGCCCCATCATTTGTGTCAGTGGTAGAAATAGAAATAGTGCCCCATAATTGGTATCATTGGGAGGAATAGTGTCCCATCATTTGTGTCAGTGGGAGAAATGGTGCCACATCATTGGTATCAGTGGGAGGAATAGTCTCCCATCATTGGTTTCATTGGGAGGAATAGTGTCCCATCATTTGTGTCAGTGGGAGAAATAGTGCCCCTTCATTGGTATCATTGGGAGGAATAGTGCCCCGTCATTTGTGTCAGAGGGAGAAATAGTGCCACATCATTGGTATCATTGGGAGGAATAGTGTCCTATCATTTGTGTCAGTGGGAGAAATAGTTCCACATCATTGGTCTCATTGGGAGGAATAGTCTCCCATCATTGGTTTCATTGGGAGGAATAGTGTCCCATCATTTGTGTCAGTGGGAGAAATAGTGCCCCATCATTGGTCTCATTGGGAGGAATAGTGCCCCATCATTTGTGTCAGTGGGAGAAATAGTGCCGCATCATTGGTATCAGTGGGAGGAATAGTCTCCCATCATTGGTTTCATTGGAAGGAATAGTGTCCCATCATTGGTGTCAGTGGGAGAAATAGTGCCGCATCATTGGTACACTCTAAAAAATAATGCCTTGACTCAACTAAAAAAATTAACGCAACCGTTTGCATCAAGCATTTTAAGTTATGACAATGTCAGGTAAAATCAAGTGGAAGCAACAACCTACATTGTGTTGAGGTAATTAGCTTTTCTGCTAGATATAAATGCATTTTTATTTACCACCTACTTAATTACTGGCATTATAAACACATATTTTTAAGTTGAGTACTCAACAATATTAAGTTGCTCCAATTCGTTTTTCCAGTTTCTACAATAATTTTTTCAAGTCACATGTACTTAATTGCTACAATTATGAGCAAGCACACTTTTTTAGCTTAATAAACAGCCAATATCAAGTTGGTCCAAAGTTATTTTCTGTATTAGTGTTTAGCTTTGTTTTTATACTATAACTTTCAAAAATAAATTCATTCAACAACACAATTGTTAAACAATTAACTTTATTTTTTATTTTAACATAAATATTAAAGTTAACATAAATAGAAAAATGTTTCAAACATAAAGATTTGTACCATGTATCAGGCCTAATATATCTAAAACCACAGTGCCAAATATAAACTTGGGACCGTCTCACACCGGAAATTGCAGAGTTGCGCTGTATGTTCACATGCAGTTCTGTGTGGTGAGATATCAGCCCATTCATTTTGGATGGGCTGAAATTGCACTGCACTTAAAGTAGTGTATCTGCAATTGGAAACTCATTGCAAACGGATCAAATTATACTTCTGTACTATGAGATCCAGTGCGAGCAAACACACTGTATTTGTGATCTGCATTTGGGGTGTCATTAGCTTAATATTGACAACCCACTGCAGAACACAGCTGCAGTGCATTCTGAACATGGTGTGGCAAATGCAATTGGAATGTGGGTTTTCTGCAATGCATTCTGGTGTGAACTGGCCTCAAAAGTACATTTTGTTTTTATCTTTATTTTGTTGTATCAGTATACAAACAATAAAATGATATTATCAACAAAAATGTCCATAAAAAGGCAACAAGACAAGTCATAATGAAGCAATATTTGGATTTTACAAAGCAGGATGGAAAAATAATACCATTATACATATCAAAGGGAAATGTATGGAGCCCAACATCATATACATACATGCAAGACTACGTTGTCACTGAGGGCGCTATGCTGGCAGTTTTAACCCTTTTCTGCCTGCTAGTGGTTGTTAAAAAATTAAAATAGCGGCGCTTTACTGCCGACACCGCCTCAGTGTGCAAGCAGCCTTGGGGCAAGTATGAGGAGAGAAGAGGGAGCTGATAAGGGGGAAGAGCATCAAACAAAAAAAATAAAAACAGACAAATAGGAATACCACAATAGTGGCCATAGGTTGGAGGGGAGAGAGGAAAACAGTCCCTCCGACTCCAAGGAAAGGCGTCAATAATCAGATTATGGGGTTAATTTACTAAAGGCAAATCAACTTTGCACGTCAAGTGCAATTGCTCTAGAACTGAGGGAAAGTTCTGAAATGAGGTTAAGCTCTGCTTATTATCCAATCATGTGCAAGTGAAAAAACACATTTGTGCTTGTACTGTACATGATTGGATGATAAAATAAGCAGAGATCCCCTTGTTTCTGAGCTTCCCCTCAGATCTACAGCGACTGCACTTCTAAGTTGAAAAAAAAAATTGACTGTAAAAAACAATTTCCAATACAAAATGCCATCAGAGAACAATGACAATGTTGTGGAATGCATAGGTTCTTCAGAAAATACTATTCTTCAGACTCATTACTTTAGAACAGGCTTTTAGTCCATCAAGTTCAAGAAACAGTTTCTGAAAAACGTCAAACGTGTATTTCAGTCTCTTGGGATAGCAAAGATTCAGAGCATATATTATGCCCATCAGCATAGCACAGCATCTTGGGATGTTACATCTCTCCAGGATTTTAGTTCCCTCAACCAGAATGGTTGCTGTCCTGTAGTCATATCCTGAGGTTAGCTGGTTACCAATGATAGCAATTTTCATAATTTGCATAGTTCTGCTTCCAACGTTTCCAAGTCCTTGTAAAAGAAATTAAAACAAAGGTTAGCTTGTTAAAGATAATAAATTGCATAATAACTGCTGACTTTTTAGACTGTCACTCTAAATGACAAGTCATTCGAAATGAAACACAGATTTTGTTTTAGTAAAAGTTTGGTGAGAGACGTTTTTCAGTCTTTGTGCTTTTCTGTCTGTTACAGCGTGACGAATATGCTATCTCCATTACAAACGGTAGTTTTACCAGAACGAGTGCTCCCATCTCATAACTTGCTTCGGAGCACACGTGTTTTGTTCCCGTCATTAAAGCCTACACACGATCATTTTTCACAGTGTGAAAAACGATGCGAAAATTTAGAGCATGTTCATGTTTAATGCCCATTTTTCACGTCGTAAAAAAATGCTCTAGAGCCTACACAAGATCGTTTTTAACCACTTGACACCCGCCCGCTGTCAAATGACGGTGGGCGGGATACTCTATTGTTCTGACAGGACGTCATATGGCGTCCTGTTTTTTAAAGCCATATGGGGCGCGCAACCGTCACGTTACTGGGAACACAATTGCGCGTTCCCAGTGGCCGCGATGGCCGCCGGGCACCCGCGATTGTCAAGTAACTGAGCAGGACCGTGGATCTGTGTGTGTAATGATGGTGTGTAAACACAGAAATCCACATCCTGTCAGGGAGAGGAGACGATGCTGTGTCCCTTGTACATAGGGACACAGATCGGTCACCTCCCCCAGTCACTCCCCTCCCCCTACAGTTAGAACACTCACTAGGCTACACATTTAACCCCTTTCCCGCCCCCTAGTGGTTAACCCCTTCCCTGCCAGTCACATTTATACAGTAAACAATGCACATTTATATCACTAATCTCTCTATAAATGTGAATGGTCCCAAAAATGTGTCAAAAGTGTCCGATGTGTCCGCTATAATGTCACAGTCCCGGAAAAAAAAAAAAATCGCAGATCGCCACCATTCCTAGTAAAAACAAATCATAATTATGTCCCCTATTTTGTAGGCAATATACATTTTGCACAAACCAGTCACTATACGGTTATTGCGATTTTTTTTACCAAAAATTTGTAGAAGAATACGTATCGGCCTAAACTGAGATACATTTTTTTTTAAATGGGATATTTATTATAGCAAAAATTAAAAAATATTGTGTTTTTTTTTTTTTCAAAATTGTCGCTTTTTTTTTGTTTATAGCCCAAAAAATAAAAACCGCACAGGTGATCAAATACCACCAAAAGAAAGCTCTATTTGTGGGGAAAAGGACATCAATTTTGTTTGGAAACCACATCGTACGACCGCGCAATTGTCAGTTAAAGTGACGCAGTGCCGGAAGCTAAAATTTTGTCTGGGCAGGAAGGGGGTATAAGTGCACAGTAGGCAAGTGGTTAATGCCATTTTTCATGTCATGTGTACGCGGAATTCGTTTTGAAGTTTTCCCATGATTATCAGGCAAATAAAAAAATATGAAACAACACAGTCACTTCCAGTGCTAAGGGGTCTTCTGAGGTGAAGGGTAATAGGGACAAAGCTATCCCAAGACTGAGTGGATTCTGGCCTCCTCAGATAGGGTGATCCGATGAAAACAATGAAAAATACATAAATGGAAGGCACGCACACCTAGTGCATTACCAACAACAATTTAATTCATAAAAATCCACAAAAAGTGGGTACTCACAAAGCACAAATCTCAATTGAGCCATATAAAAAACACACACCGTGTGGACATGTGCAGGAACACAACACAGGGTATAGCTGATATGTTTCAGGGGCACACCCCTTTTCCTAGCTAGGCTAAGGCAGGGGTTGTGCCCCTGAAATGCATCAGCACATGTCTACACACTGTTTTTTATAGCTCAATTGAGATTTGTGCTTTGTGAGTACCCACTTTTTATGGATTTTAGGAATTAAATTGTCATTGGTAAGGCACTAGGTGTGCGTGCTTTCCATGTTTGTCTTTTTTGTAACTAAAAAATAATAATTTAATGTAATCAATCATTTTCAGCTTAAGTTCAATAATTGAATATTTGAATAGATACAGAGACTACAGAGTGGTTCTTATATACTGCATGTTTCATTTTTTTTCTCAATATGTTTTGTTTACTTACGCTAAACTCTTTGAAAAGGTCTTCCTCCCTCTCTCCAAGGTACACGATAAGGCAGCGGATGGCTACTTCTCTGCGCGTTTCAATTGTATTGTGCTAATGAAGAAAAATGGTGTAAAAAGAATCAGGGCAAAGTCCCTTAAAGTAATTGCATAGAGTAGCCCCAATCCTCCCCCTCTTCTGGGGTCCCCAGGTGGAGCTACCGGCTCCACCCCCTTCCGAATGCCCCCATAGTAAAACCACTAGCTATGGGGGAACTCATGTGAGCTTGCTCCCAATCTGGGCTCTGTGCGTCTACTGAGACACAACTTGGCCCTGTCCCCAGTCTCTTCTCACTGTGACTTTGACTAACAGCAGTGGCAGCCACTGGTCCCCCGCTTCTGTCATGGAGCCAGTGAAGAGAGAGATAGAGAGAAGCTATGCTGCTCTCAAGCACAGTGCTGGATCAACATTGGGCTAACGTAAGTATTTGGGGGGCTGGAGAGGGGATATCATGCATACAAGTTTCGTTTGTACCTTAAAGCGGAGTTCCACCAAAAAATGGAACTTCCGCTTTTCGGAACCCTCCCCCCTCCGGTGTCACATTTGGCACCTTTCAGTGGGGTGCAGATACCTGTTCAATACAGATATTTGCTCCCACTTCCGGGCATAGATAGCCACATTATCTGCGGGAATCTACGCCATGTCCAGCACCTCCTCTACTCCCCACTGTCTTCTGGGAGACACACATCCCAGAAGACAGTAGTGACTATTCAGATGACACAGCGCAACTCGTGCATGCGCAGTAGGGAACCAGGAAGTGAAACCGCAATGCTTCACTTCCCAATTCCCTTACCAAAGATGGCAGCGGCAGCACCCGAGAGCCAAGGGAGAGATCAGCTTCGGGTGCTGACATCGCAGGTGCCCTGGATAGGTATGTGTAATTATTTTAAAAGTCAGCAGCTGCAGTATTTGTAGCTGCTGACTTTAATTTTTTTTTTTTTTTTAATTGGTGGACCTCCACTTTAATACAGACAATGCAGAAAAGTGAAAAAAACTTCTGCCTTTAAACCACTTTAATCAATATAATCTGAATGGGTGAAAACCCAACAACCTTCAAGTAGTAAAGACTATGAAAAAAGGTTTCCTCTGCAAGGCAATGTTAAAATGTGCTAGTATGTACTGAATACCAGCACATTATGAAAGACTTAAAACTAAGCCCTCCAGCGACGTGCTGTCAATGCTACAAATGCTTCCATCTTCACCCGGTCCTCTTTTCTGGTACGCAAACCCCAGCCGTCTGACTGGCCAAGCCGCCATGATATAACTCCCACGCACGTTTAGGAGATATTCATTTTACCTAGAGGTAGGCTTTATTATAAGCTTACTTGTAGGTAAAAATAAACAATGAGCATTTACTATTACTTTCAATAAAGAGATAAATCTAAACAATTGTCATACCAGAAGAAGCATGTCTGATCTGCTTGATTCTCATTTCAGCCGCTCCTCCTCGTGATGATACTATGTTCGGCAGTTTTGGGGTGCAATAGTCAAGTTTTGCCATAAAGGTGGACTCAAGGCTTGTGGCCATAATTCTCTTGAATTTTTCATTTATCTGTTGGATACAAAAGTAGAATAATTAAATGTTTCCGGATCATTAACTTTACACCACTAATTCATATCACAGCACAAGAGCTAAGGAGAAACAGCCCTTAAAGTGTTACAGAACTCTTTTTTATTATTATTAAAATAACAAACATGTCATACTTACCTGTGCAGAGGTATTGCTCAGCATGGCCCTGGTCCTCCTCTTCTGGGGTCCCCACAGCGATCTTGGCTCTGTCTACTTTTCTGCAGGACCACCATAGCCAGCCTCTGGAGATGGGTGAGGTAGTCCCTGCATAACAGCAGTTTTGTCACAAAAGCAACACTGGAGAAACCAAGAAGAGATCTGTGGAAAAATAATTGGCAGTTATTTTATGCATTACCCAGATATATCCCTGTCCAAAATACAATTGAATTTGGTCACTAGCACTTTGGGGTTGATTTACTAAAGGCAAATCCACTCTGCATTACTAGTACACCTGGAAGTGCAGTCACTGTTGATCTGAGGGGAAGCTCTGAAATGAGAGGAAGCTCTGCTGATTTTACCATCCAATCATGTGCAAGCTAAAATGCTGTTTTTTTTCCTTGCATTTCCCCCTCAGATCTACAGTGACTGCACTTCCAAGTGCACTTTTATTGCAAAGTGGATTTGCCTTTATAGTAAATCAACCCCCTTTGTTTAAATTTGAAAAAATGATAATCCTATGTGAATAACAGCAAATTTTAAACAAACCATGAAGTCTTGAATGTAGTTATGCCATAGAAGCTAAAATCTATAATACACTGACTCCCCTGTCACAATTTTTTTTCAACCTTAGCAGATTTCACAAATGCCACACTATCAATCCTATCCACTGACATGAGGCAATGATGTCCACAAGGCTAAATACAACCAGCACTATATTAGGACAAAGTTTGTTAATTGGTGTGGCCTTTTAACCCCTAGATCTCTAGCTATAGGCTATAAGGGATTACATATATTAATAGTTCCAAATTTCATTGTAAAACAAATTATTCTTACCTTTAAAAATGTATTTTATATCTCTGTGCAGCAGCAGGTCTTGCTTCCACCATGTCTCAACTTTCTCTGTGTTAAGTTGGTGGGGGAGGAGACTTGCAATAACTCAAGATAGAACAAAATTGAGTTACCAAGTCCATTTTATTGAGTTATCACAACTTAAATTTCCTTTTACATCAATGAATGCAGAAAGGGGACTGTACACGACACACACAATTAAGTTGCTGTAATTTTCAACATTTTTACATCAACACAACTTATTAAAATAGGTTTTCAACATAAAAAGTTTATTTAAAACAATACATTAGAATTTTTATCTTGGAAATATGCATTTAATTAAGTGGTGGTAACAGGTCTCTCGAATTACTTTTTAGAGTGTATCAGTGGGAGGAATAGTGTCCCATCATTGGTTTCATTAGGAGGAATAGTGTCCCATCATTGGTTTCATTGGGAGGAATAGTGTCCCATCATTTGTGTCAGTGGGAGAAATATTGCCGCATCATTGGTATCAGTGGGAAGAATAGTCTCCCATCATTGGTTTCATTGGGAGGAATAGTGTCCCATCATATGTGTCAGTGAGAGAAATAGTGCCCCATCATTGGTATCATTGGGATGAATAGTGTCCCATCATTTGTGTCAGTGGGGGAAATAGTGCCCCATCATTGGTATCGGGTGGGAGGTATAGTGTCCCATCATTGGGGAAGGTTCCTGCTTGTCAAGATTTGTTTTATGTATTTTATGTTATTTTAAGTTATTTCCCTATCCAAATTTGATTTCAGAGTACTTGCCATGCTCTTGCCAACATTTTGC
Source organism: Rana kukunoris (assembly GCA_029574335.1). NCBI lineage: Eukaryota > Metazoa > Chordata > Amphibia > Anura > Ranidae > Rana > Rana kukunoris. The sequence continues at coordinate 33,675,065 of CM056059.1, read as the reverse complement.
TGCCATTTTCATCCCTCTAGCCATTTCCCTTCGTTTTTTAGAGACATTTTAGTAGTCAAAAGTCCGTGTCCCCATAGACTTCAATGGGGTTCGGGTTCGGGGTCAAGTTCGGGTCCCGAACCCGGACTTTTTTCCGAAGTTTGGCCGAACCCGCCGAACCTGAACATCCAGGTGTCCGCTCAACTCTATTTATAAACTTTAGAAAAACTGTCAGGGATGTCTAACACAGGCATCCAGCACAGGTTAAACAGATACGTGGGCTTCACCTAAGGTATCAAGTACAAAAGTAAATGAAAAATATATACTAAAGATAAGGTACAGGTGCAAACCAAACAACAGCAAACCAAAAACAAGCAATGCATACAAGAAAGCACAGCAAACCCCCAAAAGACCTAATCTAACCAATATATACCAGATGGAGGGAGCACATATACATAATCAAGGCAGGGATGAGAGACAAGGGGAAACAGGCGGCCAGATGGAGGGAGCAGTGGCAAGGGGAAACTGGAAGCAGGAAACAGGGGACAAGGCTCAAGCAGATCAGGAACAGATTTAGGGAATAGATCAGGTTAGGCAGGCACAGGGTTTGCTAGCCTTGTCCCTGAAGACTCATGGCTTTAGAGGATACTGAAGCCCTGAACCCTAGTGAAGGACGGGCTTATATACTCCCAGCAGTTTACATAAGGTGCAGCTTGATTAATGAAAGAGTCCATCTACTGGGAGACACCCGCTGGTGGCCACCAGAATTACACCCTTTGGTGCTGAAAGCAATAGTGCCACCAGCAGGTGATTCAAGCCATAACATGGATCATGACAAAGACTTTTGCTCACTTCTTGATCGTCTATCAACAAGTGTTTAATATCTGTAAATGATCGATTTATTGCTGATAGTTGCATTTTTGATTTAATATATGTGTTTAATTGGTAGTATTGTATCCATTTATTTTTATATTCTAATTCCATATCTTGTAGTTTTGGTAGTTTACCTTCCTGTGCCATTCTCGTAATCTCTAAACTATTACAGTTTATTGACTTTTCTGCTGGAGGGAATTCTGCATTGGAGAACAATGGAGTCATTGGGCCAGCCATCGTAGATAGTCCACCCTTTTTTATTATTGTATCCCATATTTTTAAAGTTTCTAAAAACAAAAATCTTTTTTTTCAGGTCAGAGTTTTTTTTTTAAGTGTATTTTGTGCGTGAACTCGAGAGAGAGGAGCCGGACTGCAGGAGTTGGGAGTAGGCAGACCCTCCCCCCGGAGGCAATCGCCATCCTTCTCCATGCCCCCGGTGGCAATGGTGGGTGTGAGGGGGGGCCTCCCACTCACCCCGCCCTACCTGCTCCACTTGGGAGCCTGACTGGGGCCCAACGGGACCCCAACGGGGCAGAGGGACTCCGCCTATGAGGGAGTGAGGAGGTCTAGCCCACCCAGCCAACCCCGTAGGTCCTTCGCCTCTCTTTATTTTAGGAGACCGCATGGCCAAAGTGCGTGTGTGTTAAACCAATTTCATGTGCATGCAAGTGTGTTTTTTTTTTTGGGGGGGGGGGCATACTAAGCACAGGCGTACCTTGCATAGCACACCCACCGGGAGCCGGGCTGAGACCACCAAACTCAATTCACATGTAGCCAAAACCGGGATCCGAACCCTTGGCTGCAGAGGTGAACGGCTTGTCAGCGCAGTGCCAATCACGTTGAGCCACCACAGCTCCCACAGGTCAGAGTTTTTATCCATGAAATAATTACACCTATTGGCCCAGATTCATAAAGCAATTACGCCTGTCTAACTGGTGTTAGACAGGAGTAATTTCAAATTTCGCGCGCCGTATCACTAGTTTGAATTCTCAAACCATGATACGGCGGCTTCGGGCTTCGATCCGAGAGGCTTACGTCTTCGTAAGCCTTCGGATCTACGCTGCGATATTTTTGCGGCCGCTGGGAGGAGTTTTCGTCGTTTTGATGCGTCGGGATATGCAAATGTGTTTTTACGGCGATCCACGAAGATACGAGCGGTCTTCGCAATCGCTTACGTCTGTTTTTTTTTACGTACTGTTAGACCAGCTTTTTGCTGGTCTAACGGTGCGTAGCCCATGTTAAGTATGGCCGTCGTTCCCAGCGTCAAATTTAATTTTTATTTTTTATTTTATGCGTAACTCGTTCGGGAATAGAAATGTCCGTAAACGACGCTACTCAAACAACGAATGACGTAACGACGTGATTTCGCGCAATGCACGGCGGGAAATTTGCGAACGGAGCATGCGCAGTTCGATCGCCGCGGGAACGCGCCTATTTTAAATCCTTCACGCCCCCTACTCGTGTAGATGGATTGCGACGGGAGAAATACACTACGCCGCCGTCGTTTACTGGACAAAATCTACCTGGATTCCACGTAGAGCCAGGTAAAAAACGGCGGCGTAGTGTATTTCTGATACGCTACGAGAATCCAATTCTCTCTGAATCTGGGCCATTATGTTTTCTTCTATATTGATCCACTTCTTATTTTCTGTATTATGATACTAATCTATTATTCTAATTAATGATGCAGCCTGTGAATGCTTAGAGAAGTCAGGGAGCGCAAGGCCTCCATTTTCTTTGTTCTAATCAATATTTCTCTTTTTATTCGTGTTTTTTTTGTGCCCAAATAAAAACTTCCCATAGTTTTTTGTAATTACATGATTATTATTTTTTTAAGGAATCAAAGGTATAGCTCGAAATACATATAGTAATTTTGGTAGTATATCCATTGGAGTGGATTATTATTATTTTTTTAAATAGTTTATTTATAAGTTTTTCAAGTCATACAAAAGAAGATACACAGGAATCATTAACAGTTTGAAAGAATGTCAGGTATACATTGTCTAAGCGAACTACCAAGCACATACAATTTGTACAAGTAAATGAATGGCGATGTGAATGAACAGTTACCTTGAGTGGGATATAGAAAACCAATCCCGTTAAAGAAAAGTAGAAAAGATAACCACAAAGTAATATAAGTAAATCATAGAGACTGAAATTACCCGACCTGGCCTCATAGGGGTCATAGAGGCAACATAAACATACTGGGCCAGATTCTCGTAGATGCGCGCCGAATTATGCAGGCGTTGCGCATCTCAGATGCACTACGCCAACGTAACGCGGAGTGGCAAGTACCGTATTCCCTAAGTAAATGCGCTCCAAGATGCGCCTGCGTCACGTAAAATCATCGGCGTAATCCGGCGCAACAACAAAGTAGGAGGGAAGTGGGCGTGTTGCATTGTAATGAAGCGTGACCCCATGCAAATGCAGGCCGGGACGAACGGAGCATGCGCCGTGATGTGGATGACCCGCGTCGTGACGTGGTTGACCCGCGCCGTGACGTGGATGCCTTCTGCGCATGCGCAAAGCCTCCCTACGATTCGCCGGCGCAGGGTATATAATGCGGCCACACATGCGCCCGTGCAGCGCAAACGTCTCCCATTTTATTGATTGTGACGGCCAAACTTTGTGCAGGACAATGACTAGTGTTGGTAAGGAGAGGAGGAAGAAAAATTTCTCCCCAGAGGAGAGGGCCATTGTTGTGAGGGCAATGGAGAAATATGATTCGCGGCTCCATGGTGCTGACAGTGCCCGGACCAGCAAGTCCCGGAGGGATCAGATCCTAATGAAGGTCGCTTGCCAAGTCAATGCCCTTTCTCATGAGGTCCGGACACCGCAGGACATAAAAAAAAAAATGAATGACCTGCGGCGTCTCGTGAAGGGCAAGCTGGCTGCGATTGCTCGGCATGCCAGGGGCACTGGAGGGGGCCCACCCTGCACCGTCCGCCTTAATGAGGAGGAGAAGGTGTTCGCCTGCTGCCTGCAGACGGAGCAGGTTGAGGAAGTTGGGGGCTATAAGTCCGAAAAGCCAGCACTGAGGACAGGTAAGTGTGTTTTATATTCTATCTCTTGTGTAGCATGTGTGGGGGTAGAAGGGAACATGTGCCAAGTGTGTGGGTCCACCAACATGGGCATCTTTTGTGTCATCCACAGATGTGCAGGAGGGAGCGGGGCCATCTGTTGCTGCCAGGGCCCCTCAGGATCCATCCCCCGAGCATCCAGTCCCTCTGGCTGCCCCCCTGGAACAGGACTTGGAGGGAAGTGGGCACACGTCTACGGAGGAGGTGGTTGAGGAGGATCTCGTAGACCAGGACCAGGACCTCTACCTTGTTTTGGAGGAGGACGATGGGTTGCCCGGACCAGCCCAGGCTATCCCCCCATCTTTATCAAACCCCTCAGTGTCCCCCCCCCAACCTCTCCAGTCCCTCTGTTTCCCCCCTCATCTCCGGCCCCTCAACATCCTCCCCTTATGCCCGGTCCCCTGCCACTCCCCGGAAGGCGACGTGCAAGACCAGGGGTGTTCACAAGGTCCTGCCGGAACAGCTGGCCAGACAGCAGGACCAGCAAAATCGGCACCTGTCAGAGGTCGTGGAGGAGATGAGGCGCCTGGCCGACAGCCTGGCCTCCTCGGGACACCTTACAGATGCCATACAAGACATTGCTGGCAACAGCGCAGCGACGCTGACCAGCCTGGGGGAGCTGCAGGTGACCACCTCTGACCTTGTAGGGGAGGTTCATGCCCTGCGCCTTGCAGTCGAGGAGCAGACTGCTGTGCAGACCCGCATAGCGGTTGCCCTGGAGGGCATGCAGGCAGCCAGGGAGGGACGTGGGGATGCTCCTCCTCCACCTGCTACCCCACCCCCCACTTGTGGCTGCCCCCAGGCAAGTGAGGGGCAGGAGTCGTGGCACCAGGCGGAGCCCCCGCCAGGCCCATTTAAATGGTTTTCTTATTATTTTGCTCTGGTTAAGAGCTTTTCATTTTGATTTATTTTATGCTCTGGTTAAGAGCTTTTTATTTTGATTTATTTTATGTTCTGGTTAAGAGCTTTTTATTTTGATTTATTTTATGCTGTGGTTAAGAGCTTTTTATTTTGATTTATTTTATGCTCTGGTTAAGAGCTTTTTTTTTTTACTTGATACTGCACACGGTGCAGTGTGAATGGTGGGTGAATGTGAGGGGGTGGCACTCCTGCCAGTAAGGGGTGTCACCCTCGGCCGTTGGGGAGAAGTTATCCCCACGGCTGTGTGAATGGTGTATGAATGGACAGCGTCACCATTGGGGCCTTGACGCGGCGTTGCTGCTCCCAAGTCCTACATGCTGGACTTGGGCTAATCCAATGTGATGTGGGGTGTGTGATCTAGGGACCACAGTGGTGTAAACACGTGCATTGTCTGTGTGCCATGATGAATGTGTGTGTTTAACGCTCAAAGATTCGTAACACGAGGACCCTCCTGACTGCTCTTCCATCAGCAGACGGGGTCTCCTCTGGCAGGGGGTGGCTGTGTGGTTGGGGGGTCAGGTCATCACGTAGGGCAATCTGCAGGCCCTTTCTCACGGCAAAGTTGTGCAGAATGCAACATGCACCGACGATCTGACCCACAAAGTTGGGGGAATACAATAGGGCCCCCCCAGACTTATCCAGGCATCGGAAACGGGACTTCAGGAGGCCAAATGTGCGCTCCACCACTGCACGGGTTTTGATGTGTGCTTCATTGTATCTTCTCTCTCCTCTGGTTTGGGGGTTCCAGAAAGGAGTCATGAGATGGGGTCCCAGTACATATGCAGAGTCACCTGTAAGGGAAAAGACAGGAGGATGTTAGTCATGCATGTGCCCCTTGTGATGTCAGCATCATGGGGGGGGACAGTCATGCCTGCCACCCATGTCACTCACCAACCAGCCAGCTGTCCCCATACATGTCCTGCTCAAAATCTTCTGGGATGTTGCTTTGACGGTATATGTAGCTGTCATGGCTGGACCCGGGGTCTTTGGCACGGACGTGCCATATTAAGGTATTTGGCATCGGGTATCACCTATACGTTGATGGAGTGCCAATGCTTTCGATTGCGGTATATGTGCTCTGTGGCACTGGGGGGCTGGAGTGCCACATGTGTGCAATCAATGGCCCAGATGGTGCGTGGGAATCCGTCAATTCTGTAGAAATCTGTCATTGCCTTCTGCCGCAGGTGCTCAGTGGTGGGTCTGATGATGTGGTGGGACATGCGTCTGAGGAGTGCGGGGATAACCTGGTGCACACATCTGCTTATGCTGGTTTGTGACATCCCAGCCACCACTCCACTTGTACGCTGGAATGATCCACTGGCCAGGAAATGGAGTGTTGCCAGGACCTTCACCAGTGGCTGCAGTGCATGTGAGCGGTGTGTTGGGCTGGTGATGTCATCCTGCAAGGCTGTGGTTAGTTCCAGGATGGCAGCAGGGCTGAATCTGAAGATGCGATACACCTCCTCATCACCCATGCCAAAGAGGCTCATGCTCGCTCGGTAGATCCTCTCACGTGCCCCCCTCCTCCTACTCCTCCTTCTATGCTCCTCTTCCGTTGCATACATTAGTAGTGATAAGACCATGGCTGCCCCTGACATGTTGGCATACGAATGTGTTGTCCAGTAAGTGTGATTGACCAGCTCGTCCGTTATGGTGCTGCTGTAGTTGCTCTCCAGCTGACTTGCACACGGTCTTGAGCAAAGTTACCCGTGCTTTTATGAGGGGTATGTTTACTCAAGGCTTTCGAGTTACGCGCACCACGAGTAGCCAACGCAAGTTTCGGGAATCCGCGCATCTCCCTCATTTGCATATTTGCATGCTAATTCAATGGGAACTGAATATTTACGATGCGTAAGTATGCGCCTACGCCGCGCTAGCTTAAAGCATTTTCGCCGCTCAGACGAAAAAGATTTTCTCGCGTATGTGGTTCTGTGTTTACCGCACATCGATATGCAGGCGCACATTTACAATTACGCCGCGCATATCCATTTACGCAGGCGTAGCGCCGCTGAGAATCTGGCCCATTGTAAACATACTGTAAAAGTTTTACAGTAAAACCCACCAAAAAAAAAAGAAAACTCATAAGAATACGTAAGCACTTGATGATATCTAACTCGGTGCATTACCTTTTGACCCATACTCGGATTCATCCCACGCTGACCACCTCTCAGAAAATTTCTGCTCTGTACTCTCCACTGTAGCCGTCAGTTCTGCGTCATTCTGCGTATGAGGGCCTCTAGCTTCGAAGTCTGTTGGCTTCTCCAAAGTCAAAGAAGGGGATCTGGAGGAGAAACAATGGGCCAGATTCACGTATTCCAGAGCATCTTTGCTCTGGAGTAACGCTTCTCATTTGCGTTGCGCTGCCGAATTTTTAGGAGCAAGTGCTGTCATTCACGAAGCACTTGCTCCTAAAGTTGCGGCAGCGCATCGCAAATGAGCCGGCGGAATTCAAATGTCGCGGGTACGGGGAGTGTAGTATGCTAACTACGCGCGATCCCGCCGCCGACGTACTGCGCATGCGTCGAGTGTCAAAACATCCCCGTGCGCATGCTCCAAAATCTGTGAATGAACGTCAATGACGTCACATTCCCATTCATGACCGTTTTACGCAAGCGACGTTTTTTTTTTTTTTCCCGACGCGATGACGACGCCTATACCTAACATAGGATACTCCAGCCCCATGTAGGTATATCTATGCGCCGCGTATCCCGTCCGGAAACGTCGTAACGTCACTGCGTCGCGCCGGATTTCGATCGTGAATTGCCGATTTCCGCTCATTAACATATTTTTTGAGCGTAAATCGGCGGGAACGCCCCCGGCGCCATTTTTAAGTTGAAGTAACGATGCGATGGCGAAACTCAGTTACGCTCATCGCATCGGAACTTCAACCCGGCGTTTCTTGTTTTCTGGTTACAGAAAACAGAAACGCCGGCTCAAAGCCACTGTTACGCTGGCGGATCACTCGATCCGCCAGCGTAACCTTTCATGAATCTGGCCCAATGCCTAATCTGTAGGTATGAGTGTAAGAGCTTTTGGGGAATTTGATGCTGTGTTTGCAACTCAGGAAAAGTCAGTAAACGCTGTGTCACAGGACTAACAAAATGCCGTAGTTGGAAGAGTCCAGCCTGGGTCCATGGCAACTTACGATCATAGGAGAGGCTCAGGGGCGTTGCTAGGTCCCAAAAAGACCAGGGGCTTCAGCCCGCAAGCCAAGCTGGCACCGGGGGGGGGGGGGGGTTGCTGCGGTAGGCGGAGTGGTGCCGGGTGACCTACCTGACACACACACCCAGACCTACATGTGTGTGTCAGTGTACACACACACACTGACATAACCTGAATACACCAACACTGACCACTACACTACACTGACCACTACACTACACTGACCACCACACTACACTACACAGACCAAACCACACTACACTGACCAAACCACACTACACTGACCACTACACTACACTGACCACTACACTACACTACACTGACCAAACCACACTACACTGACCACTACACTACACTGACCACTACACTACACTGACCACTACACTGACCAAACCACACTACACTGACCAAACCACACTACACTGACCACCACACTACACAACACTGACCAAACCACACTACACTGACCACTACACTACACTGACCACTACACTACACTGACCACTACACTAAACTGACCACTACACTGCACTGACCACCACACTACACTGACCACTACACAACACTGACCACCACACTACACTACACTGACCAAACCACACTACACTGACCAAACCACACTACACTGACCACTACACTACACTGACCACTACACTACACTGACCACCACACTACACTACACTGACCAAACCACACTACACTGACCAAACCACACTACACTGACCACTACACTACACTGACCACTACACTACACTACACTGACCAAACCACACTACACTGACCACTACACTACACTGACCACTACACTACACTGACCACTACACTACACTGACCACCACACTACACTGACCACCACACTACACTGACCAAACCACACTACACTGACCAAACCACACTACACTGACCACCACACTACACAACACTGACCAAACCACACTACACTGACCACTACACTGACCACTACACTACACTGACCACTACACTACACTGACCACTACACTAAACTAACCACTACACTGCACTGACCACCACACTACACTGACCACTACACAACACTGACCAAACCACACTACACTGACCACTACACTACACTGACCACTACACTACACTGACCACTACACTACACTGACCCCTACACAACACTGACCACTACACAACACTGACCACCAACACTGACCACTACACTAACCAAACCACACTACACTGACCACTACACTACACTGACCACTACACTACACTACACTAACCAAACCACACTACACTACACTGACCACACTACACTACACTAACCCCACTACACTGTCCACACTACACTGACCACACTACACTGACCACACTACACTGCACTGACCACACTACACTGCACTAGCCACTCACAGACTACACTACACTGACCAGACATAGACTATCACTGACCAGACATACACTATCACTGACGTCACCTACCTCAGCTGTGGTGGGAGGGAGGAGGGAGACTCAGGAGAGGAGAGCCGCCAAGCAGGGATGTGGTGTGGTGTGCCCGTCACACATATTCAGCCAGAGGAGGAGACTCAGCACTGCAGCAGAGCCGTAGAGAGCCGCCGAGCGGCATTGTACTTCCCGCCTTCTGAGCTTGCGGCGCCTGATGATGGACGTCACACATCCCCCGCAAGCCCGGATTGGACCAGAGGGACGTCCATCATAGGCGCTGCTGCACGTTCCAGAAGGCGGGACCTGCTGTGTCTTCCAGGCCGGCACGCTCAGAAATAGAATGGTCCCTCCCTGCTTGGCAACGATCGCGGCGGCGGCGCTCGGGGCTAACAATGCACTTCTTCATGCCCGAGACTCGGGGCTTTTCAGACACCCATTCGGGGCTCCAGCCCCCTTAGCTAGGGCCTAACGACGCCTCTGGAGAGGCTATCTGGGATGTCTGGGTTGAATAGGATATTCAAGAGTGGTGGGCACGGGGAGGACAAGGAATAGCGCTCAGAGCAGTGTTTCCAAATAGACAACGTGAACAGCATGGGAGCTAAACAAATTTTCCGCAGTTGGGGCATATGAAGGGCAGTAGAGGGCCAGAGAATATAGCAAGGGTGGACTGGGGCCATGACATTCATTTCTATTTCCGCCCATCTATTCGGGGCTTTCCGGGAGGTCCATTAACCACTTAAGGACCACCTACTGCACATATACATCGGCAGAATGGCACGGCTGGGCACATCAACGTATATATATGTTGGTTTTAGTACCCAGCCGCGACGCGCTCCCGTGACCCAGTCTGAAGCTCCAGGACCGGGACCGCGGGACTCGCGGACCCGATCGGCGCTGCAGTGCGGCGATCGGTCCCTGGAGCTGAAGATTGGGGAGAGCCGTGTGTAAACACGGCTTCCCCGTGCTTCACTGTGGCCGCAGAATCGATCACGTCATCCCTGTTATAGGGGAACGTGATCGATGAAGTCACACCTACAGCCACACCCCCCTACATTTGTAAACACACACAGGGAACACTCAAAGTCACAGTGCCCCCTTGTGGTTAACTCCCAAACTGCAACTGTCATTTTCACAGTAAACAATGCAATTTAAATGCATTTTTTGCTGTGAAAATGACAATTGTCCCAAAAATGTGTCAAAATTGTCCGAAGTGTCCGCCATAATGTCGCAGTCACGAAAAAAATCGCTGATCGCCGCTATTAGTAGTAAAAAAAAATAACTAATAAAAATGCAATAAAACTATCCCTTATTTTGTAAACGCTATAAATTTTGCGAAAACGAACCGATAAACGCTTATTACGATTTTTTTTACCAAAAATAGGTAGAAGAATACGTATCGGCCTAAACTGAGGAAAAAAATGTTTTTTTTTATATATATTTTTGGGGGATATTTATTATAGCAAAAAGTAAAAAATATTGCATTTTTTTAAAAATTGTCGCTCTATTTTTGTTTATAGCGCAAAAAATAAAAAACGCAGAGGTGATCAAATACCAGCAAAAGAAAGCTCTATTTGTGGGGAAAAGAGGACGCCAATTTTGTTTGGGAGCCACGTCGCACGACCGTGCAATTGTCAGTTAAAACGACGCAGTGCCGAATCGCAAAAAGGGGCAAGGTCCTTTACCTGCATTTTGGTCCGGGTCTTAAGTGGTTAAGGCAAGAGCTCTCAGATGTGAGGCATATTAATATTTGATGAGATCTGGGCCTCCTAACCCCCCCTATTTTTTCGGGCCAGGACCACTGTCCCTGCCAACCTGTGAGAGGTGTTGTTCCAGACAAAGCGGAGACTCCTCCTTTGAAGGGATTTCAGCTGCGTCAATGGGACCACTACTGGCAGCGTTTCAAACAGGTATAGCAATTTAGGAAGGATGGATATTTTAAGAACAATAATTCTCCCCAACAGGGATAGGGGGGGAGTGGTCCAATGAGTCAGCAAACAATTGATTTCCGCAAACAGGGGAGGGAAGTTGGCCCGAAATAGGGTGTCATAAGAGGCAATGAGCTGAACCCCTAAATATTTAAGTGACTTAGAGCACCAATGATAAATATATTTGCTTTGGAGGGAAGACAGGAGGAACGTTTACGGGTAATGCTTTAGTTTTAGCAGCATTAATTTTAAAACCTGAGAGGCAAATAAAGGCTGATAGCACGTTATGCAGATGTGGAAAGGGGGAGTGGGGGTGAATGAGAGTGAGGAGAATGTCATCTGCGAACAAGGATAATTTGTATTCCGTGTGTCGAAGATGTACACCTCTAATATCCGGACATTCCCATATAACCGCAGCCAGGGGTTCCAGACTAAGAATAAAGAGCAGCGGCGATAAAGGACAGCCCTGTCTTGTACTATTGCTAAGGGAGAAAGGACTCGATAAATGTGAGGAAAGTTGCACTTGCGATGTGGGCTTCGAGTATAGGGCTCGAAGAGCTTGGACAAAGGGGCCTGAGAATCCATAACGAGTTAGTATTGCGAACATATACGGCCAACTAAGCCGATAGAATGCTTTTTGGGCGTCTATACTAAGAATCAAAGCAGGATTTTTGGTTTTAGTAAGCAGGTCTATAAGATCAATAGTGCGACGTGTGTTGTCTCCTGCATCTCTCATGGGGACAAATCCCAGCTGATCTCTATGAATTAGAGCTGGCAGCAGTAAGGATAATCTATTCGCTAAAATCTTGGTAAAAATGTTATAGTCCGAATTTAATAGGGCGATGGGATGGTAGTTATCGGGAAGGGATGAATCTTTACCTGGTTTAAACAAAGAATGCGGTAGTTTTCCCTGGTAGGGAGGAGAACAGAGCTAGAAGTGTGGAGTTAGGGTCGGCAAGTGTGGAGTAGGGAAGACCGTCTGGACCTGGGGCTTTATGTGAGGGAAGGTGCTTAATTACTTCTGTTAGTTCTTCAACGGAAATATGTTAATTTAATGAGGAACGTTGGTCTAGTGACAGTCTGGGAAGGTGTATAGATGACAAGAAAGCATCTAGTATAGCCACTCCAGCCTTCCCAGACGGATCTGAGGCCATGTAAACTATGGGAAACATTCTAGATGCAAATTTAAAAGAACCGCCAGGGCGGAAATGTGTTTCCTGAACCATCACCACATCAGCTCCAGAGGATTTGAATTCCTTCAAGGCTAGCCAACGTTTACATAAGGAATTCAAGCCCTTAACATTACAAGAAAATATCTTTAAAGCCATACTATAACCTTGGAGAGATAGACAAACGACAATTTAACATAACTCATGGGTAGGAGATAAACCAACCCAAGGGAATCTGGAATAGACATGTACACATCAGCAATTCTGAGCAATGAGACAATGTGTGATGAGTTCACTACCTGCAGCAATATATAAGAACAACAGGTCAAAAAAGGACCTGATAAAAAATTGAAATATTCAGAGAAAACAAAATGCAAAGATAATAAGAAACAAACATAAAAAAATAAAAAAAAATAAACATGTTTTGAAAGCCTAAAGGGAAAATGACCTTCAGGGGACCAAGGCGGCACACCTTGGACATGTAGAGGAACATGATGGACAGCAAGAATGGCGGATTATGACCTGCTCCTGTAGGAAGTGGTTATTCCTGGACAGATAACAGTTAACATCTCAAACTGGGGACCAGCAGTCTTCCATTATGTGTGGAAAGATTGACAAAAAATAGTAACAAAATTCAAACAAAATTCAACGAGCCCATCAGGAAAAAATAAATAAAAGTAACACTCAGGATAGGCAACAGGGGAGCGCACTCCCCGCAGAAACCCAAAGAAAAATTTCTGGTTTCCCAGGTATCAGGGAATCAAAAATAAAACCAGGAGATAAAAATCAGGGATGCCTCAGGGCTTCAGGCAAATTGGAGCGTTGCAGTGTGGAGAAAGCCTTTTGTTGTCTTCGACGGACTGGGTCCAAATTGCCGGGGGGGCCTGAAGGGGCTTAGTAGCCAGGGCAGGCGGAGGAAGCTGGAGGTCTTCTTCTGGGACAGGTGGTAAGCCCAAGTTGCGAGTGAAGGCCTCACATTCATGAAGGTCTCTGATGGAGTATTGTGTGCCATCTTTGGAGGCTGAGAGACGAAACGGAAAGCCCCATCTGTAGGTAATTTGATGATGTTGGAGGTGCGCTGTTATTGGACGTAGGTTGCGCCCTTTGGCCGGGGTAATGGGGGAGAGATCACTGAAGATCTGGATTTTGGAGCCTTTGAAGTCAATACGATTTTTGTTGCGTGTAGCTGTAGTTAGGGCCTCCTTACTTTCATAATAGTGGAAACGGACTACAATGTCCCTCAGGTTGGATCCATGGGGGGTTTGGGAGCCAGGGATCTATGGGCCCTATCCAGGCGCCAATTTATATGTGAGGAGCTAGCGTGACAAAGAGGTCAAGAAGCTAGGCCCGTATCTCTTTGTCATTAACCGTTTCAGGGACTCCACGGATCCTCACGTTTGAGCGACGTTCTCTATTCTCCAAATCTTCTTGCTGGAGCTGTATTTGGGAAACTGTGGGCCAGATTCAGGTAGATGAGAGCATCTTTGCTCCAGAGTAACGCTTCTCATTTACGTTACTCTGAAGACCCTTTCAGCGCAAGTCCTGTAATTCACATAGCAGTTGCGCGTAAACTTGCGCCAGAGTAACGATAATGCGCTGGCGTAACCCGACGCAAGTGGAAGTGGGTGTGATCATATGTAAATGATGGGCGGAGCCCGGCGCAGAGGCTTACGTTCAGCGCATCATCCACGGAGCATGCGCAGTGAGTGCGGCTCCCCTCGCCCCCTTGTGCGCATGCTCACAACTTCCGTCGGCACCACTTCCTGGGAAACGTCAGCGCAATGCGTTCCGCTGGGCGCTTAAAAGCGCTGGCGGAAACGCCATTCCGGCGCAAAAGTAGTTCCGTTTCCCCCCACCCCAGGGAAGATACTTTTGCTCTGTGATGGCTGCTCCCGCTACCCCCAGAGAGAGGAGGAACCTCAATTTTAATACCCAGGAGGTCTCTGTCATTATATCGGCTATGGAGACGGAGAATGAATTTCTCCATGGCAAAAAAAGCCGCAAGACCAGCCGGGAGAGGAAGCAGGGCATCCTGGAGTCCATTGCTGCCAGGGTCAATGTCCTGGGCTACTCCACCCGGACTGCTGGGGACATACAAAAGAAAATCAATGACCTGCGGCGCAAGGTGAGGGACAAGGTGGCCTCCATCAGGAGGTATGAGAGGGGCACAGGTGGTGGTCCCCCATGTCCTGTCACCCTGACCGCAGAGGAGGAGGTGGTCGCTCGGTGCCTGGAGAGGGAGCAGGTGGAGGGGGTCGCAGGCTATGACTCCGTGGAGGAAGGCACAAGGACAGGTAAGTGTTTTTTAATCCCCTATTTGATGTTTAGCATTTGGGGGGGGGGGGGTACATGTGCCAAGTGTGTGGGACCACCAACATGTGTCTGCTTTGTGTCATCCACAGATGACGGAGCTGGGCCATCATCTGTCAGCCTGCATTCCACCCCATCCCCCCCACGCCATCATGTGCCCGAGCCACTGGGTGGTGAAGAGGTTGTTGAGGAGGAGAGTGGCCACACCACACCTGCCGAGGTGGTTGTGGAAGATCCTGCTGTGGCAGAGCAGGACTTTTCTTTGGTCTTGTCGGTCTCCTCCCCTTCTCCTGGCCCGTCTGTCGTCCCCTCCCCCATCCTTGGAAGCCCCTCAAGGGCGACACCTTCCACCCGAGGACATACATCTTCGGGCCCCAGGAAGGCGACCCAGAAGACCAGGGGGGTGTCTGATGGTGTCCAGGATCAGTTGGCAAGGGATCACGCCAGACAGACAGAACAAATGGGGGCCATAGCGGACCACTTGCAGAAAGTCTCTGACAGCCTGGGCTCCGTTGCCAACATCAGCAACGCAGTGCAGGATGTCAGCTCTAACTGCGCTGCAGTGGTCACCACTTTGGGGGAGGTGCAGGGGGATATCCAGCACCTCACTGCAGCCGTCCAGGCCAACACTGCTGCCATCCATGGTAACAGTGCTGCCATCCGTGAGCAGGGGAGGCTGAGTCGGCGGGCCCAGCATTACCAGATGACCCGTCAGCTCCGGATGCAGGCCCAGACCAACAGTTATCTTGGACGGATAGCCAGGGCCTTGGAGGGCACGCAGGCCACACCTGCCAGGAGTGGCCCACCTGGGGATCAGCCACCTCCAGATGCCCCCCCACCCCCACCCACTCCATCCAGGCAGCTGCGGAGCCAGAGAGGGGCCCCCAGAAGAAGCCCCCGGCATCCCCGATGAGGCCTTTTTTTTGGTGCTGGTTTTATATTATTATTTTTGACATACTCAGGTCATGAGTTTATTTTATTTTTTTCTCAGGTTATGAGATTATTTTTCTTTTATTGGTCAGGATATGATCTTTATAATTTCTTTTTGTACTGCACACGGTCAGGAGTGCAGGGGACAGTGTGAATGGTGTGTGAATGTGAGAGGGTGGCACTCCTGAAAGTAAGGGGTGTCACCCTCGGCCGTGGTGGTGAAGTGAACCCCACGGCTGAATGAATGACGTGTGAAAGGTGTGTGAATGGACAGTGACATCATTGGGGCCTTGACGCGGCGTTACTGCTCCCAACTCCTACATGCTGGACTTGGGCTAATCCAATGCGATGTGCATGTGGTGTGTGTGATCTAGGGACATCAGTGGTGTACATGCGTGCACTGTCTGTGTTAGTAATGTTTTGGTTTAGTGTCCAAAGATGCCTACGGCGAGGACCCTCCTGACTGCTCTTCCATCAGCAGACTGGGTGTCCTCTGGCAGGGGGGGGCTGTGTGGGTCGGGGGTCAGGTCATCACGTATGTCAATATGCAGGCCTTTTTTCATAGCAAAGTTATGTAGTATGCAACATGCACCGATGATCTGACACACAAAGGTAGGGGAATACAATAGGGCCCCCCCAGACTTATCCAGGCATCGGAAACGGGACTTCAGGAGCCCAAATGTTTGCTCCACCACTGCACGGGTTTTGATGTGTGCTTCATTGTATCTTCTCTCTCCTCTGGTTTGGGGGTTCCGGAAAGGAGTCATTAGATGGGGTCCCAATGCATATGCAGAGTCACCTGTAAGGTAAAAGACAGGAGAATGTTAGTCATGCATGTGCGATTTCTGTTGTGCATGACGGGAGGGGATAGTCATGCCTGACTCCCATGTCACTCACCAACCAGCCAGCTGTCCCCATACATGTTCTGGTTAAATTCTGCTGGGATGGGGCTCTGACGGTATATGTAGCTGTCATGGCTGGACCCGGGGTGTTTGGCACGGACGTGCCATATGAGGCGTTGGGCATCGGCTATCACCTGTACGTTGATGGAATGCCAATGCTTCCGATTGCGGTATATGTGCTCTGTGGCACTGGGGGGCTGTAGGGCCACATGTGTGCAATCAATGGCCCCCACAGTGCGTGGGAATCTGGCAATGTTGTAGAAATCTGTCATTGCCTTCTGCCGCAGCTCCTCAGTGGTGGGTCTGATGAAATGGTTGGACATGCGTCTGAGGATTGCAGGGACAACCTGGTGCACACATCTGCTTATGGAGGACTGTGACATCCCAGCCACCACTCCACTTGTACGCTGGAATGATCCACTGGCAAGGAAATGAAGTGTTGCCAGTACCTTCACCAGTGGCTGCACTGCTTGTGATCGGTGTGTTGGGCTGGTGATGTCATCCTGCAGGGTTGTGGTTAGTTCAAGTATTGCATCTGGGCTGAATCTGAATAGGCGATACACCTCCTCATCCCCCATGCCAAAGAGGTTCATACGAGTGCGGTATATCCTCTCACGTGCCCGCCTTCTTGGTTCCAGGGGACCCATCAGTAGTTCTAGGACCACGAGTGCCCCTGGCATGTTGGCACACAGAGGTGTTGTCCTTGCAAGTGGGGGTGCTCAGCTAGCTCTTATCGTCGGTAACGCTGCTGTAGCTGCTCTCCTGCTGACCTGTGACCGTCTGGAGTAAAGATAAAGCAGCCTTTTGTAGAAATAACTTTGCGCTGGACGGATCAGATACGCGCGGCGCATGTAGCCAGCGTATGGTGCTAATCCGTTCGTGAATTGGGAAATCTCCCTCATTTGCATATTTGCAGGGGAAATCAATGGGCGCGACTGATGCGGCCAGCGAAAATAAACGCTGACGATACTCTGGCGTCGGAACGTTCCGCCGGTCGCAAATGACCCGTTATTGGGCGCATCTAGTTTGGTGGGTACGGGCACATAGAAACGTCGGCGCATCAGCACAGTTACGCGGCGCATATCGAAATACTCCAGCGCAAGTGTTCCTGAATCTGGCCCTGTGTGTTTTTCCTCCTCCAGGGCATGCATATATTCTACAGTCTCATCAAATTTAGCCTCCAAAGTAGCTGTGCGCTCTCCAAGTTGGTCAATTTCCCCCCTGAGCTCTTAAGCGAGTTTCCCAACTTCTTTGGTAATGTTGCATGTAAAATCCTGTAGAATTGTCTGCAATTTCAGGTCTAGGACTGATACCGTGACGACCTCAGCAGGGCTTGCCAGTTGGGATGTATTACTTGTGTGAAAAATGCTGGGCTGGGGATTGTGACCTATGTAGGAATCACTCCATAGTTTGTGCAGGTCTCAACGGGATTGGTGGGATAAAACCTTATTCTTCTGAAATCCTACTTTGCCCATGTAGTGTGCAGAGGTGTCCAAAGGCAGCTAGTATTGATCCTGTGACTATGAAAGCTTTTGAAGCGAGGCAGGATCCCTTAGGGAAGGAGCTGATGTGAATTTAAGACATGTCCATCATTGTTGCTGGTTTTGTGCAGTAGGGGCGCATCTGGTTATCTAAAGACTTGGCGTAGGTATGGCCCTTTAAGGCCGTGCAAAGAGAACAGCAGGGGGGAGCAAAAAAAGATAGACAAAAAAAGGCAGCTGGGGATGATAGCTGTGGAGGGTTTCTTCCCTAGGATCAGGTATTATACCCAGGCTATGTGGATGGATGTTGTGGAGGGTTACACCTGGAGGAGGACAAGAGCTGGTGGTATGAGGAGATGGACTCTGGGGGCCCATGAGTGGAGCACCAGGAGTGCCCAGGACTTCTGCCCCCTCCAAAGATGTTAACACGGATGAATGAAGAGAGGTTCAGGCGTCAGGAGTGGATTATTTTATCATATTTGAATAAATTTATAGTTTCATTTATTATTGAGGTATAGGGCCAGATTCACGTATTCCAGAGCATCTTTGCTCTGGAGTAACGCTTCTCATTTGCGTTGCGCTGCCGAATTTTTAGGAGCAAGTGCTGTCATTCACGAAGCACTTGCTCCTAAAGTTGCGGCAGCGCATCGCAAATGAGCCGGCGGAATTCAAATGTCGCGGGTACGGGGCGTGTAGTATGCTAACTACGCGCGATCCCGCCGCCGACGTACTGCGCATGCGTCGAGTGTCAAAACATCCCCGTGCGCATGCTCCAAAATCTGTGAATGAACGTCAATGACGTCACATTCCCATTCATGACCGTTTTACGCAAGCGACGTTTTTTTTTTTTTTCCCGACGCGATGACGACGCCTATACCTAACATAGGATACTCCAGCCCCATGTAGGTATATCTATGCGCCGCGTATCCCGTCCGGAAACGTCGTACCGTCATTGCGTCGCGCCGGAATTCGATCGTGAATTGCCGATTTCCGCTCATTAACATATTTTTTGAGCGTAAATCGGCGGGAACGCCCCCGGCGCCATTTTTAAGTTGAAGTAACGATGCGATGGCGAAACTCAGTTACGCTCATCGCATCGGAACTTCAACCCGGCGTTTCTTGTTTTCTGGTTACAGAAAACAGAAACGCCGGCTCAAAGCCACTGTTACGCTGGCGGATCACTCGATCCGCCAGCGTAACCTTTCATGAATCTGGCCCATAGTTTATTTCTTGTAACTTATTCAAGTTAGTTGGGATATATATTCCCAAATACTTGATTGCCTCTTTTTGCCATTTATTTTTGGAGAAGTGTCTGGACTTTTTCTGCCAATGATATATTTAACATTCCGATTTATTATTATTTATTATTTACTTTAACCACTTGATACCCGCCCGCCGTCAAATGACAGCAGGCAGGATACTCTATGATCCTGACAGGACGTCATATGTAGTCCTGTCACTTTAAGCTGTCACTAAGAACACCGTGCGTGTGCCCGGCGGCCGCGATGGTCGCCGGGCACACGCGATTGCCAACAATTGAGCTGGGACGTGGAGCTCTGTGTGTAAACACAGAGCTGCACGTCCCTGTCAGGAAAAGAGGAGACCGATGCTGTGTCCCTTGTACATAGGGACACAATTGGTCACCTCCCCTAGTCACCCCCTCCACCCACAGTTAGAACACAATGTAGGAGAAACATTTAACCCCTTCCCCGCCCCCTAGTGGTTAACCCCTTCCCTGACAGTTACATTTATACAGTAATCAATGCATATTTATAGCATTGTTCACTGTATAAATGTAAATGGTCCCAAAAATGTGTCAAAAGTGTCCGATGTGTCCGCTATAATGTCCCAGTCCCGAAAAAAAAAAAATCGCAGATCGCCGCCATTTCTAGTAAAAAATAAATAAATAAATAAATCATAATTATGTCCCCTATTTTGTAGGCAATATAACTTTTGCGCAAACCAGTCACTATACTAACCGTATAGTGACTGGTTTGCGCAAAAGTTATATTGCCTACAAAATAGGGGACATAATTATGATTTATTTATTTATTTATTTTTTACTAGAAATGGCGGCGATCTGCGATTTTTAAAAAAATTTTTTTTTACCAAAAATATGTAGAAGAATACATATCAGCCTAAACTGAGATAAAAAATGTTTTTTTTTTATTTTTTAAATGGATATTTATTATAGCAAAAAACAAAAAATATTGTGGGCCAGATTCTCAGCGGCGCTACGCCTGCGTAAATGTATATGCGCGGCGTAATAGTAAATGTGCGCCTGCGTATCGATGCGCGGTAAACACAGAACCACATACGCGCGATTTTTTTTTCCGTCTGGGCGGCGAAAATGCATTAAGCTAGCGCGGCGTAGGCGCATAGTTACGCATCAAAAATATTCAGTTCCCATTGAATTAGCATGCAAATATGCAAATGAGGGAGATGCGCGTATTCCCGAAAGTACGCGCGTCCGGCGTTGGCTACTCGTGGTGCGCGTAACTCGAAAGCCTTGAGTAAACATACCCCTCATAAAAGCACGGGTAACTTTGCTCAAGGCAGTGTGCAAGTCAGCTGGAGAGCAACTACAGCAGCACCGTAACGGACTAGCTGAGCAATCACACTTACTGGACAAGACATTCATATGCCAATGATGCCAGGGCCAGCCATGGTCTTATCAATACTAAGGTATGCAGAGGAAGAGGAGCATAGAAGGAGGAGGAGGAGGACGGGGGCACGTGAGAGGATCTACCGAGCGCGCATGAGCCTCTTTGGCATGGGTGATGAGGAGGTGTATCGCATCTTCAGATTCAGCCCTGCTGCCATCCTGGAAATAACCACAGCCCTGCAGGATGACATCACCAGCCAGACATACCGCTCACGTGCACTGCAGCCACTGGTGAAGGTCCTGGCAACACTCCATTTCCTGGCCAGTGGATCATTCCAGCGTACAAGTGGAGTGGTGGCTGGGATGTCACAAACCAGCATAAGCAGATGTGTGCACCAGGTTGTCCCTGCAATCCTCAGACGCATGTCCAACCAGTTCATCAGACCCACCACTGTGCACCTGCGGCAGAAGGCAATGACAGATTTCTACAGAATTGACGGATTCCCACGCACCATCGGGGCCATTGATTGCACACATGTGGCACTCCAGCCCCCCAGTGCCACAGAGCACATATACCGCAATCGGAAGCATTGGCATTCCATCAACGTACAGGTGATAGCCGATGCCAAATACCTCATATGGCACGTCCGTGCCAAAGACCCTGGGTCCAGCCATGACAGCTACATCTACCGTCAAAGCAACATCCCCGAAGATTTTGAGCAGGACATGTATGGGGACAGCTGGCTGGTTGGTGAGTGACATGGGTGGCAGCCATGACTATCCCCTCCCATGATGCACAACAGAAGTGGCACATGCATGACTACCATCCTCCTGTGTTTTCCCTTACAGGTGACTCTGCATATACACTGGGACCCCATCTCATGACTCCTTTCCGGAACCCCCAAACCAGAGGAGAGAGAAGATACAATGAAGCACACATCAAAACCCGTGCAGTGGTGGAGCGCACATTTGGCCTCCTGAAGTCCCGTTTCCGCTGCCTGGATAAGTCTGGGGGGGCCCTATTGTATTCCCCCAACTTTGTCGGTCAGATCATTGGTGCATGTTGTA
Organism: Rana kukunoris; assembly: GCA_029574335.1. Classification (NCBI taxonomy): domain Eukaryota; kingdom Metazoa; phylum Chordata; class Amphibia; order Anura; family Ranidae; genus Rana; species Rana kukunoris. The sequence goes on along the minus strand of CM056059.1, from coordinate 33,653,250 downwards.
TTCTGCACAACTTTGCCATGCGAAAGGGCCTGCATATTGCCCTACGTGATGACCTGACCCCCCAACCACACAGCCCCCCCCCGCCAGAGGAGACCTCGTCAGCTGATGGAAGAGCAGTCAGGAGTGTCCTCGTGTTACGAATCTTTGACCTTTAAACACACACATACAGCATGGCACACAGACAATGCACGCGTGTACACCACTGATGTCCCTAGATCACACACACCACATGCACATCGCATTGGATTAGCCCAAGTCCAGCATGTAGGACTTGGGAGCAGCAACGCCACGTCAAGGCCCCAATGATGTTGCTGTCCATTCATACACCTTTCACACATCATTCATACAGCCGTGGGGTTAACTTCACCACCACGGCCGAGGGTGACACCCCTTACTTTCAGGAGTGCCACCCTCTCACATTCACACACCATTCACACTGCACCGTGTGCAGTATCCAAAAATATATAAAAAAAGCTCTTATCCAGAGCATAACAAAAAATAAATAAGCTCTTATCCAGAGCATAACAAAAAATAAATAAGCTCTTATCCAGAGCATAATACTAAAGAAAACTCAAATTAATGGGCCTGGCGGGGGCTCTGCCTGGTGCCACGGGTCCTGCCCCTCACTTGCCTGGGGGCAGCCCTAGATGGGGGGGGGGGAGCAGGTTGAGGAGGAACATCCCCACGTCCCTCCCTGGCTGCCTGCATGCCCTCCAGGGCAACCGCTATGCGGGTCTGCACAGCAGTCTGCGCCTCGATAGCAAGGCGCAGGGCCTGAACCTCCCCCACAAGTTCTGAGGTGTTTTCCTGCAGCTCCCCCAAGCTGGTCAGCGTTGCTGCGCTGTTAACAGCAACATCCTGGATGGCATCTGTTATATTGTCCGAGGATGCCAGGCTGTCGGCCAGGCGCCTCATCTCCTCCACGACCTCGGCCAGGTGTTTATTTTGCTGGTCCTGCTGTCTGACCAGCTGTTCCGGCAGGACCTGGGATACACCCCTGGTCTTTGACGTTGCCTTGCGGGGAGTGGCAGGGGACCGGGCATAAGGGGAGGATGTTGAGGGGCCGGAGATGAGGGGGGGGGAAAGAGAGGGACTGGAGAGGTTGGAGGGGGACACTGAGGGGTTTGCTACAGGTAGAGGAATAGCCTGGGCTGGTCCAGCCAACCCACCATCCTCCTCCACAACAACATAGAGGGCCTGGTCCTGGACTACCACACCCTCCTCAACCACCTCCTCCGTTGAGGTGTGCCCACTTCCCTCCAAGTCCTGTTCCAGGGGGGCAGCCAGAGGGACTGTATCTTCAGGGGATGGATCCTGATGGGCCCTGGCATCAACAGATGGCCCCGCTCCCTCCTGCACATCTGTGGATGACACAAAAGATGCCCATGTTGGTGGAGCCACACACTTGGCACATGTTCCCTTCCACCCCCATACATGTACACAACAGATAGAATAGAAAACACACTTACCTGTCCTCACGGCTGGCTTCTGGGACTCATAGCCCCCAACTCCCTCTACCTGCTCCGTCTGCAGGCAGCGGGCAACCACCTTCTCCTCCTCAGTCAGGCGGACAGGGCAGGGTGGGCCCCCTCCAGTGCCCCTGGCATGCCGAGCTATGGCAGCCAGCTTGCCCTTCACATGACGCCGCAGGTCATTCATTTTCTTTTGAATGTCCTGCGGTGTCCGGACCTCATGAGAGAGGGCATTGACCTGGCACGCCACCCTCATTAATATCTGATCCCTCCGGGACTTGCTGGTCCGGGCACTGTCAGCACCATGGAGCCGCGAGTCATACTTCTCCATGGCCCGTATGACAATGGCCCTCTCCTCTGGGGAGAAATTCTTCTTCCTCCTCTCCTTAACAGCAGTTGCCATCTTGTCCAGCACAAACTTTCGCCGTCACTCTCTAAAAAATGGGAGACGTTTGCGCTGCACGGGCGCATGTGTGGGCGCATTATATACCCTGCGCCGGCGCATCGTAGGGAGGCTTTGCGCATGCGCAGAAGGCATCCACGTCACGGCGCGGGTCAACCACGTCATGGCGCGGGTCATCCATGTCACGGCGCATGCTCCGTTCGTCCCGGCCTGCATTTGCATGGGGTCACGCTTCATTATAATGCAACACGCCCACTTCCCTCCTACTTTGGAGTTGCGCCGGATTACGCCCATGATTTTACGCGACGCAGGCGCATCTTGGAGCGCATTTACTTAGGGAATACGGTACTTGCCACTCCGTGTTACGTCGGCGTAGTGCATCTGAGATGCGCAACGCCTGCATAATTAGCCGCGCATCTACGAGAATCTGGCCCTGTGTCTTTTTTCAAAATTGTCGCTTTTTTTGGTTTATAGCACAAAAAATAAAAACCGCACGGGCGATCAAATACCACCAAATGAAAGCTCTATTTGTGGGGAAAAAAAGGACGTCAATTTTGTTGGGAGCCACATCGCACGACCGCGCAATTGTCAGTTAAAGCGACGCAGTGCCGGAAGCTAAAATTTTGTCTGGGCAGGAAGGGGGTGTAGGTGCACAGTAGGCAAGTGGTTAAAATTACTTAGTTTTCCAAATTCCTGTATTAAGTTTGGTATCGATATATTTAGATAAGTAACATATATTAGCAGGTCATCTGCATATACAGCCATTTTATATTATTTTCCTCAAATGTTTATCCCCTGGATGTTTTTATTCTCTCGTATGGCTGTAGTGAGATGTTCCATCACTAATATATTGTAACATGGTTGACCATTAGCTCTCATGGTAAATGCATTTTTCCAGTGATTCAAGCCAGTCAGGAACTATATTTTAAGGTATGGTAGCCCATTTTTATTAAAAAGGCAAATAAAAGTCTGTAACATAAAGGTTTCCCATGCAGGGGTTCTTCTCCAGCAAATAAACACAACAGCCAAGAATAAGCACTGATTCAGTGCGAAACGCGTCGGCTGTCCCCTTGTTTTTTGGTGCTGTGACCCTATGTTGTACCTACTGTTCATTTAATAAAGACCACCTTTTTGGAGTGCGGCTAACCATTCATCTATCTTCAAACATGCTAGCTCACCTGGCTCTTATTAGCAGTACCTTTGCTCGTTATCCTGATCACACAGACCACAGTAATCCTCAATGTGGATGGCTTCACATTGACTTCTGCTCTGGCCTTAGTCCTTAGGCGGTTGCACTGCCTCTTGCAGTTACACGTTCTGGCTGCCTCCTACAGCCCCTCTAACTCCTGGAGACCTCCTGTCTCTCTGGGTGTGGAGCAGTCTCCAACTGGCAGCCATGAGGTCTTCCCATACTCTCATTATTAGGGCTGTGCCCACCTGAACACACACCCTGCTACTCATCCACAAAATCTGGATACAGGGTTGGAGATCCAAGACACTGTGGAATCTCCAAACTACAGGGTCCCATGCCGGAATACCAAAACCTGGAGAAAGCTGCAAAATCCGTTTTCTCCAGTCCACATCTATGCTCTGTAGTCGTGCCCCAAACTATCAATTTTAGCTTGACAGCATCTCCTACTATCACAATATATAATAATGGAGATAAGGGACATCCCTGTTGTGTACCATTTAGGATTTCTACATATTCAGAATATCTTCCATGCATTTGTTCTTATTTTTGCTCTAGGGCTCTGATATAACGCCATAATCCTGCTCAACATCTTGGGTCCCATCCCTAATTGGATTAAAGTTTCTTCCATAAACCACCATCCCGCCAATCAAATGCCTTCTTAGCATTGATTGACAGCAAACATGCTGGGATGCCGGCCTTCTGGACATTAATGTACAAGTTTTTTTAATGTTATCCCTCATCTCTCGACCTTTAGTAAATCCTGTTTGATCTATGTTTATATGTTTTGGTAATACTCTGTGACAATCTTTTAGCAATGATTTTAGAGTATAGTCGTATGTCTATATTAGTGAGAGAAATTGAGCAATTATTACTGTATAATGTATGAATTTTTCCTGGTTTGGGAATTAATGTAATGTGTGCTTCCATAATTTGTGATGTAAACATTTGAAATGCAGAGATGGCATTATAATGTAAGGGCCAGATCCACATACCTGCCCCGCCGGCGCGGCGTGTCCCATTTACTCTACACCGCTGTAAGTTACAGTGGCGTATCCTTATCGGCAAAGAAATGCCGCTGTAACTTATGGCGGCGTAGTGTAAATGGGACGGCGTACGCAGGTGTAATTCAAATTTTTCTAGTGGGGGGCGTGTTTTATTATAATTATGAATGACTCGATGCAAACAACGCTTTTTTTAACTGCGCATGCGCCGGCCGTGGACGTATCCCAGTGCGCATGCATGAAATTACGTCGCAAAACATCAATGAAAACGACGTGAACGTAACTTATGCAAATCCCTATTCGCGAACGGTTTACGCAAATGACGTGAACGACGGAAAAATCGACGCTGGCCCGACGTCCATACTTAACATTACGCACGTCTCTATCGGGCAGGGGTAAATTTATGCCGGACCTATGCTTACGCAAACAACGTAAAAACACTGCGCCGGGCGTACGTACGTTCGTGGATCGGCGTATCTACCTCATTTGCATATTCTACGTGGAAGACGACCGCGTAGGATGCCGTATCTATGCAAAAAAAACAGCGTATTTTGTTTTGTGGATACAAAACAATAAAACGCCGGCGCAAATTTGAAATTGCGGCGACGGATCTGGAGATCCACCGCCGTAATTGTTTGTGGATCTGGCCCTATGTCTTTTTTTAAAACAGGTGTATTTATATCTTGGAATGCTTTATAAAATCTCGGTGTATATCCATCTGGGCCTGGGCTTTTGCCCAGAACCAGAGCAGATATAGCTTCTTGTATTTCCTCTTGTGAGATATCTCTTTCTAGGTCTTCTATTATTTCTTTAGAGAAAGTAAGTATGACTGTTTCCTTGATATATTGATGTATTTCTTCCAAATTTTTATATTTTTCTTCCTTTTCTTGTATTTTTTATGATATTATTATTATTTTATTTCTTATGGTTGAACTTTATGGACTTGTGTCTTATTTCAACCTGGCTAACTATGTAACACCTGAAAACATATTTTGAATTTAATAAAGTATATAGAAATATGAGTAATTTCGAGGCGCATGCGTGAAGCCTAGCAGGACAGACATGCCGGGCTAGAGCTCCACTCCGTGAAGGAGAATTCCCGCCGATATAGTACCGAAAATCAAGGCGAAAACGAACAGGGATTCGGTACAACTTCCACAGAGGTGAGGGACACTGTTTATTCGAAAAATGGTGCTGGGAAGAGCAAGAAACAGGAACAAAACAAATCCTGTCAGCGGTGCTCAGCTGGCTAAGAACGCTGCAAAGAAAGCACCTGTCCCCTCAGAGAGCCACACCTCAGTGAAGGCACACCAAAGCACAGCCAAAGCTGCTAAAACTGCTGCACTTATGGCATCCCTCAGAGACTTGGACTCAGACAGTGAGGAGGAAGACAGAAATGTGGGAAAACTATCTACATCACAGGACGCCACAATCCCCTCAGGTATTTTAAAACAATTTGAAAGAATGCTCCATAAAGCCCTGCAAATCACCTCAGACCAGATTACAGCCAACCTTACCAAGGAAATCAGGGAGCTGGGTAGCCGCACGGAAGCCCTGGAAACTAGAGTAGAAGAAATAGAAATATACACCCAGGAATGCCTGTCAGAAATAGACACTCTCAAAGAAGAAAATTTAATACTGCAAAGCAGATTGGAGGACTTCGAGAACAGGGCCAGGAGGTCTAACCTAAGGTTTAGAGGTATCCCTGAGTCAGTCACAGACCTGCAAGCCACTACTCTGGCATTGTGCCAAGAGCTTCTCCCTGGGATACCGGTAGAAAGGCTAGAAATGGACAGAGTACATAGGGCACTCACCTCTAAAAAAGCTGACGGTCCCCCTAGGGACATAATAGCAAAATTTCACTTCTACAAGACAAAAGAACAAATACTGGAAGCCGCCAGAGGAAAAGAATGTCTTTCATTTCAGGGCCACAAATACCAGATCTTTGCAGATATATCGCAACTGACTATAACTAAAAGGAGGGCTATGAAGCCTCTCCTAATGGAGCTACAAAACCGCAATATAAAATATCAGTGGGGTTTCCCCTTCTCACTGCGATTCACCTATCAGGGGACAAAAATTGTATGCAGAACACCAGACCAACTTCACCAAGCTCTTTTAGACTTCAAGTTAATCGACAGGCCAACTTCAACAAGTACAACACGCAGGAGAACAGCATCCTCCTCTCCACGCAATGATTCACCATACAAGGAACAAAATAACGGCGTGCAACAATCAAGTAAACGTGGCAGATTCATGGACCAGCCCCAGGAACAAGAAACAGATACTATGGACTGAACTTTCCATACAAGAGCATTCTAACAATGCACTTCTCCCTTTACCCAATAATCCGATTAATCTGGCACCCCAATCTGACTCTACCTCTGCACAGGAGGCCGCAACACCCCACCAAATTTGACCTCACTTTTCTATCTAACCTATAGCAGCTCCCCCCCCTCCTTTTTTTTTTTTTTTTCACGTTCTAGAACCCCCAACTCCAATTACTAAGCATCTACCCACTTTATACGGAATGGGGCAGAAACCCGCTGTCTTGACACATCCCCTTGCAGCACTTTCACATAGATGCTCTCCCTAGTACCACTTATTCCTGCCCATAGATTGGAAGCAAAGCAACCCCGCCTGCACACCTCAGGCCCCCATCTAAGCTATGCTCTATTTATTTAGAAATGCTCTCCCTAGGGCACTGCTAATCAAACACCCTACCCTCATCAAGCTGACACTCTTCAGCAACGCAACTTCAGGCACCCTGAGGGGAGCCTGAAAGTTTTATCTTTTGCCTTTTTGTTTCTTTTTTTTCAGTATGCGGGTCTCCGATGCACGGAAACAACATGCGCCACCTTAGACCCTCCTCTGGACCCGGCAATATTATGCCGGGCCTAGACGTGGGCATTTTTTCCCCTGAAGGGAACTTGTTCTCCCCTTCACGGGCCAGACTTGGACACTCAGTTAATATAAAGTTGTTTAAGAATTCTATGTCTTGTAATGTTTTCTATCTTTTTTTCAAGGATAATATTTTTGACACCCCCCCCCTTTCTTCTCCCTTCCTGTCTGCATGGGCTGGACCGGAACATCGCACCGCGAACGGCCAAGGTAAGATTTTCATGATGGTTTGGCTGCCATGGCTCCGTTAAACTTGTTATCGCTCAACGTACAGGGCCTCAATGTTCCTCAGAAACGTTCCAAGGCATTTAGACACTTTCAGGCTAAGAAAGCACATATAGTTTTTTTGCAAGAAACCCACTTTACCCCTCAATCCACTCCTAAATACTATAATGCATCCTACCCACAAGTATACACAGCATCCGCCTCTACCAAAAAGAGAGGCACCCTTATTGCATTCCACAGATCAACACCCTTTACCTTGAAGTCAGAAATAAAAGACCCAGAGGGACGCTACCTAATCCTAACAGGGCACATAATGGACACGGTAGCGACGGTAGTGTCATACTATGCGCCTAATCAGAACCCATTACCGTTCATGTCACATCTCCTCCAAATCGTTAACACGCACAAGATGGGAGCTCTCTTCATGTGCGGTGATTCTAACCAGGTTATCCTCCCTTTCTTGGATAGAACCCCTTACGCCCCCCCAAAACAGAATACTAAGGGGTCCCTCCCCAACCTATTATCTAAACATAAATTGGTGGACACTTGGAGAGAATCCAACCCAACGAAACGTATATATACATACTACTCAAACCCTCATAGATCTTCTAGCCGTATTGACCATATTTTTACTACCATTGGAATGTTGCCAGAAGTACTTGATTCTAGCATCATTCCCATTCCCTGGTCAGATCACAATGCAGTCTTCACAACTTTCTCATCCACAATTCCTAAGAATCATGACCCTACCTGGTATCTCCCAGAAGTTCTTCTTAAACATCCCGTCCACTGTTCCGCAATTGAGCAAAATTTAAAAGAATATTTAGAATTCAACACTCACCCAGAAACATCTCCCCTCACACTCTGGGAAGCCCACAAGCCTGTGCTTAGAGGTTTTCTTCAAAGACAACTGGGAATTCATAAAAGAGAACGCTTGCAGTTAGGGAGAAAATTGGAAACAGATTACAACTTAGCATTCCTAGCCTTTCAGCAGAATCACTCCCCCAGCACCAAAGCACGCTTAGACGAGACCCGCCTGGAATATGACCTTTTCCTTACGAACTCTGCTATAAAAACTCTAACCAGGTCCAAACACTCCTACTATAAGAACTCCAACAAACCGGGAACACTCTTGGCAAGAGCTTTAAACTCGATAAACAAGTCCCATAACCCAGTAAAACTGAAAATTGCGAAACAAAACCTCACCAGCAACCCCATCAAAATAGTGCAGAAATTTAGCGCCCACCTCAAAAAATTACTTTCAGAATCAAATACCTTTAATAAATCGGAAACTGACTCCTTTTTTTCACAATTACAACTCCCGCAAGTGACAGGAGCCCAAAGAACAGAATTAGAGAAACCAATAACACACGATGACGTCAAGGGAGCTATAAAAGAACTTAAGTTAAATAAAAGACCAGGTCCCGACGGGTTTTCAGCCAGATACTACAAAACCTTCACTAGCATAATCTCCCCCACTTTAGCAGATGCATACAACGACCTCTTAAAATCAAACTCCTTCAGGCAGGAATCACTAACAGCCACGATCTGCATGATCCCAAAACCACACTCTGACTCCACCCTTAGCGAAAATTTCCGCCCTATATCCATGTTGAACACGGATATTAAACTCTTAGGTAAAATTCTAGCCAGCCGCCTAAACAAGATTATAGGATCATTGATTCACCGGGACCAGGTGGGTTTCATGCCCACTAGACAGGCAGGGGATAATATTCGGAGGGCATGCTTGCTTGCTCATTCAGCCAAGGAGAGGAAAATCCCAGCCTGCTTCATATCTCTGGACATCAAACAGGCCTTTGATTCCGTCTCGTGGTCCTACATGGAACATACCTTACAGAATTGGGGCTTCGGTCCAAATTTTAGAAATTGGGTTATGGCACTGTACAACAATCCAAAAGCTTACGTCAAATACGCAGGTTACAAATCTGATACGTTTGCAGTCCAGAGAGGAACAAGACAAGGCTGTCCCCTATCTCCTTTGCTGTTCGCCCTCCTGATAGAACCCCTAGCCCAAAGAATTAGATTGGACCCTAAGATATTAGGCATAGAATTGGGTGGGTTTAAACATAAATTATGCCTCTACGCGGATGACATTTTACTTTTCTTATCCTCCCCCCAAGTGTCCGGCCCTAACCTCATCCCAATTCTGAATCATTTCGCAACTATATCAGGTTTAGCAATTAATCCTAAAAAATGTCTTGCCCTAAACATTTCATTATCGGACACAGAATTAACAGCTACCAAATCTGGACTCCCCTTTAACTGGCCCGGGAAAAGCATCCCCTATTTAGGAATCCACCTAACAGCAGAAATAGCAGACCTATTCTCGTATAATTACCCCATACTGTTAAAACATATATCAAGTCTACTGAAATCTTGGACGCAACTTCCCCTGTCGTGGTTTGGGAAATTAAACGCAGTAAAAATGACAATATTGCCGAAGCTCCTATACCTTTTTAGAGTACTCCCTATACCAATTCCGGCATACTACATGAGAATAATCCAAAAACGGATCTCTTCCTTTATTTGGGGTCCCTCCCGACCCAGAATCAAACCACAAGTCTTGGAACTTCCCAAAACCAACGGCGGGATTGGGTACCCCAACTTCACAAAATATTACCAAGCGGCCCAATTGGCGACTCTGACAAAATATCACGCTAAATGTGAAATTCCCCTTTGGGTTTCAATTGAAGCTTTAGATTGTGATCCCATCTCGATATCCAACTTACTGTGGATCCCCCCCAAATCTCGTAAAAATATTAGCAACCCTATCACCAAACACTCACTTACCCTCTGGGACAAGATCAAGTTAAAGAAAAACCTACAATCTCCACATTGCCCTCTGCTGTCTTTTATTAAAAACCCAGATTTCTACCCCGCCTGGGTCTTCCCTAACACATTCAAAGAATGGGTAAAGAGAGACTGTACTCAAAAGTTCCAGTTTTTTAACTCCAACTCCATTGTCCCCTTCCCGTCACTCTGTGATTCACATGGTATACCACATGGTGAACTTTTTAGATACCTGCAAATAAAAAATTTCTTTCTCCCACCAGTAAATACACCAATTTCACCCATCATATACTCCGGTTTTGAAAACATATGTAAGGACAATCCACACGCCAGAAGTGTGATTTCCACCCTATACGCCCAGCTGCAAACACAATCTGACTCTTGGAAACTACCATATATTAGTAAATGGGAGGAGGACCTTGGGGCAGAATTGAGCCCCGCAGAATTGAATCAAATTTGGCTCAATACCAAAACTGCTTCAATTAATGTATCAGCCTCTGAGACAAACTATAAAGTGCTTTCAAGATGGTACTTGGTGCCGGCAAAAATAGCTAAATTTTCACAAAATCATTCAGACCTGTGTTTCAGAGGCTGTACAGAGAGCGGAACATACTTTCACACTTGGTGGTCATGTCCAAAAGCCCAATCATTTTGGTCCGAAATTTTTGAAATAGCACATACTTTAACTAATAAAAAAATACCATTAGACCCCAAACTGGCATTGCTCAACCTAAAACCCAGTATCTTGTCGCATATACAATTTAACCTGATTAAGCAGCTTCTTACGGCAGCAAAGCAGACCATAGCGAAGGCATGGAAAACCTCGAGCATTCCAGTGAACGAAACAATCAACAGAATGAGTAACGCGATGTTATATGCCAAAATGACGGCAATAGAAAATGACATGATCACCAGGTTTGAACAAATTTGGACGCCCTGGATTACATACACAACACTGAAAGCTTTTAATAAAGATGTATTGTTGCCATGGTAGCCCACCCATCGAAACGGCAATTGAACCACCTTGGCGGTTGGTGGGATTTCCCGGTCCGGTCCTGCAGACACCCCTCCCCCAATCCCCTCCCTTCATGCTTTATTTCTCTTTTCTTTTTTTTTTCTTTTTATTCTTGATGTTACAATTTTTACTCTATTAAGGAGTTTTTCTTTTTCTTGTAAGTTGGTATGAACTGTTAGTAACTCATGGGCAGATATTTTATATAGATGCCTCAGTTAACTTTATCGTATAATCTATTAGACATTAAGGTACGAACTGAACATAAAAGGAAACATCTCCTTTGATCCGTTCATTATTACACTGTACCAATCTTATATGGCAAAACCGTAAAGTGCGCCCTAACGATTTTCACAAGAGGAATGTTATTTCATGTTAGAACTCCTCTCAACACTGCTAAGTTTCTTTATTTCTACAATTGCATATTTGTACTCTCTTTGTTTTTCTTTTGTTTAATATTCCTTATATTTTTTTGTATACCGCCTATTTCATATTCCAATAAAGATATATTTGACAAGGAAATATGAGTAATTTCTTTATCTGATGTTGAGCTCTCCTTATATCTATCATTCAGTATTTTTTCCAATAAATATTTAAATTCTTCTAGTTGACTATTATTCCTTTGTGATTAAATGGCAGTGGTGTCTATTTTTAAATCCATATTAAAATTAAAATCTACTCCTATTATCATCGTTCCTTCTGCTTTATCCATTGCATCCCAAAATAATTTTATCCCATTCTTATGTTGTTCATAATTTGGTAAATAAAAATTACCGTATTTTCCCCTGAAAATAGGGGGAAAATCGCAGGTGCGTGTTAAACGCTGATAGTGTACCTTGGAAGGTAAGGAGGTGGAAGAACACAGCTGGAATTCATGAGCCGTAATCTCCTGTTAAGTTCTCACTTGGCTCTCACGTCACACACACAGTCCCGCCTCTGCCACTGGCATTGGACCAGTGTTCTGTCTATCACAGGAACTGGTCCAATGCCAATGGCGGAGGCGGGACTGTATGTGTCTGTGTGACTGCCGAGTGAGAGCCAGACAGGAGATGAAGGCTCTGTGATTTCATGCACTGTCCAGGCTGCATTGATGGTGAGATTGCATTGAGGCTAAAAAGGGGCATTGACAAGGCTGCATGATGAGATGGGCATTGATAAAGCTGCATGATGAGATGGGCATTAATAAGGCTGCATTATGAGATGTACTGCAGATGGGCACTAAACAGGCTGAAAAAAAAGAAGAACAAAAAGGAAACCCCTATACCCTTTCTCATTATCCATGTGCCCTGATTAGTGAATTTATTGATATGTGTTATTATTGTAAATATATGTAAGTGTATGTGAATATATATCTAAATAAATATATATATATATAAACTCTACTACCATGATTGTTCTTCCCAACAATATGTGTATATATGTGTTATTATAAATAAAACAGTATGTGTATTAAGGTGCCTAGTTAAATTTGTATTTGATTTTTGTGTGTTATATGTTGTGTTGTATTATAATGTCATTATAATGTCATTGTTAAATTATTAAATAGTTAAATTGTTCTCCCCCTAACTCCCTACCCCATCCCCCCTATTAACATTGTACATTGTACACCAGCCTCTCAATCCCTACATTTTTCTCCCAGGCCCTTTTGAATATTTAAACATTTGTTCTGGGCCAGTATTTCTGATATAAATCATGGAGCTGGAGGACACTCAGAAATTCTGGTAGATCCCCCAGGTCCCTAAATGTTGCTATTAGTCTTTAGCTTGGAGCTGGAATGGGAATTTCCATCTATAAGGAATATTTTTCTTTAGGAGCAATTCCAAATGGGGTTTCAATGCTCTTCTTAAATCCAGGGTATGTTTGGATAAGTCCTGAAACAATATTATTAGTGTCCCCTCATATTGTATGTTCTTCCTTTGTCGAGCAGCTAACATGATTTTATCTTTTCCTTTAAGGATAATGAATCCTACAGAGAACGTCTCTTGATCTACTGGGGTCCAGTTTTTTAGGCCTCGTTACTCTATGTGCTCGATAAATCATTATTTCCATTGATGGTGGGTTCTGGATTAACTCATTAAATATTTTTTGCAGTGTTGGTATCAAATTGTGTTATATTTACAGTTGCTGGCAGTCCTCTTATTCTTATGTTATTTCTTCTGCTCCTATTTTCTTGGTCATCTATAATATTTATAGCTTAGTCTTAGATGTTGTTCCTGTTCCTTTATTTGTTTTTCTGTTTGCGCTATTCTTTGCTCCATACTTGTTGTTCTCTTACCAATTATATCTATCTCTTTCTCTTGGGTATTTTGTGTAGATATTTTTAGATCCTGAAGTTCCATTTTGTATGATGTCTCTAATCTATGCACATACTGGTCCATATCCTCTCTGATAGGTAAGGAACAAATATATGTTTTCATGGCCCAGTTATTTTTCTGTTTTACCTAGTTTAATTGCTGATCTATTTGTATCTATTGGGGTATCAATTGGGGAACTATTTCTGAATTGTCCAATTTCTTCTTCCTCCGTGGTTCCTAGGGTTACAAATGATTCTATCATATTCGATGGGCCCTGTGATGTTTGGGATGTTTGCAATATCTGTGGAGATATCTGTGATGTCTGTGGGGATTGCATATGTTGGAAAAATTATTTAATATCAGTTGTTTGTGTTAATTGAGCCCCTGTATTGCTTTTACTTACTCAGTTTTTTTTATCTTTTTTCTTTAATGGCTGGGGAGTTTTATTTTTTTAGGCATCATTATTCCCCAAACAGGTTATGTTTAGTCCCAAAACTTAACCATGGTTCAATCAATCTATAATATATTGTGATCCAAAAAACAGGGGGGTCACCAAGCCTCTCGATCTCAATCTTATAGCTGTATATATTTTATGTCCCCTTTTCCTTCCTTCCTTCTCTCTGGACCACACTTTGAAGTTGTGTACTTTTGATCTTATAGGGTAAATACAGAATTTAGTTTTTTTATGGGTTTTCTATTCGTTTTCACTCCTATTCATCTCTCTGCGATCCCTGCTGCACCAGAGTTCTGTCCCCACAGCACATATCAGCACAACCGTTCAATGTGTTCAGGGTTATATTGTGGTTATATTGGTTATATTGTGGATCTGATCAGATTTACACATGGATGTCAATCAGTTTTTAATTCTATGGTCCATTGTACCTGTGCTGTTTCACCTTCGAGGGGGGGGGGGCTGTCCACACACTGCGCCTGTTATCCTGTTCTCTGGGTGCTCGTGCACAAACCTCTGAGTACTGTTCCCCAACAGCGTTCCTCAGTCCATGGCTCCACCATCGGTTGCTTCTGATTGTTTAGGCACTGCCTCTAGTCCTGAGCCTGGACAAGATCTTACGAAGTCCTCCGATCTCCGCAAGGGCTCTCGCAAAACTCCACGGGCTCGCCCGAACCCAGGCAACAGACGCCAACCTCTCCAACCAGCAACCTCCTCACCAAGTGGCCGGCGATCACAGACGCCGGACTCCAGGAGAACCTCAGCAGGTAGACACAAGCAAATTCAGGCAACCAGAAAGCATCCCACCATGACCCATCCCCTCGCTGTTTCCTACACTTTGAAGTCTTCATTTTTTTTTAGATATACTGTTTGTCAGGAAAGCTAAGGAAAGACCAAATATATTTCAGACCACTAAATCTTCATGGACAAGGATATATCTTTCTTACTTTCATGTCTATTGTAATATGTTCTTGGGGGTACTTTGAGGCACTTGGGTGGACTTTATTATAGAATTAAAATCTTGACAATTATCTGTCCTTGTTTTTTCAGATTTCTTCATTTTTGGGGGACTAAAGTATTGGTACTGTTGGAATTCACTTTGTAACAACATGTGTTCTCTGATATACCCTTTACATGGTAGGTGAGGTTGAAAAAAGGACACAAGTCCATTAAGTGATTATATGTCAGTATTATATTGTAGATCCCTGTATGTTGTGGTCATTCAGGTGCCTACCATGGCTTGTACATTGTTTTTAAGCCTTTCTGTTTTCGGAATAAACACGATCTTTTACAGTTTACACTTAGATTGTTTCTATTATTTTTATTCCAACATACACTTGCACAATTGATTCCTGTCTGTCATCTTGCTGGACCGAACCATCGTCTTCATCCCACTCTGGAAACAAGCGATATTGACCATTTGTTCATTCAGTGGTCCATCACACCTGGTAAGAGTGTTTACTTCTAATGGTGGAGGACCTGTCACCTTGATTTATTCATTATCATCTGAAAATTGCCTTTACCACATGGTGTTTCTTCTACGTCGCTTTACTGCATTATACTGTACCTTCATTTATGGACTTTAATTTATTGCGCTGCACCGTTTTTACATTTGGTTTTGTGATTTGCCTTTTGGTGTTCAGTTTGCAGTTCTCTTTTGTCATATTTATTTGTGTGCATTGATTGCCTTTTATACCAGGTATAATCACAGCAATTACCACACTCACAAGACCCTCTCAGTACTGAGGAGATAGCTTCTTGGTGAACACAAAAAGAGATGATGCAGAGACTGCGTCCAAAGCTATCTGACTTTATTCTGGGCGGGAGCAGTTTTGCAAACCTTCTAGATTAAAATTTACTGGCACGACACCCGAAATTTACTGGCTCAGCCACGTTTTTACTGGCATTTCACAAAAGTTACTTAATTACATTTTTAGGTGCAAATTTCAGTATTTAGGCTACAAACAAGTACGCTAGGCAAATAGCAATGTGATTTAAGGTAGATATTAAGGTAAAAAAACATATTTTTGTTATTTTCGATATAATAAGGGCAAATTATTTAGTCACATGACCCCCTGCCTCCATCCCCCTCTGCCACCAACACCTCCTGCCTTCACCCACCTCTACGGTGCCACAATCTCCCCTGCCTCCAATCTTCCCCTGCCTCCAATCTTCCCCTGCCTCCAATCTCCCCCAGGCCCCCTGCCTCCAATCACCCCCTGCCTCCATCGTCCCCTGCCTCCATCCCCCTCTGAGGTGCCACCAACAACCCCTGTCTCCATCCCCACCCTCTGCAATGCACATCCCCCTCTGCGGTGCCACCAACACCTCCTGCCTTCACCCCCCCTCTGCGGTGCCACAATCTCCCCCTGCCTCCAATATCCCCCTGCCTCCAATATCCCTAGGCCCCCTGACTCCAATCACCCCCTGCTTCCATCGTCCCCTGCCTCCATCCCCCTCTACGGTGCCACCAACAACCCCTGTCTCCATCCCCACCCTCTGCGATGCCACCATCTCCCTCTGCGGTGCCACCAACACCCTCTGCCTTCAATCTCCCCCAGGCCCCCTCCCTTCAATCACCCCCTGCCTCCATCATCCCCTGCCTCCATTCCCCTCTGTGGTGCCACCAACAACCCCTGTGCCACCATCCCCCTCTGCCTCCAATCACCCCCTGCCTCCATTGTCCCCTGCCTCCATCCCTCTCTGCGGTGCCATCAACAACTTCTGTCTCCATTCCCCCACCCTCTGCGGTGCACCAACACTCCCTGCCTCCAATCACCCCCTGCCATTAACACCCCCTGCCTTCAATCTCCCCCTGCTTCCATTGCCCCCTGCTTATATTCCACTCTGTGGTGCCATGGCAGCCACCATCACCCCCTGCCTCTAATCTCCCCTGCCTCTAATCTACATGCGCAGTTCCAAGCTGAACCGATCTCCGCTATTTTTAATGGCACATTTCCGCAACCACGGACATTTACAAACGGGCAAAAAGGTGCCCATTTTTGTGAACTGTCCGTAAAAATATGGACGGTTGGCAACACTTGGCGGGAGTACAATTTTTATAAGGTTTTCATCAACCAATCATAATATGGAAGATGGGAGCGATTAGTACAGGGGTGTACATTTCATATCATTACATATATTTACATATGATTAATGGTTAAATTAATAGACCTCTTAAAGGTGGCCGACATAGATCACTAAGGCCGCGTACACAACTCTGTGGAGGTTCCAAACACCCGATCGATGGTTCCTATAACCTCCCTCCAGTAGCGAAACAGATTGTGCATCTCCAGAACATGTGGATCAAATCCCCCTCTATCTCCCCACACCTGGGGCAACTTGCGTCAGGTCTGTGGCTGAACTGAAAGAGTTAACTAGGGGTATAGTAAGTTCTATACAATAGAAACAAATGTGACATCCTCTGGGAGGGGGCAAGTGAAACCAATGGGGCCAGCGCAAGAATTCTATTCCATTGTGTTTCGGAAATATTTTCCACTTCTTTTTCCCACTTTTCCTTATACATGGGAGTTCCTCCCAGTCTCCCATTGTTTAAGTAAGGGTATATCTTCAAAATTAAGCCTTTCCCTGTTTCTGCTTTTATTATTTTTTGAAGCACTGTAATCATGCTCTATTCTGGAGTCTGTCCTCTGAACTGTTCCTCCAGTGCATGCCTGACCTGTAAGTACCTAAAAAAAGACTTGTTCGACACTAAGGCCTTGTACACACGATCAGACCGGTCTGATGAGACTTGTCTGATGGACCGTTTTCATCAGACAACTCTGAACTTGTCTGATGGTCTGATGTGCGTACACACCATCGGACCAAAATCCAATTAGACCAGAACGCGGTGACGTAGAACACAACGACGTGATGAAAAAACCAAGTTCAATGCTTCCAAGTAGGGTTGTCCAGATACCGATACTAGTATCGGTATCGGGACCGATACCGAGTATTTGCGGGAGTACTTGTACTCGCGCAAATGCTCCCGATACCTAAATAGAATACTTTTTTTGTATTTATCAACATGTTCTGTGAAAATTCTTTGAGTTTTTTTACTACTGCGTGACAAGAAAATAAAACATTTTTATTCATTTTTACTCATTTTTATTCTTTTATAATGTCTTGAGTTAGAGTTCTTCATAGTTCTAAAGAAAATATCCTTAGTCTGTATTGTGGTTTGAAAACTGTCACATGACATTTAAAAAAAGTATCGGTATTCGGTATCGGCAAGTACATGAAAAAAAGTATCGGTACTAAAAAATTGGTATCGGGACAACCCTACTTCCAAGCATGCGTCGATTCTGAGCATGCACAGGTTTTTGGTCCTATGCTTTTGTGCACTAACCATCGAATCTGTCCGACGGACAGGTTCCATCAGACAGGTTTCAAAGCATGTTTTAAAACTTTGGTCTGATGGACAACGGTCTGGTGGGCCGTACACAGCACAGTCCGATGAAACTGATCGTGTGTACAGGGCCTAAGAATTAGTCTCTCAGTCCCTGGAAGGTTTTCAGAGTACCGTCTTGATACAACTGACTAATAAATTGTATTCCCTTCCTCTCCTATTCCCTCACATCTTCTGCAATTCTCCCAATTTACTATTCTCCCAAACGGGGGTATACTCTGTGAATCCTCTATATTACAAGGTTGCCTTTGCTGCATCCCACTCTCTCATCATCAATCTCAGAGTGGGAAGTCTCTGGGGGAGAGATCCTGCCTCAAGAGCTTCAACTAGTGAGCTGCGTGGAGTGATCATTAAAAACAACCTCCTCCCTACTTCTCCCCCTTCCTGAATGCATCCCCCATATACTGAAGCTGTGCCGCTAGGAAGTAACTGAAGGTGTGTGAAAGCGCTACTCCTCCTGCCTGTTTCTGTAATTGCAGGGTGCTAAGCCGAATTCTTGCCGAGCCACTCTTCCAAATCAATTCCCTGAACAGGGTATCTATCTTTTGAAACCACTTTTTATACAACCAGATATGTAAAACGTACATAAGTTGCGGCATCCAAATGAGTTTAATTAAATTAGAATGACCTGCCACCGATAACAGCAGGCGTTTCCACACTTTTATTTTTCCCTTAAATTTAGCGAACAGCGAAACTACATTATCTTCTATATACTGTTGAGGGTCTCTAGAAACATTTATACCCAAGTATTTAAATGTATTCACTATTTGAATCTGGGCAACTTCCTCGGACAAGGATTTACTCAAAAGTCTGGATTTTTCCAAATTTATCTTGAGGCCGAAAATCTGACCAAATTTATTAATAATATCCATAGCTTTCCAAAGGGAGTTCTACGTATCACCTAGGAACAGCAAAACGTCATCCGCGTATAGTGCAACCTTTTCTTCCAGCTCATCTCTTCTAAAGCCCCTCACTTGAGCAGAGGACCTAAGAGCAATAGCCAGGGGTTCACTTGCGATGGTGAAGAGGAGGGGTGACAGAGGACACCCTTGTCTCGTCCCCCTCCCTAGACTGGACTTGTCAGACTGTTTGTTGTTCACCTATACTCTGGCCTCTGGGGATCTTTTTACCCAGTTAATAAAACCTGGCCCAAGTTGGACTGCTTCCATGGCTCTCCAAAAATATTGCCATTCAAGGCTGTCAAAGACCTTGGCGGCATGCATATTAAAATCCCCCAGCACTATCACCGGCACCCCTGGCTTATCCAGGACAAAAAATCATACTGACAACAGAAACTACTTAAATGACCTTGATCAAAAGTTTACATACCCCATTCCTTAATACCGTGTATTGACCCCTTTAGAAACAATCAAAGCCAGCTTGAATTATTTTGTGGTATTTGTGGATAAGGCTCTTTATCTTCTCAGATGGTAAAGCTGCCAATTACTTTTGCCAAAAAGCCTCCAGTTCCTGTAAATTCTTGGGCTGTCTTGCATGAACTGCACCACTGAGATCTCCCCAGAGTGGCTCAATGATATTGAGATCAGGGGACTGAGATGGCCACTCCAGAACCTTCACTTTATTCTGCTGTAGCCAATGACAGGAAGACTTGTTATAGATCATTGTCATGTAGGAATGTCCAAGTACGTCCTGCCGTGCATCTTCCTGGCTGATGAATGTAAATGTTCCTCCAGTATTTTTTTTTCTTTAATTCTTTATTTTATAGCATTTTTCCAATCTTATTTCCTCTTTATACAAAAAAGTAAATGACTACAATTTGACACTTTTCTTTAGACATTTTCTCGTTGGTCATTGTGCTTCTTAACAAAATTCCAAAATTCTGCCATCATATCTACTGTATGTAGCTATAACATAATACGCTTCCTATTCCCCATATCTACCCTTCCTTCTAGATCGCAATCCCCCCCCCCGTTTTCCCCCCAGAAAAAAAAAAACCCTCCCACCCCCCTCCTCCTTCAAAGGTCCCGCTCTCTGAATCTTATATAGGGGGTCCACACTTGACTATACTTCCCCTCTTGTTCTCTTATTCCCATCGTCAGGTTCTCCATCTGTTGGATTTCTGTTACTCTGCCCAGCCATTGCTGTCTAGTCGGCGCAAGCGTACTTTTCCACAAAATTGGAATGCATGCCCTTGCCGCTGTCAACAAATGTCTAAGCAGAGAATTTTTAAATTTTGCCATGGAAATTGGGAAGTCCAAAAGTAGATAGGTAGCTGGATTATCTCCGAGATCTACCTCTGTGATTTATTTTACCGTATCGGTGACCATTTTCCAAAAATCTCTCAACTTTGGACATTCCCAGAATACATGTAACATGGTACCCTCTACTTCTCCACACTGCCAGCACCGGTCTGATAAATCGGGGAATATCCTTTTTAATGCGACAGGGGTTTTATACCATCTAGTCAGGATCTTATAACCACCCTCTTGATATCTGGTAGCGAGAGAAGCTTTGTGTGTATAATTGAAGATTTTTATTCTCTGCGTCTCTGAAAATTTAGTACCCAATTCTTTTTTCCAGGCTAGAATAAATGGTAATTCTTTTGGGGCTATTGACTCTTCTAAAAGAGTATACATTAAAGACAGACCATGTCTCAGTGAGTCTCCCTTCAAGCATAGTTCCTCATATCTTGAGAGGTCTCTGGTTGCTTTGCCTAGTGGATTCATTGCTCTAATAGCAGCTTTTAATTGGTTTAATCTCATTGAGTCTATTTCCCTATTAAATACCTCTTCCCTTTCTCCCCCACTGCTCCTTTGATTCTCATCTTCAAAGTGTGTTAGCCTGCTCATTCCCGAGCGTCTAAGATTATTAAAATGTAGGTCTGTGAGGCCTAATTGGAATCTAGGGTTTCCCAGCACCGGGAGTAATGGGCTTGGATGTTCCGAGATTTTCGTTTTCTTAAATATTTTTTTTATGACTCTGTGGCTCCTATAGTGGGGTGTTTTTTCACTTCTTGTGGTATATCTACCTCTTGGATCCATGCCGTTCCCTCTAAAGGATTTTTTGCTCCATATGTATCCATGGTTTTGCCTTCTGTTGGGTACACCACTCTACTACCCTTGCCATATGGGACGCATCGTGGTATCCCATTGGATCTGGGAGTCCCACCCCTCCTCTTTCCTTTGGCAACGTCAGAATCTCTCGCCGTATTCTAGGTGCTTTCCCTGCCCAGATGAACTTTGCGAATCTAGTTCTTAAATCTCTCAGGAACCCTGAGGGAATCTTTACAGGTAAGGTCTGAAGTATGTATAGTAGTCTTGGCATCACATTCATTTTTATAATGTTAATTCTTCCGAACCATGTAAAGATTTCCTTATCCCATCGTTGAAAGTCTGCCTTGATCTGCCTTACCAGGGGTACGAAGTTCAACTCGTAGATTCTTTTTAGATTTTTCGGTATCTTTGTTCCCAGGTAAAGTATGTGGGAATCTGTCCACCTAAAGGGAAAATTTGCCGCTAATTGCTGCTGCTTCTGTCTTATCACTTCTATTCCCATTGCTTCCGATTTACTATAGTTCAGCTTAAAATTGGAAAGCTCTCCATATTCCTTTATCTCCTTCAATAGGGATGGTAGGGATAGTTCTGGAGTCGTTAACGAGAATAGCAAGTCATCTGCAAATGCTGCGACTTTATACTCTACTCCTTTAACCAAGAGTCCTCTTATATCTCTATTTGCCCGGATAGTTCTCAAAAAAGGTTCTAAAATGAGGACAAAGATAATCGGGGAGAGTGGGCATCCTTGTCTTGTTCCATTTCTTATTATAAAGGGATCAGACATTACATAGTTCACCTTTACCCTTGCTGTCGGGCATGAGTAGAGGCCTGCAATCCAATTTTGCATTCCTCTACCCAGCCCTATGTGTTGTAGTGTAGCTTTTAAGAATCCCCAATCCACCCTATCAAATGCTTTTTCAGCATCGGTTGATATTAATACTAAAGGGTTGTGGTAGAGTTGGGACATGTAGATGGTACTTAACACTCGTTGTGTGTTTTCCCTCCCTTCTCTTCCGGGGGTAAAGCCGACCTGGTCCGGGTGTATAAGGGGGGTAAGTGAGTTACTAATCTATTGGCAATTATTTTTGAAAAGGTCTTTAGGTCTATATTCAATAAGGATATTGGACGATAACTGGGGCATAGTGTCGGGTCTTTCCCCTCCTTAGGAATTACAGCTATGTGTGCCCCAAATGTTTCTTCACGCATCGGCCGCCCTTCTTTTAATGAATTAAAGGCCCCCAAAAATTTAGGTGCCAGTTTTTCGTAAAAGGTTTTGTAGTATGTTAATGTATATCCATCTGGACCCGGGGATTTGCCTGGTTTCATTTCTTTAATTGCTTCTAGAAGTTCCTCTGAAGTTAACACCCCCTCCATACTGGCTATAGTTTCTTCTGGAATTTTAGGCATGCCTGATTCATTTAAATATTCCTTTACTCTATTCTCTCTGAGCTGGTTTTTCACTGATGTGGATTTGCTCTCCAATTGGTACAGTCTACCATAATATTCTCTAAAAGCTTTTGCGATTAGTTGCGATGAGTTAACCAATTTATCTCCTTGTATTTTTATTTTTTCGATATGATTTTTAGCTCTCGTTTCTCTCAATGCCTTCGCCAACATCCTGCTTGGTTTGTTCCCAAATTCATAATATGCCCTTCGGCATTTGCTTAGTTTAGCCTTAGCCTTATCCATGAGTATCAGATTTAATTTATCTCGAAGGATCGTTAATCTCTCTTCAGTGTTTATTTTTTGCGACCTCTTATGTTCATTTTCTAATATTCGGATCTCCCCAAGCAGGCGGTCTACCTCAGCATTGAGAGATCTCTTTCTATGAGCTCCTAGTGAAATGAGGATTCCTCTCAGATAGCACTTGTGCGCCTCCCAGTTACATAGTGGTGATGCATCTTCGTCTTTATTCAGTGTAAAAAATATTCATATTTCTTGCTTTATCTTATCCTCATACTCTGGGTCTTTAATTAATGTTTCATTGAGCATCCAGTTCCATTCCCTAGGACCTGCTATCCCCCATTCAATAACACAACTGACTGGGGCGTGGTCTGATATTGAGAATGAGCCCATTGAAGTTTCTCTTAAATTCAGCAGTATACTTTGATCCAGAAATATGTAGTCAATCCTCGTGTATGTTTTATGTTTTGGTGAGTAAAAACTGTAGTCTCTCTCATGTGTATGTAACGTCCTCCATGTGTCTATTAACTGTAGGTTTTGTAGTATTTCCCTTGCTTTTCTTAGTTTTATGTTGGATATATTATAAGATCCCTTGGAAGAGTCAAGACTAGGATCTAGGACCATGTTCATATCCCCCCCCAAAATCAAGACCCCCTCTCTACTCTGAGTCACCATCTCCGCAAATTTTTCCAGAGCAGAGACCGGGTCCTCATTCGGGAGGTAGAGGTTTACTAGAGTAACCTTTTGCTCGTTTAATGTCCCCTTTACCATAAGAAATCATCCTTCCTCGTCGGTTTCTACTTTTGATTCCTTCCATGTTACATTTTTGGCCAGCAAGATTGCCACTCCATTAGCCTTTGAGGTCTGAGATGCCCCCATATACACTACTGGAAATTTTTGACTCTTCATCTTTGGGATCTTATCTTTCCTAAAATGTGTCTCTTGCAAAAAAACTATTTGTGATTTTAGTCTCCCTAGCTCCAGTATTTTTTGATAACATACTGCATTCATCTTGCCATACATTTTTTTTTATTTATTTCAAAATTTGCGTTACAGATTTTACATTTCAGATCTTCCAAATTAATTACAGTTGTTACACATAAAGAGGGTAATGGTGGAGAGGAGTCCCCCCCTTTTCCCTCCACCATCCCCCCCCTCTTATCTGTTCACACAAGCTTTCTCCTTTTCCTTCTAACCTCCTTTAATTACCCACCCTTCCCATCTCCCTGCTCCAGGGAGAGAAAAAAAAAAAAAGCATCCGTCCCCTGGTCGGCCGTCCCCCAACCCACCCCTCACCCCTCTCTGTACTTCACATAAGGGGCCCATGTCGAAAGGTACATCTCATTCTGGTCTTTCATTGCCATAGTCAAGTTCTCCATTTGTTGTATCTCTGCCACTCTAGCTAGCCATTGTGCTCTGGATGGAGGAGTTTTTTGTTTCCACAGGGCAGGGATACACGCCCTTGCGGCTATGATCAGATGTTTTATCAATGAATTCTTGTATTTTTCCACTGATATTGGAATATCCAATATTAAGACTGCCGATGGTCTACTTTCTAAATTAATTCCCGTAATCTCGTTAATTGTGCTCATTACCATCTTCCAGAATTCCTGTATCTTTTCACATTCCCAGAAAATATGTATTAAGGAGCCTTCCGCTTCATGACATCTCCAACAGACTTCTGATATCTGAGGGTATATACGATGTAACATTACTGGTGTTCTATACCATCTTGTTAGTATCTTGTAGCCTCCCTCTTCGTATTTACTTGCTATGGATGCTTTATGCGTGAATCGTAGAATCCTATTCTTTTGTTCTTGTGTAAAAGTTAAACCAAGGTCTCTCTCCCATGCCTGTATAAATGTAAATTCCTGTGGTAATTCTAAGTTAATTAATATCGTGTAGAAATAGGACAATGAGTGTCTTATTGAGTCCCCTTCTAAGCATATCTGCTCGAATTTGGACGGATTTCTAACTTCTGTATACGTATTTGCCTTTTTCCGAAGAAATGATTCTAACTGCAGCAATCTAAGGAAATCTAATTCTGGTATAGTTTCTTTTTCGATCTCATTTCTTGTCTTTAACCGGTTATTTTTTGAGAAGTGGATGATCCTGCTAATACCCCTCTGCCGCATTGCAATAAATCTTGGGTCTATCAGTCCTGCTCGGAAAGCCTTAGTACCCAGAATCGGGGTTAGGGGACTTGGATATTTAGATATTGTCGTTTTTTTTAAATATCTTTTTAGTAGTGCGTATAGTGGCACCTATCATTGGATGTTTCCTTTCTTCTGCCGTCATTTCGCTATCTGGAATCCATGCAATCCCTTCTAGTGGTACTTCTACTGTAGCTTGTTCCATTTTTATCCAGGGTTTTTTATTCCGCCCACACCATTCCACCACTTTGGCTAAGTGGGATGCTTCCTGATATTTTATCAAGTCTGGAAATCCAATCCCTCCTTCCCCCTTGGGTAATGATAGGATCGCCCTGCTTATCCTTGCTGGTTTCCCTGCCCATATAAATTTCAGGAATCTTGTTCTAAGTTCTCTAAAAAAGCTTTGTGGGATCTTAATTGGTAGGGCTTGTATTAGGTACAAGATTTTTGGGAGCACGTTCATCTTTAGTATATTTGCCATACATTTTGACCAAATTTCCTGTGCCTTTGTAGATAACGCATTCTTAAAACATCAGCGATCCATCTCCGTGTTTAACAGTAGGACTGGTGTACCTTTCATCATAGGCCTTGCTGACTCCTCTCCAAATGTAGCGTGTATGGTTGTGGCCAAAAAGCTACATTTTGGTCTCATCAATCCAAATGACTTTGTGCCAGAAGGTTTGAGGCTTGTCTCTGTGCCGTTTGGCGTATTGTAAGTGGGATTCTTTGTGGCATTTGCATAGTAATGTCTTTCTTCTGGCGACTCGACCATGCAGCCCATATTTCTTCAAGTGCCTCCTTATTGTGCATCTTGAAACAGCCACACCACATGTTTTCAGAGCGTTCTGTATTTCACCTGAAGTTATTTGTGGGGTTTTTTTGCATCCCAAACAATTTTCCTGGCAGTTGTGGCTAAAATTTTAGTTGGTCTACCTGACCGTGGTTTAATTTCAACAGAACCCCTTATTTTCCACTTCTTGATTAGAGTTTTAACACTGCTGATTGACATTCTCAATTCCTTGGATATCTTTTTATATCCCTTTCCTGTTTTATACAGTTTAACTACCTTTTCCCCGCAGATCCTTTGACAATTCTTTTGCGATCCCCATGACTCTGAATCCAGAAACGTCAGTGCAGCACTGGATGAAAGATGCAAGGGTCTGTCAGGAGTCCAGAAACTCATTGACCTTTTATACACATACACACACACATTAATTACAAGCAAACAGATCACAGGTGAGGATGGTTACCTTCAAGCCAAAATCACCATTGTATGTCAATGTTTGATCAGGGTAATTTGGGTAGTTTATGTTGTCATTATGATTTAAAAAAAGTAAACACAGTTGATCACTAACCATGAGTGAAAGAAAAGTTTTGTATTATCATTCATATTCTCTGAAATATAAATTCTGCCAGGGTATGTAAACTTATGAGCACTGTAAATCTTTACCAGATATTTTTCTTATCCGCAAAAATCTGCAAAAATCCCCCATGTCTGCCGTGGGGGGATCCTGCGGTGACTGTCTGCCATAAAGTCGCAGTCACAATAAACAGGAGGGCCTTTGGGACCCAGAAGCTCTTACAAAGTATGAGCCAGAACATAATGGACGTTCAGAATATCTTGAACTATTACTGGTTGTTGATTCTGAACTTAACATGTTAATTGAAAGATGTTAATTGAAAGATGCCATCACCTCCAGCTACCTGGCTGTAGTGTACAATAAAGCTCTCTGTGATTGCATTCTATTGTCTATTGTGCTAATTGGCACTGTATTGTGTGAAAGTCTATTGATGATAAATGTGTATTGTGAGTTAACAGACAGCCTAAGGTCAGGTGTCTGGGACATCAGCTGTAGTTAACTAGCTCATGTAAAGTAGATCAGAAGCCGGAGTCGTGATGTCTACCTTAAAGATGTGTATCGGAGGCTCGTTAGGAACCATTGTATGGTGTTGTGGGTGGAGTGTGGCATTGTCCATTTGATTACTGCAGTATTATTTTTGTGTGTATAAGAGCCTGCTTTCTCAATAAAGAATGTTTATTCGTTTTAAACCAGAGAACAGAGCTGTGTCTTGTTTCTGGGGGAATCCGTATGGGTCGTGTTCGCCGGATTGTGGAGTGTTAATAGCTCTCTTGGATTCGGAATAGAATATCTTAAACTGCCTTAACCCCTGTCCCATTTGGGGTTTCGTTACAGCCACCATTACTAGTAGAAAAAAAAATATTATTAAAACTGACATAAAACAACCCCCTATTTTGTAGCTGCACTAACTTTTGCGCAACCCAATCAATAAACGCTTATCGCAATGTTTTTACTAAAAATATGTAGAAGAATACGTATCGGCCTAAACTGAGGGAATCATGTTTTTTTATATATTTTTGGGGATATTTATTTTATTAGCAAAAAGTAAAAAATATTGCATTTTTTTTGCTGCTCTATTTTTGTTTATAGCGCGAAAAATTAAAACCGCAGAAGTGATCAAATACCACCAAAAGAAAGCTCTATATCAGTTAAAGTGATGCAGTGCCGAATTGCAGTGCTGAATCGCAAAAAGTGGCCTGGTCTTTGACCAGCAAAATGGTCTGGGGCTGAAGTGGTTAAGAACGCTTATAAATGAAAATGTGGCTAAACTCAGTTTACAGATTTTACATGTATTTACAAGCAGTTTGGCGTTTGAAATGCCAGTAAACTTCCATCCTGAACGAATTAATGAAAAAAAATCCCCAAAAAAGGCGTTAGAAAAAATATTGCGCAAATACCGTGCAAGATTAAAAGTTGCAATGACTGTAATTGTCTAGCAGAAAAATTATGATTTTTACATGTAGGAGAGAAGTGCCAGAATAGGCCTGGTATGGAAGTGGTTAAAAGAAGCATAGCGGGGTCGTCCTGTCAAAGACTTACGACAGGTCATCCCCGCTGGACTCACATTCTCATTTGTAAATATGTTAGAGATGGCTTGGAAGTTATGCATTGCGGGACTACAAGTAGCAGGAGATATGGACTCCATTGACTCGTAGGAGAAATGGACTACATTTCCCGCAATGCTTTGCCCTCCTGAAAATGTGACGTTCCGCTGAGACCGGTGGAGGAGGTTACTGAAGGAAGAGGAGTGGCGCCTTTTCTCTCTCTCTGGGACCCGCCTTCTCTCCTGTGCGGAGCAGCTGACAGAGACTGCCGTGTTTTAGGCCCGAAGCCTGGGGAAGATTTGGGGAAGAACTTGCCATCCAGACGGAAGCAAGATCTAAACTCCAAGCCAGTATTCCTGGAAGATTGAAGAGGCTGCCCAGCTGATCACCGTAGCAGTGGAACCTCCTCGGCCGGGATCCTGTGTGTTCTGGAGCAACACCTGAGCAACGGGTTCCTTTTTTTCTTCTTCTTGAGGAGGAATCAGGTGGAACGGCCTGTTGGGTGAGAGAGCACTTGCTCAACCTTTGACTACCTGATTATCATAGACACCCAGGCCCAGATTCACGTACATCTGCGCATTATTGGACCGGCGTAGCGCACCGCCTTTACGTTAGACTTGCGCAATTTTGCCGTGTAATCACCCTATTCTCGTAGCTTTTGCGCAGAAAATTGCTCATGCGTAACGTTTTTTCAGAGGCGTAAGGCGGAGTAATACAAATTGGGAAGGACGTGGGCGTGTTACATTGAAATGAGCCGTGACCCCATGCAAATGAAGGGCCGGCCGGCTCGCGCATGCACGCTTGAAGGAGACCATGGTCAGCTCCGCTGTGTGCATGCTCACAACTCGGGAGCGGCGCAATCAGTGAAATTGGAAATGAACTAGGGCAACGTTGTGAACTACGCAAACAGCATAAATAGACAGACACAAACGCACTTGAATTGCAAAAGTACATCCCTTTGTCCCTTCCCATTTAACCAAGTGCTTTTGTCCTGTTGTTTGTTGCGATGTGTTTTGTATTTGTCAGATTAGTGTTCTGTGTGATCAAGTGTTTGTTAGTAGATCTTTGAAAGTGTTTTTTGATAAGTGTTTGAGTGACTGTTTGTTTGATATATTTCTGTTCGTTTGTTTTCTTGCTGTTTTTTTGCTGTTTGTTTTTGTGACTGTTTCTTGCTGAGTGCTAGTGTGATTTTTTGGGTGTTAGTTTTCTCTTTGTGTGTGTTCTTGCTTGATTGGTTGTGCTTGTTTTTGTGAGTGATTTTTGTTGACTGGGAGTGAGTTTTTTTGGAAGTATGACAGAGAGAAAGCGAAAGCTCAATTTTACTGTGGGGGAAAAAATAATTCTTGCCCGGGCCATTAGCGATTATGGGCGTTTCCTCCACGGCCCAGACAGTGCCAACACCAACCCGGCCAGGAGGAGGGAGATTTTGGATATGATCACTGAGCAGGTCAATTCAGCGGGGGAGGGGGAGACACAGACCCGGTCTGGGATTGACAAAAAAATCAATGACCTCCGGCGTCTGGTCAAACAGAAGCTGGCCAGAATGCATGCCCATGCCAGGGGCACAGGAGGGGGCCCACCATGCCGTATTAGGCTGACAGCGGAGGAGCGTGCGGTGGCCCTGACCTTTCATCGGCATGAAGTTGAGGGCCTGCCCGGCTCTGACTCAAGTCCGGAGCCCGTGGTGCCAGGTAAGTTTTTTTTTTATATCAGGTGTGTAGCATGTGTGGGGGAGGGGGTGAAAGGGAATATGTGGCAAGTGTGTGGATCCTCCAACCTGTGAATGTTTTGTGTCATCCACAGATGTGCAGGAGGGTGCAGGGCCATCTGGCCTGACCGCACCATCCCCAGGACAGCAGCCTAATGAGGCCCCCCCCAACAAGGCCGGAGTCCGCGGAGGAGGTTCAAGAGGAGGAGGAGAATCATGAGGAGGAGGAGAATCATGAGGAGGAGGAGTCCATGTCAGGCACTGGACGTTTGGTTTTTGAGGACTCTTCCCCTCTGGCTGGCAGCAGGCAGCCCTCCCTAAGGGGGAGCCCCCCCCCTCCTCCCCCAACATGGCTCCCCTCCCAAGGGCCTCCCCTTCCACAAGCATCAGCTGGAGGCAGGATTTCATCCCAGAACACCAGGGGGTTGGCCGATCTCCAGACCCGCCATCTGGGACAGGTCAGCCAGACATTGGTGCGGATGGAGGAGAGCCTGTCCTCCATCAAGGATACGCTGGGGAACCTGGACTCCCACTCCCGGGCTTTCACAACCTGCCTAAACGAACTGCAGACTACATCAGCAGGCGTTGGGCAGGATGTGAGGGCCCTTACTCAGGCTATCCAGGCCAACACGGCAACACTTGGTGCTGCCCTGGACAGAATAGCCGTGGCCTTGGAGGGCAGGACGCCAGGTGGGCAGAGATCAGGGGCTGCTCCTCCTTCCCCGGTTTTCCCCCTCCCCATGAGTCTCCCCTTAGGAGCCGGGGCCGTGGGCGGGGGCGCCCCAGGCGTGGCTCACGTCAAGGGCAATAATTTATTTTTCCACTCTTTTTTTTTTGCTGGAAAATTTTTGATTTTGCTGGTAATTTTTTTTTGGGGTTGTGAATGCTGTTTGAATGTGGGGGTGACATTCCTGCCGGAAAAGGGGTGTCACCCTCAATTTTGGTGCAGAAGGGTTCCCCAGGACCAGGGAGAAGTGATCCCCAGGTCCGTGTGAATGGTGTATGAATGTACAGTGACATAATTGGAGCCTTGGCGTGGCGTTGCTGCTCACAAGTCCAGCATGGTGGACTGGTGCCAATCCAATTTGATGTGGATGTGGGGTGTGTGTGCTAGGGACCACAGTGGTGTGCATGCATGCATTCTCATTGTGCCATGATTAATGTGTATGTTTAATGTGCAAAGATGCCCAATGTGAGCTGTCTCCTGGCTGCTCTACCCTCAGAAGACGGGGTAGCCTCGGTTAGGGGGGGATTGTCTGGTTCAGGGGTCAGGTCATCACGTAGGTCAATCTGCAGGCCCTTTCTTTCTGCGAAGTTGTGCAGCATGCAACATGCACCGATGATCTGGCACACAAAGTTTGGGGAATACAAGAGGGTACCCCCAGACTTATCCAGGCATCGGAAACGTGACTTTAGGAGGCCAAAGGTGCGCTCCACCACTGCTCGTGTTTGGGCATGTGCTTGATTGTATCTTTCCTCTCCTGGGGTTTGAGGGTTCCGGATAGGAGTCATGAGATGGGGTCCCAGTGGATATGCAGAGTCACCTGTAAGGGAAAAGACAGGAGGATGTTAGTCATGCATGTGCCCCTTGTGATGTGTGCATCATGGGAGGGGATAGTCATGCCTGACTCCCTTGTCACTCACCAACCAGCCAGGTGTCCCCATACACGTTTTGATCGAATTCCATTCGGATGTGGCATTGATTGTATATGTAGCTGTCATGGCTGGACCCTGGGTGTTTGGCACGGACGTGCCATATAAGGCCTTGGGCATCGACTATCACCTGTATCTTGATGGAATGCCAATGCTTCCGATTGCGGTACATGTGCTCTGTCTCCTGGGGGGGCTGGAGTGCCACATGTGTGCAATCAATGGCCCCCACGGTGCGTGGGAATCTGGCAATTCTGTCGAAATCTGTCATTGCCTTCAGCCGCAGGTCCTCAGTGGTTGGTTTGATGATTTGGTTGGCCAATGCGTCTGAGGATTGCAGGGACAACCTGGTGCACACATCTGCTCATGGAGGATTGTGACATCCCAGCCACCACTCCACTTGTACGCTGAAAAGAGCCACTGGCAAGGAAATGGAGTGTTGCCATGACCTTGACCAGTGGCTGCACTGCATGTGAGCGTTGTGTTGGGCTGGTGATGTCCTCCTGCAAGGTTGTGGTTAATTCCAGGATGACATGAGGGGTGAATCTGAAGATGCGATAAACCTCAGAATCACTCATGCCAAACAGGTCTATGCGGGTGCGGTATATCCTCTCCCGTGCCATCCTCCGTGCCATCCTCCGTGCCCTCATCCTTCTTTGTTCATCTAAAGTCAGTAGTATAGCTATGTGCGACGATGCCCCTGGCATGTTGGCATACAGATTGTTGTGCAACACGTGTGACTGCTGAGCTCCTCACTAAGGCCTCGTACACACGATGAGATATGTCCGCTCAAACTTGTCCGACGGACAGTTTAGAGCGGACATGTCTCATCGGATTTCGGTCCGATGGCGTGTACACACCATCGGATCAAAATCCCCGCCGGCAGACAGCGTGGTGACGCGGCGGTGACGTTGACGCCGCCACGTCACCGCTACGTCACCGCACCAGGAAGAAAACACTTCCGCGTGCATGCGTCGGATCCATTCACAGGATACGACGCATGTGCGGGAAGATATGTCCGCTGGTTTGCTGTACTAACCAGCGGACATATCCGACGGACAGGTTTGTAGCGGACAAATTTCAAAGCATGCTTTGAAATTTGTCCGATGGACAAACCTGTCCGCTAGCCCGTACACACGATCGGATTTGTCTGCTGAAACGGTCCATCGGACCGTTTTCAGCGGACAAATTTGATCGTGTGTACGCGGCCTTACAGTGTTGCTTTATCTAACAAGTAGACTTTTTTCTCTTTTTAGACCAGCTTTTATATGCTCTAATTTTAGACAGGACATTTTGCTGTTGCGCAAACTGCGTAGCCTGCGCTGCCCCAACGTTCTTTTGTGGATCCCCTAAGTCCCTCATTAGCATACTGTATTTGACTAGCAAATCAATGGTCTGTCTAGCGCACTTTTGCGCGGACGGATGCGCCAGTCTAACGAAATTACGCGGGACAAAAAAAAGTAGATTTTTTGCGTATCTTGTTCTGGGGATGCCGTGCATCGAAATGCACGCGCACATTTCGACTTACGCACGCGCATCTCCTGTTGCGCAGGCGTAATCGCTCTGTGAATCTGGCCCCCAGTCTCTATTTACCGGCAACGGACATACGTCTGGCCTGTAGCTAGGAAACTCGGAGGCCTAGTTAACTGTCTCAGCGTTCATGGTGGTAACTGACGCTGACGAGCGATCAACACCGCCACGATCTACTACCATAGACATTCTCTTGTATGATTTCTTTCCTATAACCGTTACCTGTGTATTACAATTTAAAGTGCACCTACCGGCCGCTACGTTGAACATTGATTATTCTACAGGACTGTCCACTAGGGACGCTCGCGAGCAGAGACTGATCTTGAGTTTAGGCGGGTGGTACCACTCCTAGTCATAAAATTCTTGTTAACTAACATTAATTACTGATTCTTGCAGGGGGCCTTGCAAGAATTAGTTTGGGTTACTGTTGATTGACTGTGGTTGTATTTAAACTTTATGCTTGTCGTTTCTAAGTGCCCTACAGTAAACATACCCCTTTACAGTCAATCAGTGTATTTCTTTTTCTCGCCTGTAGGGGTTGTATTACTGCAGCAGGTAATTTATTGTCATATTGTATACTGCGTGTCTGTTATTGTAACTCCAACCCAGTAGGGGTCACAATAACCCACTACCAGACTTCTGATGTGTCAAGGGTGGGTTCAAGCTGATTAACCTCCCTGGCGGTATGATTCTGTCTGGAATTACGTACCAAAAGCGGTACAATTATTTTGCATGGAAATTCTGCGTTTTATAATGTAGGCCTGCAATTTTTAGGAATAACTCGCTTAAATTTGTCCAAACCAGAGTCTAGTAGACATCCCGGGTATGATAAAGTTTGAAACACAAAATCATAAAATTATAATATAATAAATAACTATAAATAATTATAACAAATAATAATGTAATTGTAATAAAAATTATTCACTAATGTAATCAAATCAAAATCACTGAAATTTGCTCAGTTGCAGAATTGTCGCTGTCATTACTTTTATTTTTTTATGACGAATTTTCCCACAAATCGCTAACGCTCAATTCTGCAAGTGATTATAATTTATTATCACTGTTTTCTAGCTGCTCTAAAATCACTTTTGACATAAAGGGACACTTTTGGTTGCTATGGACAATCTACAGTTTGCAGGGAGAAAAAAAATGTTTTTATTATGTAAAAGAACATGCAGGGCACTGGGCAGACCACTAGGGACAGGGGGGGTGTGTATTTTTTACATACAGTACTGTAATCTATAAGATTACAGTATTCTGTATGTAATGTGTTTGTTTACATTTTTGAATTTGCCGCCGGTCTCCGCCCCCGTGCGCCGTTACGTCGCAGGGAACAGAGATCGGCGGCGCGCGGGCACTGTGTGAGTCGAATGGAGGACGCCACTCGCTCACACAGCGGGGATGCATCTCTGGATCCAGGGACAAGGTAAGTACAGTACCCCGCCTGGATCCAAGGTAAGCCAGCGCGCGCTGCAGGCTCTGCATATTGACCCCGAGCGCGACTCGTGGATATCGCTATTTACCTAAAAAATCCAACCCGAGTCGCGCTCGGGTTTACCGGCAGGGGGGTTAAACAGGGGTGAGCTAAACTAAAGAGAGTAGATCCCAAAATTAACCAGCGGTTCCTTCGGGGGTAGCGCTACATGTGGGAGCTCGTCCGGGATCCTACTTCTCAAGTCACCTGTTATTCTCTAAAACTGAACCTAACCCCTAACCATACAAGCCATGGATATAGCAGCTGCAGCCAAATGGTGTAAAACTGAAGGTATCCTGTTAGAGCAAGGCGTAGTGGTTGAAGTGCGGGGAGAAGTCTGGGATGAAAAGGGAACAGAGGCAGTCCTAGAAACCCTGTCTCAGGGCCGGAAGTTCTGGGTGATTCAAGTACAAGTGGACAAGACCGACCCACACATTTATGCCCTCTGTGAATGGCGAATTAAGGTACCCGACTTTCTGAAAGTGCCTAGTATAAAGACCACCAATGGTAAGGAACTTTTCTTTATACACCCTGAACAAGCATCAGATGACCTCACCTCTTCTGGGGCGGCTTCTTCCCCCCTTCTGGCACTCTGGCACCCAATGGGCCTCCAGGAAAAACTGTACAGGGGCGACCAAGACACCTTTCAAAGATCTCAACCCGGACCTATGCGCTGTCTTAGGGGAAATTGTGGCCCAATGTAAGAAAGACTCTACAGACTGTTTGATTACAGGATATAGAAAACTCAGGGCCTTCTCGGGGAGGCACCCTGTACCCTCTTCAGAAGATGGCTTTGAGGAGTGGATGGACCAGGCCACGCAAGCTTTGGAAGAATGGGGAATCCCAGACAAGAACAAGAAGCAAAGGATCATGAAGAGTCTCCGGAGGCCAACATTAGAGGCCATACGTAACCTTAAGCTCAGCAAAACTGATTGTATCGCTCAAGACTACCTGGACGTCCTACAGAATGTGTTTGGTAGAGTCGAAGATATCAGTGAACTCCGTTGCCAACTGGAGCACTGTTTTCAAAAGAAGGGAGAAAAACTATCTGAATTTGTCAGTCGTCTGGACAAGATCTTGCATAGGATGCTGCTGAAGAAGGGGGTACAACCACAAGATGTGGATGAAATACACTTCCAACAGGTGATTAGAGGGGCCCAGCCCATGGATCCAATTGTTTTCCAACTAAGGGAAGTACCCTGACCTGATCCAGGTCATTCGGCAGGAGGAAGATCTTCTGGACCAAAAGAGCAAATACCAGTCCACGGAAGTAGGAGCCCGGGTGCGGGTAGTGGCCACCAAGGATAGTGACCCCCGGGTCAAACTTTTGGAGGCAAAAGTGTCCCAGTTGAAGGAAGTGATTACTGTCTTGTCCGGCCAAGTGGAGTATTCCCAGTATCAATCTAGAAGGGACAAAGAAGAGAATCCCATCTACGGTTTGCCCAATCCACAAAGCAAACAAAAGAAATCTAGTGTCTGTTTCAACTGTGGGGGGATAGGGCACTTCAAAGAAGTTTGCCCCAGTCTGGCCAGTGCCGCCAAACCAGCCTCCCAACTGGCGGAAAACTTCAGAAGGCCCCGGTGAAGGAGCCAACCGGGGGCCCACCTATTGCAACTGGCTCTGATGTGAGACTTAGGGAGGAAAGACAAAAAGGAAAACACTTTTCTGGGGCAACCCCCAACTCCCGCCCATCTGACCAGATAGGGCCCAAAAGAGGCCCTAACAGGAGAAAAGCGAGAGTCCGAGTCACAAAGGAAAAGAAGGAAGCCACATCTCGGAAATTCCCTGAGAGTTTAGGGGGGCCTTCCCCTCTAGTGCCCATTTAAGTGGAAGAAATTTATACTAGAGCACTCCTGGATACTGGGGCATAAGATTTACCCATAATCCCATGTTTTTCTCACACAGTTCAGAGGGAGAATGAGAATCTGCTGCGTGCTGAAAAGGTACTGTTTTAATCAAGCTAAATCTCGAAATCATATATTATTTGCTATATGTTAGATAAATAATAAATTATTATGTTATATTTACTGTGGAATTACTGGTTTGAAGTTATAACTTCAAACTTCGGTAATTTGTCTGTTAAGCCACCTGCTTGAGTACAGTTTTTGAAAATATAGTAAATTACCCTAAAAACAATATATAATACATTTTTGTATATTACTTAATTATGGTTATGTACCACTTTATACCCAGGCCAATTCTGACACTTCTCTCCTACAAAATCATCATTTTTTTTGCAAGAAAATTACTCTAATAAACTAATATTTTTTTGGAAGACACTTTTTATGTTACACTGTATCTGCGCAGCAATTTTTCAAATGACTTTAAAAAAACAAAACTTTTCATAAACATAAAAAAAAAAAACACGTTTTGTATAATGTGAAAGATGATACGTCAAGTTAATAGATACCTACACGTCACGCTTTAAAGTTGCGCACACTCATGGGATGGGGCCAAACTTCGGTACTTAAAAACCTCCATACGCTTTAAAAATGAGTACAGGTTACATGTTTAGAGATACAGAGGAGGTCTTGTGCTAGAATATTTTACTCTCGCTCTTTCGTTCACGGCGTATGTAAACTGTGTATCTGGCTCTGATACTAGCCAGTGCCTCACCAGCCACTGACCTCACCGCACGTCTCTGTCACCAACATGTTAAAGATAGAAGATCTGCAAAACAGCAAGGAAATTAGCATTTTCTGGAGGACAACAGTAGCAGTTCACATATTTCTTTCACTAGAAAGGAATTTAATCAATGTGAGAGGCAGAAGGTTTTCTCTTTAAACACAAAATAAGTAAGGCAACTTTTAAATGTATCTGCTCTTTAGGAACAGCAGTGAAACAGGGATCACACAGAATTACCAGACCATGAAATCCAGTCAGTGCAGAGCTGGAACATAAGAGAACCGAATGATTTATTTGCTAATAATAACAGGAATGTTATATTGTAGCATTAAGAGAGTAGAAAGAAAATGTCATAGTCAGCACTTTAACAATATCACAACACGAATGATTTTTTTTTTGTGTGCTGTCTTGGCACGGTATGCTAAATCTGGCCATGGTTTGGCAATTACCATTTAAATTAAAGTCCAACTTGTGTATCCCATTGCAATCTATTCCCTGCCCCCTCCTCTTTGCCTGTTAGCAGGGTGTCTCTTTACCCTTCTCAAGTTGTACTGTGACTGGGCGTCCAGGCGTGTAAAATGCACTCTAAATGTACAAGGTCATATAAGCCTTTTTTCCTTATTCAAATTCACAGAGTGAAAATCCTGAATCCTTTCAGCAGCGCTATTAGTAAAAGGACTGGGAAAGGGTCTTTTTGTTTGCTAGAAGCACTTAAAATTCTTAGAAATTAGCTTGTTCCCCACAATATTAATTCAATTGCTAATTATATCAGCCTTAGTCTAGTTTTTCTTGTCTGCAGCTAGTTGTTTTTTTCAGCAGTGAGGCTCTTTCTGGTAAGAGTTGTGCTTGGTTACTTCATGTTACTTTCACTTCCGTCTGCACCTTTTTACAGTGAACAGTGGGTATACAGCATTTTTTAGACTCTGATGTTTACACACAAACATGAGTAAATATAACATTTCAATGTGTTGTGGTTACATCAATAAAAGTATTTGTCTGGTTGTACAACATGGCCACCTTATTATATGCAAAGTATATATATAGTAATGTCCATCAGACTTGTCCAAAAAGATACTCAAGTCCAATATGTTTTGGGACTTAGGGTCTGGGTGTATGTTCATGCGTCCCTAGGCACGTCTTATCTTTTAGGCCGCGTACACACGATTAGACCGGTCCGATGAAACTGCCCTGAAGACCAGTTTCATCGGACCAAATTGATTGTGTGTACGGCCTATCGGACCGTTGTCCATCGGACCAAAGTTTTAAAACTTGCTTTAAAATCTGTCCGATGGACACCAGTCCGTCGAACCAAAACGATGGTTAGTACGCAAAAGCATCGGACCAAAAACCCGCGCATGCTCAGAATCAAGTCGACGCATTCTTGGAAGCATGGGACTTAGTTTTTTCAGCACGTCGTTGTGTTCTACGTCACCACGTTCTGGTCCGATGGGATTTTGGACTGATGGTGAGTACGCACATCAGACCATCAGACCATCAGACCACTTCAGCAGTGGTCCAATGAAAACGGTCCGTCGGACCAGTCTCATCAGTTTGGTCTGATCGTGTGTACGTGGCCTTATGCTTTCTCTGGGTCTATAGATTGCTTTGGTTTTATTTACTGATGGCTGATGAGTATATTGCTCCTATAGGAGATATGCCCCTGACAAGCACTTTTTCAAAACCTGTAGAGCTTGAAGCATTTGTTATCCTAAAAAAAAATCAATCCTGTTCCTTTAAAGCATGTAAACTGGGGGCGTGGTCTGGACATGCGACGGTGAAGACGTGTCTGTCTGGAGCTCCGGCGCTGGCACTTCTATCTTTAACTATTTAGCACTTTTACCGCCGGCTTTCCCCCTGAGACCATGCGGAAACGTACGGGCAAGTCTCTCTCTAAGTCGGGCTCTCAATCGGGCTCCATCAGGAAGTTCCTGGCTGCGGAGCAAGATGAGACGGAGATCTCGGACGGACTAGGCCGCTCTCCACATGGCGCGAGCTCCGGGGTAGGCTCCGCCTCCCGCCGCAAATCAGAACACAGGCGCCATTCTCCTACATCTTCAGCCTGCTCGGAGGTGGACGGCAGTGAATCCAGGATCTCCGAGGTTACCGCGCGGGGTGAAGGCCTGCTCACTAAATCGGATCTCACCTCCATGTTCCTGAGCCTGGAGAGGACCATAAAGAAGGAGATATCGGGAGTGAGAGCGGACCTGTCACAGGTACTAGAACGAGTAGAGGAGTCGGAGCTGCGTTTAGACCGCCACGCTGCTGCCATTAGAAGCCTGCAGGCCACCACCAGATCCCTTACTATCGCGCACAGAATGGCTCTATATAAGATAGAAGACCAGGAGAATAGAAATAGAAGGAACAACGTGCGCATTAGGGGGCTGCCAGAAGCGACTGGAGACGATGACCTTCTTCCCTCTGTCCGGGGTATTTTTAATGGCTTACTAGGCCTTGCGGCTGATCACCCGCTTAAAATTGATAGGGTACATAGAGCCCTACGCCCCCGTAACCTTGCTTCAGACACTCCGAGGGATGTCATCTGTCGCATCCACTACTATGAGGAGAAGGAGCAGATTATGCGCAAGGCTAGAGAAAAAGCCCCCTTGGACTTTGATGGCGCTTCCCTACAGTTTTTCCCGGACCTCGCCAAAGAGACTCTTGATCGCCGCAGAGCACTTAAGCCTTTAACGGAGAAGCTCAGAGCGGCTTCTATCAATTACCGGTGGAGCTTTCCTGCGGCCCTCGTGGCACATCGCGATGGTAAAACTGCTATCCTTCGCTTCCCTGAAGACTTGGAGAAGTTCTGTATGGATGTCGGCATATCCCCACCTGAGCTTCCCGGATGGCAGGACACTATCCCTACCCTACCTGCGTCCACTGACCCGCAGTGGCAGAAGGTTAATCGCAGACGCCGCTCCGCTGCACAGGAGTCTTCTCCTCAACCTGTCTGAATCCCATTCGGAATACTCCCATGTTGTGGATCCTATGATTCTTTCCTGGTTTGGCTCCTTATCATTTTTCCCTTTTTTATTTTTATTTTTATTTTTATTTACTTTTTGACATGTTTGCCGCCTTCTCGACCCTCCTCCTCAGGAACCGTTGTCTCGTGTGTTACCTTCCTCCGTGATGCAATGGACTGCCTGTGATTTCTTTCCCCTCTACTTGGTCCGGGGGAGCCGTCAGGTTCTACTATACTGTTGTTTTTTCTTTTTGTTTGATATGTTATACTGTTGTTGTGTTGTTTTGTGCCGGCGCTGGGGCCCCGAGGCAGTGATCGCATCGTATTTTGGGCGCTAGTCGTTGCTTGCCTGGTCCTAGTGCTCCCCTCTATATGGGACCCCGTGCAGTCTGGTGTTCGCGTGCCCCTACCCCTTTTCAGGTGGGCGGTATGCGGGTGCCGGAGTGTTCGCGTGCCCCTATGTCGCACGGCAGACTTATGCGTGCACATGTTTACCCCAGTCATGGGGATCTGATACAGTCTGATGTTAATGTTTATGATTGTTTTTCTTCCTTGCTAACTTCTTTCTTGATTTTTCTTTCCCTCTCTCCCTTCCAATCCTCCTTTTTTTCCCGCCCTCTCTCTAGTCCTCGTTTCTTTCCCCCGCTTCAGGTATATCCCTATTGGAATGTAGGTATGAGCTTCCCTTCTCGATCCTTATGGCCACGCTGAACCTGGTATCCCTCAACGTTCGGGGTCTACATGCCCCAGGTAAGAGACACAATTTATACCGCGAGCTGAGTCGACTGCAGAGTGATATTGTTCTTCTGCAGGAGACCCACCTTACACACACTACCTCAGTAAGGCTTTTCTCCCCACAATACCCAAACTGGTATTATAGCCTGTCTGATATTCATAAAGCAAAGGGTGTGGCCATAGGGTTCCGAAAAGGTACCTCGTTTACACTGGATTCTATGCTTAGTGATAGCTTGGGTCGCTTCCTATTCCTCAAGGGTAGCCTGGGTAGTATGCCGTGTACTATCGCAACTTTGTATGCCCCCAACAAAGACCAGACCTCCTTTATCGCATCAATTCTCTCTAAATTGAAAGATTTTGCTCACGGGTGCATTCTTTTAGCTGGGGACTTTAACACCCCCATGGAACCACCCCTCGATACATCCTTGGGACGTTCCTGTATTTCACAGAAGCGTCTAGTACTTTTACGTAAACGGTTACAAGCAGCCCAGCTGGTGGATGTATGGAGGGTTATGCACCCCCGGGTAAGAGATTATACTCATTTCTCCCCCTCATATAACTCCTACTCCAGGATAGACTATTGCTTTATAGATCACCATCACCTCTCCCTCCCTATAGCATCTTCCATCGGTACCTCCCCCATTTCGGACCACTCCCCGACTATTCTTACACTACGTATCCCATCTGTTCCTTGTAAGAGCAATACTTGGAAACTTAATGACCATTTACTTTCTGACGCCATTGATAAAGACAGGCTTACTACAGACATAGAGCAGTTTTTTGCAGAAAATGCCCATCCGGACATCTCGCCTGGCACTCTCTGGGAGGCCCACAAGGCCTTTGTCAGAGGGAAGCTCATCGAGCTGGGCTCTAGGAAAAAAAAGGAACGTATTGCCCAACAGGCGGCTTTGCTTCGCGAAGTCGAGGGGTTGGAGCGACAACATAAGGCGACTTTGTTGTCCTCTGTACTCCAGGCCCTGACCCAAAAGAGAGAGGAGCTGAAAACCCTCTTTCACCTTGAACAGAAGCAGCGTTTTCGTGCTCTGGCTCAACGTCTGCATGAATGGGGTAATAAACCTGGACGCCTACTGGCCCGTTCCCTGCAACAACAAAAATCAGCAGCCTTCATAGCCAAAATACAAACTGCCGCTGGGCCTTTGGCCCACGAGACTTCTGCTATTGCAAAAGAATTTTGCACGTTCTATCAAAAATTATATCATGTGCGCAATGCAGATGAGGATGGGGACCAAAGGGCCCAACGCATTCGTACCTACCTGTCCCAAGCCAACTTACCCAGACTTCCTGACGAGGCATTGTCCTCTCTGGATGGTGAATTCACTGCCTCTGAACTGCGAGTGGCACTGAAAGCCATGGCCAACGGTAAGGCCCCTGGCCCTGACGGCTTTACTGTGATGTACTATAGAACTTTTGCGGATCTTCTGATCCCGCGTCTGACTGCTTATGCCAATGCGGTCTCAGAGGTTACTCCCCTCCGTCCCGAAACCCTCCATGCACATATAACTGTCATCCCCAAACCTGGTAAGGACCCCTGCAGCTGTGGTAGCTACCGTCCCATCTCCCTTCTGAACATAGATGCCAAACTCTATGCTAAGGCTATTGCGAACAGGCTCCTTCCCCTCCTTCCTCGATGGATTACAGCAGATCAGACGGGTTTTATTCCCGGTAGGGAAGCGAGGGATAACTCCCTCCGTACTCTTCTCTTGATGTCCCACGTTAGGCGGTCTCCCCAGCCCACCCTTCTGCTGTCTACGGATGCTGAGAAGGCGTTTGATAGGGTGGACTGGGGATACCTGATGGCCACACTTTCTCAATTTGGTATTAGTCCCTCCCTCATATCCCGTATTTCGGCCCTTTACGCTTCACCCTCCGCACAAATACGTATTAACGGCACACTAAGCGAACCCTTTACGCTCTATAATGGCACCCGCCAGGGATGCCCTCTTTCCCCTATCTTATTTGCCTTGTCCCTAGAGCCCTTCCTTTCCTTGATTAGACAGGACCCTAATATACATGGTATTACAGTGGGGGACACAGACCATAAGTATGCCGCTTACGCGGATGATATTCTGTTCTATGTTCAACAACCATTGTTATCACTCCCTAACCTAATGTCGGCCTTCTCAGCCTTTAGTGCCGTTTCTAATTTTAAAATAAATATGACGAAGTCAGAAATCCTCAATGTTAATGTCCCTCCTCGTCTAGTTTCCCAATTGAAAATGTCCTTCCCTTTCTCCTGGCAAGAATGTTCCCTTAAATATTTAGGTATTTTCCTCACCTCTAATCCAGCTTCCTTGTTCCGCTCTAACTACATCCCATTATTAAACACGATCAGATCTGACTTGCAAAAATGGTCGAGTCTTGCCCATTCCTGGTTGGGGAAAATTAGTGTGATAAAGATG
The DNA here is from genome assembly GCA_029574335.1 of Rana kukunoris. Taxonomy (NCBI): domain Eukaryota; kingdom Metazoa; phylum Chordata; class Amphibia; order Anura; family Ranidae; genus Rana; species Rana kukunoris. The sequence goes on along the minus strand of CM056059.1, from coordinate 33,610,223 downwards.
AACATACTGCCCAGGCTATTATTCCTATTTCAAATGATCCCATTTGGCATTCCCGTGGGTTTCTTTACACTGATGCGAACCCTCCTCTGTAGATATATTTGGAATAGGAGGCGACCCAGAATAGCTAGAACTGTGCTGATGAAATCGAAGAGGGATGGGGGCCTAGCCTACCCGGACATTAAAAACTACTTTCTGGCGGCTGTCCTGAATAGGATTTCGGATTGGAAATCTCATGTGAATACCAAACTTTGGGTGACTCTGGAGAGGGCTCTATGTGAAACAGACCTTTTTACACAACTATGGATACCGAAGAAATACCGCTCCCTAGTGGTATCTACGCCCCCTCTCACCCGCTCGACCCTCATGATTTGGGACTCACTATGTAAAGCGCATAGATGGTTGGCTAACTCACCCCTTATGCCCTTGACTGGTCATAACTATTTCCCTCCTGGGAATTCACAGTCCTCCTCTCTTAACTGGTCTCTTAGAAATGCCACCCATCTACATCACGTTATTACTCCCACTGGCATGGCTTCGTTCTTGGACCTCTTGGGTTCTTCTACTGCTACACCCTTAGATCATTGGAAATACCGTCAACTTACTTCATTTGTACAGTCCCTTCCTAAACCTCTGAGAACTCTCACTGATTTGACGCTAGTTGAAACTGCTTTTGTAGAGGACCACCCAGTCGAAAGACCCCTTTCCTACTTCTATAAAGCCCTACAATCACTTTCCTCCATGGGCCATCCGGCTTTTCTGCACAAATGGGAATTGGACTTCCACAAAGATTTCTCAGAGTCCCAAAAAAACACTATACTGAGCCTTGCCCACACCACATCACTGTCATCCAGAACTGCGGAAGTTAACTATAAACTGCTTACTAGGTGGCATCTCACCCCGGCGGTGCTTCATGGCATTTTCCCTCAGATCTCACCTCTCTGCTGGCGTGGCTGCGGAGAACAGGCGACACACGCCCATGTGTGGTGGTACTGCCCCCTTATCCGACCTTTCTGGCGGTCTGTACTACATTGGATGAAGGACATTCAGGGTTTTGAGACCCCAAGGGATCCGTGGGTTGTGCTTCTTCATTGTACAGACAAACCAGTTAGATCGTATAGACGCTCCCTAACCCCTCATCTACTAAATGCGGCGAAAGCCCTGATTCCCAGATTCTGGAAGACGCCGACCGTGCCAACTTTACACCAATGGCTGGTCGAGGTGGACCGTACTTACCATATGGAAGATCTCACTCACTCCTTTAGAGCTACGGAAGATTTATCGCGTAAAATATGGTCTGACTGGTTTGCCTTTAAGTTTACTTCGGCCTACGCCGACATTATGTCTCGAACTGGTTGAGCTTTCCTCTATTGTATTACTAAACTGTTTAGCTTACTAGCCTATTAGCAGATGATGATTACCTGAAGCGGGACTCCCATTCCCGCTACCTTCCCTCCCTCCCCTTCCCCCCCTTTCTTTTCTCTTTCTTTCCTCCTATATTATTCCCTTTTTTCTCTCTCTTCTTTTTCCTGACCCTGTATTTCCCTCTTCAAGGGACAGCTCTGATGTTGCAGTATTTGTACGTCCCCCAATGATGTATTATCCACACGTCTTTCTTAAACTGTGGACTCTTATAGATGATTTTGATTATTAAGGTGCTCCTATTTGTTCTCAACTTTAGCCCTGACGTCTGTGTACGTATTACGGGGTTTTGGAATCTTTGTCCACATTTGAAGCTTGTAACACCTTATTTGTCAGAGAGTGTTTAGCTGTCACTGTATTTATGTTCTCTTTCCTTCGTTTTTCTTTTCTGTATTACATACTTTTCAATAAAAATATGTTAAACAAAAAAAAAAATAAAGCATGTAAACTGACCATGGTTTATCATGGCTGTTAAGCCCTGACACCGTGGTTAGTTTACTGCCTCCATCATCTGCAGCTTTCCTCTGTTCTCGCCTCCCCCTCCCTCCCTTGTCAGCTGGTGACAGTGCCTGCCCCTCCCCGCCTGCTGTTAAAATTATGATTGAATTTTCATACAATCCTCTTTGTTTTATAATGCTATTTGCCCCAGTGTATGTGCTTTATAAAACAAAATGTCATTCTAGATCTCATTTCAGAGCGCCGTTCGGTGCTCATGTCACCCACCGCCTCTCTCAACATCTTCTCCCCTCCTTCCAAATGGATTCTCGACCCCTCCCACTGTAGCTGTCAGATCGAGAGAGGGGAGAGGCAACCATGTGAGCGCTGAAATAAGGTACACAGCAGCATTCTTTTTATAAACACACTGTTATTATAAAACAGATAGGATTGTATGAAATTATCACAGTGGCTTAAAGTGGAGCTCCACCCTAAAGTGGAACTTCCACTCATCGGAACCCTCCCCCCTCCGGTGTCACCTTTTAGGGGAAGGGGGTGCAGATACCTGTCTAAAGTTTTTTTTTTGGCGGAGATCCGCTTTAAAGTGGTTGTAAAGCCACTTGTTTGGACAATTTCAATCCCCTCTGTTTAATAATAATATGTGCCCCAGTTTCTGTGCTGTATAAAAAAGATACACATTTTTACTTTAAAAAGATGGCCTATATGAGTGAAGGAAATTCATTTCTTGTAAGAGCAGAATATCTGCTTGATGCGTATAGTAGTGGTGAAATGCTTTAGAGCATTTAGTTGGGGAATTTAGGCCCTGCATATTATGGGGTCAAAAGTACCATTGTGGCACTCATGACTCCCAGATGGCATTCCTACTGCTAGCCGCTATTCGGACGAATTTTTCATTATTCGGAATTTTGCATGCATCCCAATATCCAAATTACAAAATTAACAAATTTAAACAAATTCGAAAAAACACAAACGAAATTCGAATTCGAATTGAATTTGAATCGAATTTGAAAACAAAATTGAATTCGAAAACAAATTCTAATCGAATTTGAAAAAATAGAAATCGATTTTCTAAAAACTACAATAAAATAGAATATAAAACAATAAAGCAATAGAATCAAAAAGAATAGATTAGAAGTAAATAGAATGTAATAAAATAGAACATGACAGTCTTCCAAAATTCAAATAGTATAAATTAGAATTCTACAATAGATTGGAAAATAATTAAAATTTATGGAAACTAAAATATAAAAGAATAGAAAAACAATAGAACAGAATAGAATCAATTATAATATATATTATATTTTATTCTATACTCTTGTTTTTCTTTTCTATTCCATTCTAATATTTTCTATTCCAATTTGAATTCATTTTATACGAAATTCGAATTTGAATAGAAAAGATTCTAAAAGATTTGTTTCATATTAGAATTAGATTTTTTTTACCGAATTCCTAATTTGAAAAATGTAATTAGATTAGAAAAAATCTACTGCATTTGAAAAAATTCTACTGCATTTGAAAAAAATCTACTAAATTAAAAAAAACGACCCCATTAAATTTTTTTTACATATAACCATTTCCCAAAATTCGAATTTCATATAGAATGAAATCGAATTGGAATAGAAAAGATTAGAATAGAAAATAATAGAAACGTTAATAAACTAGAAAAACAATAGTACAGAATAGAATCAATTATAATATATATTATATTTTATTCTAATCTCTTGTTTTTCTTTTCTATTCCATTCTAATCGTTTCTATTCGAATTTGAATTCATTTTATACGAAATTCAAATTTCTTATTGAATGAAATTGAATTTGAATAGAAAAGATAATAAAAGATTAGTTTCATATTAGAATTAGAATTTTTTTTTAACCGAATACCTAAAAAGTCGATCAAATTTAAAAAAATGTATTAGATTAGAAAAAAACCTACTGCATTCGAAAAAATTCTACCGAATTAGAAAAAACTACCGCATTTGAAAAAAATCTACTAAATTAGAAAAAACTACCAAATTAGATTTTTTTTTTTTTACATATAACCATTTTCCAAAATTTGAATTTCATATAGAATGGAATTGAATTGGAATAGAAAAGAATAGAATAGAATAAAAAAGAAAAGTTAATACACTAGAAAAACAATAGAACAGAATAGAATAAAATATAATATTTTATTCGCTTTTGTTCTATTGTTTTTCTAGTCTATTCTTTTATATTATTTTCTATTCAAATCTTTTCTATCCTAATTCAAATTAATTCTATATGAAATTCAAACTTCTGAAGCCATCTTCCAAAATTTGAATTTCGTATAGAATGAATTAGAATCGAAAAGAATATAAAAGAATAGAAAAGAAAATAATAGAAAAGAATGGCATAGAAATATTATATATATATATATATATATATATATATATATATATATATATATACAGGGCTCAAAATTTCAAGTCCTGAGCTACTAGCCAGGCCTCAAGCGTTACTCGCCACCAGTTGACCTAATTCATACACTGCCCTGCGCCTAATTGCACCCATAAACACACCCTTGTAGATTATCTCATTGAATGACACTGTTAAATGTTTTATGCAGAATCAAGTTACAAAATTAAATATTACCAACAACAACTTTAACAAAATGGGACAGGGCACTGGGGGCAGACCAGAGGGACAGGGCACTGGGGGCAGACCAGAGGGACAGGGCACTAGAACTGTGTCTCTTCCCCATTCTCTTGCCGTCTCCTCTGCAACTCCCATTCATCCTCTCTCTCTCTCCCTCTCCTATTCATCAGGAGCCTGTGTGTGCGGCTCCACGCTTGCATGTCCTTATTCCCCCTTTTATTGAGGCTGGCAGTGAGGAGAGGAGCTGCAGCCCAGTGGGAGGGAGTACAATCCAGCGCTGAGAGCCACACAACTGCACATCTATTGACACCACCGCACAGCGCACATTGAGACCAGTCAGTTTGCAGTGCTCAGGCTGAACTGTTGGACACTTACATAGAGCACAAGGAGAAGAAATCTGCACAAACTGGAAGGCTGCCGCTCTCATGGCAGGGCAACTCTCAGTGAGCGCTGCACCGGAATGGTAATTTTCGCAATCCTCCACCTCACTCATTACTTTCTGCTCTCCAGCTACATTGGTCGGGGGGAGGGGGGCAGGCTCAGAGAGGTCATACTGTTAGGTCCCATGGCTTAATGAGAATTGTAAGGAGAGCACCTGTGTACTGCTCTGCCTGTGCGCGGCTCACCAGACTACTTTTCCCGAGCATGTACCTTTCCTCTTCGGCCGCCAATCTCATCGGGACTCTAAGTGTAGGCACAGATTGGAGGGAGATTGGTCATGCAGCCCTGTCATCACTCGCCCCCCAGCTTTAATCCACTCGCCAAATGCTAGTAGGCGAGTGGAAATTTTGAGGGCTGTATATATATATATATATATATATATATATATTGTAGCAGAGCATCTCAGAGAGAGCCTGGGAAAGTCCAGTTCGGGGTTAATACCTCTCCCAGGCTCCTCTCTCATACATTCAGGGATCTCTGATCCCTGATCCAGTTCAGGTGTTGGTCTTCTCTCCCAGGTCAATTTAAGCACACCTGAGCAGACAGACTTGGCTCTCTGTCCTGGGAAACAGAGTTGGTTCTGATCTGTGAGAGAGCAAGGAGGTTGGTAAAAACGCTTAAGACTTTGTGTGGAAGCTGACAAGCTGTCGGCTTGCTCAGCCTGATAGTGAGGGCTTGTCATATTGTGTAGTTAGAGCCGAGACACGGCTAGGCTTTTGTTTAATTACTTTTGTTTTTTTTTGTTTGCCCACTGTACAGCACCTGTATATAAACTTTGTATATAACACCAATAAACACCCCACTGTTGTTCACTTATCTATGGACTTGGTATCTGTGCCTGCTCATCCCAGGGAGCTTTTGTACCCGCTACCTATCCCCCAGGTTACAATATATATATATATATATATATATATTTAACCACTTCCATACCAGGCACTTACGCACCTTCCCGCCCAAGCCAATTTTCAGCTTTCAGCACTGTCGCAATTTGAATGACAATTGCGCGGTCATGCTACACTGCACCCAAACAAAATTGGCGTCCTTTTTTCCCCACAAATAGAGCTTTCTTTTGGTGGTATTTGATCACCTCTGCGGTTTTTTTTTTTGTGCAACAACTAAAAATAGAGCGAAGATTTTGAAAAAAAAATAAAGTTTTTATTTTTTTCTGTTAATTTTTTGTAAATGAGTATGTTTTCTCTTTCAATTATGGGCACTGATATGGTGGCACTGATGGGCACCGATGAGGTGGCACTGATGGGCACCGATGAGGTAGTTCTGATGGGCACCGATTAGGTAGCACTGATGGGCACTGATAGGCGGCGCTGGTATTGGGCACTGATGGGCACTCATGGGCGGCACTGATGGGCACTCATGGGCGGCACTGATGGGCACTCATAGGCAGCACTGGGCACTCATAGGCAGCACTGGTGGGCACTCATAGGCGGCACAGGTGGGCACTCATAGGCGGCACAGGTGGGCACTCATAGGCGGCACAGGTGGGCACTGATAGGCGGCACAGGTGGGCACTGATAGGTGGCACAGGTGGGCACTGGTAGGTGGGCACTGGGCATGGATTGGCACTGTGGGGTGGCACTGACAGACACTGGGGTGGCACTGATGATCACTGAGGGGTGGCACTGATGGATCAATGTTGCCAATCAGTGCCCATGTGTGGGCACTGATTGGCATCATTTTTTTTTACTGTCCCCCTTTTTTTTTTTTTGTCATTTTTTTTTTTTTTTTTGTCATTTTTTTGGGTCATTTTTTTTTGTATTTTTTTTATTTCCCTGGTGGTCTAGTGTGGCGATCCGAGGGGGGGCTGCGCTGATAAACAATCAGCGCGAACCCCCCCTGTCAGGAGAGCCGCTGATCGGCTCTCCTCTACATGCGTCTGTCAGACGCGAGTGAGGAAGAGCCGTCGGCGGCTCTTCCTGTTTACATCGTGATCAGCCGTGATTGGACACGGCTGATCACGTGGTAACGAGGCTCCGCCGGAGACTCGTTACCGAGATCGGAGGTGCAGGGTGTCAGACTGACACCCCGCATCACCGATCGCCGCGCTGCGCGCCCGCACGGGCGCGTGCGGCATGAAATCGTGCAGGCCGTTTGAGAACGGCCTGTCACGATTTCATAACCACTTCCCGGCCGTAAATCGGCTATTGGCCGGGCGGGAAGTGGATATATATACACAGTACAGACCAAAAGTTTGGACACACCTTCTCATTCCAAGAGTTTTCTTTATTTTCATGACTATGAAAATTGTAGAGTCACACTGAAGGCATCAAAACTATGAATTAACACATGTGGAATTATATACATAACAAACAAGTGTGAAACAACTTAAAATATGTCATATTCTAGGTTCTTCAAAGTAGCCACCTTTTGCTTTGATTACTGCTTGGCACACTCTTGGCATTCTCTTGATGAGCTTCAAGAGTTAGTCACCTGAAATGTTCTTCCAACAGTCTTGAAGGAGTTCCCAGAGATGCTTAGCACTTGTTGGCCCTTTTGCCTTCACTCTGTGGTCCTGCTCACCCCAAACCATCTCGATTGGGTTCAGGTCCGGTGACTGTGGAGGCCAGGTCATCTGGCGCAGCACCCTATCACTCTCCTTCTTGGTCAAATAGCCCTTACAGAGCCTGGAGGTGTGTTTGGGGTCATTGTCCTGTTGCAAAATACATGATGGTCCAACTAAACGCAAACCGGATGGAATAGCATGCCGCTGCAAGATGCTGTGGTAGCCATGCTGGTTCAGTATGCCTTCAAATTTGAATAAATCCCCGACAGTGTCACCAGTAAAGCACCCCTACACATCACACCTCCTCCTCCATGCTTCACAGTGGGAACCAGGCATGTAGAGTCCATCCGTTCACCTTTTCTGCGTCACACAAAGACACAGTGGTTGGAACCAAAGATCTCAAATTTGGACTCATCAGACCAATGCACAGATTTCCACTGGTCTTATGTCCATTCCTTGTGTTCTTTAGCCCAAACAAGTCTCTTCTGCTTGTTGCCTTTCTTTAGCAGTGGTTTCCTAGCAGATATTCTACCATGAAGGCCGGATTCACACAGTCTCCTCTTAACAGTTGTTCTAGAGATGTGTCTGCTGCAAAAGGTGGCTACTTTGAAGAACCTAGAATATGACATATTTTCAGTTGTTTCACACTTTGTTATGTATATAATTCTACATGTGTTAATTCATAGTTTTGATGCCTTCAGTGTCACTCTACAATTTTCATAGTCATGAAAATAAGGAAAACTCTGGGAATGAGAAGGTGTGTCTGAACTTTTAGTCTGTACTATATATATATATATATATATATATATATACACCTTCTGGAACTTGAATTTTGTATAGAATGAAATCAAATTTGAATAGAAAAGAATAGCATAACAAAACAATAAAACAGAACAGAAAATGTGTGTGTCTTCCAAAATTCGAATTTCGTATACAATGAATTTGAATACAAAAGATTAGAATAGAAAATAATAGAAAATAATCAACTAGAAAAACATTTTATTTTATTCTATTCTATTGTTGTCCAATTCTATTCTATTATTTTCTATTTTCTATTCTATTGTAATCTTTTCTATTCTAATCCTTAATCATTCTATATGAATATCATTCTATACGAAATTTGAATTTGGGAAAATGGTTAATATATATATATATATAACAGCTTTCCCAAATTCAAATTCAGATTTTGGATAGAATGAATTTGACTTTCAATAAAAAAGAAAGAATAGAAAATAATTGACTAGAAAACCAATAGAATAGAATAAAATATAATATATATTTTATTCTGTTCTATTGTTTTTCTATGCTATTATTTTACATTCTATTCTAATATTTTCTATTCTGTTCTGTTGTTTTTCTATTCTATTCTACTCTATTCTAATCTTTCTATTCAAATTCGTATAGAATGAATTCAAATTTGAATACAAATGATTAGTATAGAAAATAGAAAAGAATAAACTAGAAAAACATGTATTATATTTTATTATATTCTGTTCTATTGTTTTTATATTCTATTCTTTTCTATTCTATACAATTTTTTTCTATTCTAATTCAAAATTATTCTATATGAAATTAGTATTCCTAACCCTAACCCTAATATATATATATATATATATATATATATATATATATATATATATATATATATATATATATATATATATATATATATATATATATATCCATTTTCTGAAATTCAAATTTTGTATAGATTGAATTTGAATAGAATAGAAAAGAATAAACTAGAAAAACATATATTATATTTTATTCTGTTCTATTCTTTTTCTGGTCTATTCTTTTGTACTCTATTCTAATCTTCTCTATTCAAATTCATTGTATATGAAATTTAAATTGCGGAAGATGTTTTTATAAGTTCTGTTCTATTGTTTTTCTATTATTTTAGATTCTATCCTAATCTTTTCTATCCAAATTCATTATACAGTATATGAAATTCGAATTTTGGAAAATGTTAGAAAATATATATATATATATATATATATATATATATATTATATATATATATATATATATATATATAAACATCTTCCAACATTCAAATTTTGCATATAATGATTTTGAATATGAATACACCTAGAAAAACAAATGACATTTTATTATATTCTGTTTCTATTTTATATCTTATATATTTATATATATAAAAAAACAAAATTCGAATTTTGTATAGAATAAATCTGAATAGAAAAGATTAGAATAGAAAATAATGGACTAGAAAAACAATAGAAAAGAATAGAATGAAATATAATATATGTTATATTTTATTCTATTATGTTCTATTTTTATTCTATTGTTATTCTTTTCTATTCAAATTCAAGTTTATTTTATACAAAATTAGAATTTCGGAAAATGGTTATATATATATATATATATATTAATATATATATATATATATATATATATATATATATATATATATATATATATATATATATATTCTATGATCTTCCGAAATTCAAATTGGAAAAAAGACCAACTCATATATAGCGGCATGTAGTTGCCATCATCCCGTAGTGATTGAAATATTCGAAAAAACCTCAGAAATTGGGATTATGTGGGCAACACATACACCAGTTCAAGGATATATAAAATAATTAAATAATTTATTACAAAAAATATTATAGACACATTACAAAATTATCAAAAAATACATATTTATACAAAAAACATAAGCGATGCAATACTATCCGTCATGCGAAACCATCACCAGGATTGGGAGGTAAGTTGTAGCAGAAAGGCCGACGCGTTTCGAATGTTGAACATTCTTTATCAAGGCATATGTAAGCATTACATCTAAAGTAAATCAAAAATGAAAATATTAAACATATATATATATAATATAGTATACAACACTGTATTATCAACATTTGAGCAGAAACCATAGAAAGCATTGGTGCAAGACAACTCACCCATTGTGTTAAAAACGTTGTGCTCAAAGGGGTCCAGGCCACAGATCACCCAGATGGAGTGCCCCAGGGCTCTGATGTCTCTAAAGGCCGATTAGGTCATACCAAATCATGCTCCTAATACTCATAGGGTGGACAGAACTATTTCGTTCAATTGAATGGCATAGGTGTCCTAAATTTTGGAGAAAGAAATAGAATGGGGACCCCCCAGGGGCAAAGAAAAAACAAAATCCTCGTTATTGGGGGGTATATAGAGAGCTAACACAAAACATACATCTGTTTCAGAACTGGTCTGAAAACACTTACCAATGAATGATGTGTAGCAAAGTCTCTTGTTCTTAAGATAACCTGGATACCTGGCTGGCCACCAGCAATAGTTTCCAGCTGACCACCAGCTGGAAGAGCGTCTCCAAACTTCTCCAATATATGGAGAGGAAATGACGCCAAACATCCCCCTTGGTGTTCCTTTTATACTTACCTACCATCACTCCAGGTGGTAAGACACTCCCCTTAATCGCCGCCCTAATCATGGCACTTGCGGATATATATAAGGCTAGTATTTCCTCTCCATTAGGGCATTGTCATCTAAAGGCGACGTGCCCAGTATTGGTCCACTATCCATAACGTCATTGCCGCGACCGGAAGTTGCGGAGCGGCCATTTTGCTGGAGGGTCTCCTGCAATACAAGGCTACAGGTGCCAAACCGGAACCGGAAGTTCCGGGACGGCCATTTTGGAAAAGGGAAACACTCATGTGTTATAACTCTCAATGCCAGAAAGGCATGGAGCCGGAGAGTGTGGCCATTTTAGAAAGGGGAAATGCTCATATCTTGTTACTCTCAATGCCAGAGAAGCACAGTGCCGGAAATTGTGGCCATTTTGGAATAGGGAAGAAAGGGTAGTCTATATTGTATTACATTGAGATCCCAAAAACTGAGAACTAAATGAGCGCAATCCAATGGTGGGTATTAAAACCCCAAACGCTATAAAATACAGCGCTGGGGATAATGAGCGATGGAAAGCCAGGACGTGGGCGAACTTAGTCACCCCACATCCCGGAATTATTGGTATTCCCGGTTCCGATCGGAATCCCTGGAAAAACACAAGGAAACTAAAAACCACAGCTGCCATAAGAGTCCACCCTCAGGTGGAGGAAAGAAATAATCTCCCTCATCCTGAAGGTGAAAAAAGAGAGACACCCGGGTAGAATACCCAGTGCGTCTCCCCTGGCAGCTGATGAGCATAGGGCATGAATGAACTAAGACCGGCTGAAATAAATTAAACAGACATCATCATCCAGGAACAAACCTCGGGGATCAAATGCGGCATAGGCCCCCCAGGCACAAACCACAACAGGAACAGGCTGTCATATTTCCAAGTAGTGATGTAATTCCTTTCCCCTGTAGGTCTGCCTCAACGTAGTGTGAACTAAAAATACATACACAAACTCAGCTAAGCAACTTTTCTAAAAAGAAAAAGGCAGCATTACAAAAATATAAACAAATAAATAAACAATAACCATACACAAAACCCCTTGTTTCTAAGTGTCATAATTACATTCAATCCTAATTGCAGGGTTGTACTAAGTACCATTAACCTGAGGTAGGGGGAGAGTTAGGTTGTTAATAAGAGGAGGAGGAGAGAACTCCAGTATGGTGTCTTGGAGCGGATGGGGTTAAGACCCCTATTGGGGAGAATCTAATCGGTTTTTCCAAAAAAAATCCTTCTAAGAAGGGTCTAAAACTTTCACTTTCATTTAAGCCAGGGGGTGTTGTTGCTCTTAGGCACCTAATCCAACGCATTTCGCGCTGCAATAGTACCTTGTTCCAATCACCTCCTCTTAGAGGAATGTGTACCCGTTCTAATACAGTAAAATTTACAGTTGGCATATGATAGCCATGATGTTTGGCTATATGTCTGCCGAGTGGAAGATATAAATTGCAAATGTGCATAGAATGCATATGTTTGTCTACTCGGTTACGCAGTTCTTGCTTCGTTTTGCCTACATAAAATGAACCACACTGACATTGCATGAGGTATACCACTCCCCGAGTTTTGCAATTAGCAAAATGTCTCAGGGAGAAGGTATCCCCATTTGGCAATGTCAGTGTGGTTCTCCTTCTAATCACTGCACATTGTGCACAGGAACCACAGGGGTAAGTGCCAAAGGTTTTGCATGGATCTTTTTTGTCCTTTCCTTTATATTCGCTTTGAACTAGCAAAGTTCCTATAGATGATGCTTTTTTATAGGTGATCTGAGGTTTGTCAGTAATTAAATTTTTCAGAATAGGATCCTCGGTCAGGATAGGCCAACATTTTGAGATGGCTTTCCTAATTTCTTGATGTTCATTTGAAAAATTTATGATGATTCTCGTATTAGTTTCCTCTTTTATCTTTTTAATGTTGGTTTTGGACTTAAAGACTAGAGACCGCCTGTCCCTGGTTCTTGCTCTGTTGAAAGCCTTTTTGAGGCTAGTTTTTGTATAGCCTCTCCTCATCAGGCGTTCTGTTAGAGAGTCACTTTCTCTTTGGAAGTCAGAGTCCGTGGAGCAATTTCTTCGGATGCGGAGGAATTGACTGTAGGGAATTGATTTTTTCAAAAATTCTGGATGAAAACTTTCCGCATGAAGCAGGGTATTACCTGCCGTTTCCTTCCTGAATAGGGATGTGCTGATAGCACCATCTGATCCTTTCAGGATACGAATGTCCAAGAAACTGACTTCTACATCATGATAAGACATGGTGAAAAAGAGGTTAAAGGTGTTTATATTCATCAATCTTAGCATCTCTATAAGCTCACTCTCCTGGCCATCCCACACAATGAAGATGTCATCAATGTATCGCTGCCACACCAAAATGTTGGCAGCGCACATAGATGCATCTTCCCCCAATAGGAATTCCCGCTCCCACTCCCCCAGGTACAGGTTTGCATATGAGGGTGCACAGCACGTCCCCATTGCAACACCCTGTACCTGGAGGTAGTGGGAGCCCCGGAACAAGAAAGTATTATGCTCCAAAATGAATTCCAACATTGCTAGAATGAAACCATTGAATTTCCGATCCGTAGTGGGTCTTTGTTTTAATACCCGATCAATGGCCTCCAAACCCAGTTTGTGTGGAATACTGTTATAAAGAGATTCTATGTCTATTGTTACTAGGATTACATCAGCAGGTACTGTTAGATCTTCCAACACCTGCAAAAGATGGATTGTATCTCTGGTATAGGACGGTAGGTCGAGTACGTGGGGACGGAGGTATTGATCAATTACTTGACCCCCTCTGAAATTGATCCATTGCCAGATATAATTGGTCGTCCAGGCGGATCTTGTAAATCTTTATGCACTTTTGGTAAGGAGTACATTGTAGGTTGTCTTGGATATTGTGTTCGAATGAACTCCCAGACATCTTTTATAATGCTACCATTGCTGTAGAAATAATCAACCAGCTGATAAAATTCACTATTGAATTTATCCACCATTGCTGATGTAATTTTTCTATAGCACTGCTTGTTGTTCAAGATCCTAAGGCACATTTTCTCGTAGTTACTGTTGTCCATTAGAACGACATTCCCCCCCTTATCTGAAGCTTTTATTGTTATATCGGTGTTGTTTCTTAGGGTTTTTAGTGCATGTTGCTGTTCAAAAGTAAGATTGCTATGGTTCTTCTTTTTTAGGGTTTCCAATTCTCTAGTTACCTGTTTCACAAATAGGGAGATTGCAGGATTCTGACTCAGTACTGGGAATTTGTTGGATTTCCGCTTGAAATCTTTGATTTTATAAGTGTTGTTTTTATTATCCATTTCTTGATTACTTTCCTCAATCATCACCTCCTCCCATGCATCGTCTAGCGTTGCATTTTCCTGTAAAAGGAGATTTAGGTCCCTTAGAGCTCTAAAGTCTGCTGTTTTGAGATTGGGAGCCACCTCATTTTCCTGATTTGTATGTTTATAATAGAGACTTTTATAAAAGAGTCTCCGAGCAAATAAATGAATATCCTTGACAGCTTCAAAGGGATCTGTGCTGTTGGTGGGACAAAAAGAAAGCCCAAGGCATAAAACCTCTCGCTCAGCTGTTGTTAGGATATGCGAGGATAGATTTATGATATTATTGTGTTCTCCTCTTGGAGTATCTCTATCATTGGCTGTGTTTGAAAAAGTGGGGGTGTTGGAAGTACCCCCTTCTTCTCCAAAAAATTATCTAGAGGGGTACGTGGAATTTTTGGGGGTCGCCCCAGGGTCTTTACGGGCAAATAATTTTCCTCTATTTGAAGGGGAACCTCTAATGTTTCCACTAGATCCCCTTCTCCCAGTGTTTTCTTCCCTCCCAATCTGTGAGAAGGAAACCTGGGAATCAGTACTTGATTTTTTGCTTGTTTGTTGGACCTCCCCCTCAGTACCATGTTTGGAGAAAGGACCCTTTCTCTTTGTAGATGTCCGACTTGTATTAGATGAAGCCGTTGAAGAGGAATTAGATGGTGTATCTGATAAATAGTCATTCTGATGACCATTTATATTTCTAGAGTTTTTGTTATTAAATCTTTTTTTATTATTTTTGTCCCGATTCCATTTATACGCCCTGCCTTCACTGAAAGCATTTTTGTCTCTCCAATATTTTTTCTCCTTTTTAATCAGGATCTGTTTGCTAAAGTTTTCCAAATGTTCTTTTAGCTTTTTTTCCTGTCCTGTATATTCATCTAATGTTTTCAATGGTGTTAGACGAGTATATATTGATTCAATCTCCTTATCGAGAACCTGAAGTTGTTGTTTGTATTCATTTTGAAGCAGTTGCATTAAATTCTTGGAACACTCATTTAATTTATTTTCCCAATTAATTTTTAGTTCTTTACTGATATTGTCCAGTATAGGAAAGATTTGAATCCTCAACCCTATTGGGTTGATGTGGTCACATATGTATCTCTCCATAGACTGGATGTGCCAATGCAAGGCTGACTTTTTTTCAAGTGTTTTAGTTAGATTAAAGAAAAGAGAGAGAAGGTCTGAATCTAATTGTTCCTTCCCTTGGTAACTTCGCTCTATTTGGGTCATTAACTCCTCCCAGTGCCCC
Organism: Rana kukunoris; assembly: GCA_029574335.1. NCBI lineage: Eukaryota > Metazoa > Chordata > Amphibia > Anura > Ranidae > Rana > Rana kukunoris. The sequence goes on along the minus strand of CM056059.1, from coordinate 33,594,794 downwards.
CCTTGTAGATCTCCCATGTCGTAGGTACTATGGGCAACCCAAAACAATGAATCGAAAAGAACAATGAAACAAAAAACACTGTAACCTATGTTGGAACCAATAAAAGATTGCCAACAGTCTTATCTTGACCCTCGGTTATCATCCCTTGGGGAACCCCGCTAGGGAGATAGAGCCAAATATGAGGATCAAAATCTCGGTATATGTGAAACATAAGGGTCCATGCCAAAATATATGAGTTGTAGTGAGGTTAGTGGGTGTATTGTCCACCCTATATATACTGGAAAAAAGACCAACTCATATATAGCGGCATGTAGTTGCCATCATCCCGTAGTGATTGAAATATTCGAAAAAAACTCAAAAATTGGGATTATGTGGGCAACACATACAACAGTTCAAAGATATATAAAAGAATTAAATAATTTATTACAAAAAATATTATAGACACATTACAAAATTATCAAAAAATACATATTTATACAAAAAACATAAGCGATGCAATACTATCCGTCATGCGAAACCATCACCAGGATTGGGAGGTAAGTTGTAGCAGAAAGGCCGACGCATTTCGAATGTTAAACATTCTTTATCAAGGCATATGTAAGCATTACATCTAAAGTAAATCAAAAATGTAAATATTAAACATATATATATATAATATAGTATACAACACTGTATTATCAACATTTGAGCAGAAACCATAGAAAGCATTGGTGCAAGACAACTCACCCATTGTGTTAAAAACGTTGTGCTCAAAGGGGTCCAGGCCACAGATCACCCAGATGGAGTGCCCCAGGGCTCTGATGTCTCTAAAGGCCGATTAGGTCATACCAAATCATGCTCCTAATACTCATAGGGTGGACAGAACTATTTCGTTCAATTGAATGGCATAGGTGTCCTAAATTTTGGAGAAATAAATAGAATGGGGACCCCCCAGGGGCAAAGAAAAAACAAAATCCTCGTTATTGGGGGGTATATAGAGAGCTAACACAAAACATACATCTGTTTCAGAACTGGTCTGAAAACACTTACCAATGAATGATGTGTAGCAAAGTCTCTTGTTCTTAAGATAACCTGGATACCTGGCTGGCCACCAGCAATAGTTTCCAGCTGACCACCAGCTGGAAGAGCGTCTCCAAACTTCTCCAATATATGGAGAGGAAATGACGCCAAACATCCCCCTTGGTGTTCCTTTTATACTTACCTACCATCACTCCAGGTGGTAAGACACTCCCCTTAATCGCCGCCCTAATCATGGCACTTGCGGATATATATAAGGCTAGTATTTCCTCTCCATTAGGGCATTGTCATCTAAAGGCGACGTGCCCAGTATTGGTCCACTATCCATAACGTCATTGCCGCGACCGGAAGTTGCGGCGTGGCCATTTTGCTGGAGGGTCTCCAGCAATACAAGGCTACAGGCGCCAAACCTGGAACCGAAAGTTCCGGGACGGCCATTTTGGAAAAGGGAAACACTCATGTGTTATAACTCTCAATGCCAGAAAGGCATGGAGCCGGAGAGTGTGGCCATTTTAGAAAGGGGAAATGCTCATATCTTGTTACTCTCAATGCCAGAGAAGCACAGTGCCGGAAATTGTGGCCATTTTGGAATAGGGAAGAAAGGGTAGTCTATATTGTATTACATTGAGATCCCAAAAACTGAGAACTAAATGAGCGCAATCCAATGGTGGGTATTAAAACCCCAAACGCTATAAAATACAGCGCTGGGGATAATGAGCGATGGAAAGCCAGGACGTGGGCGAACTTAGTCACCCCACATCCCGGAATTATTGGTATTCCCGGGTTCCGATCGGAATCCCTGGAAAAACACAAGGAAACTAAAAACCACAGCTGCCATAAGAGTCCACCCTCAGGTGGAGGAAAGAAATAATCTCCCTCATCCTGAAGGTGAAAAAAGAGAGACACCCGGGTAGAATACCCAGTGCGTCTCCCCTGGCAGCTGATGAGCATAGGGCATGAATGAACTAAGACCGGCTGAAATAAATTAAACAGACATCATCATCCAGGAACAAACCTCGGGGATCAAATGCGGCATAGGCCCCCCAGGCACAAACCACAACAGGAACAGGCTGTCATATTTCCAAGTAGTGATGTAATTCCTTTCCCCTGTAGGTCTGCCTCAACGTAGTGTGAACTAAAAATACATACACAAACTCAGCTAAGCAACTTTTCTAAAAAAGAAAAAGGCAGCATTACAAAAATATAAACAAATAAATAAACAATAACCATACACAAAATCCCTTGTTTCTAAGTGTCATAATTACATTCAATCCTAATTGCAGGGTTGTACTAAGTACCATTAACCTGAGGTAGGGGGAGAGTTAGGTTGTTAATAAGAGGAGGAGGAGAGAACTCCAGTATGGTGTCTTGGAGCGGATGGGGTTAAGACCCCTATTGGGGAGAATCTAATCGGTTTTTCCAGAAAAAAATCCTTCTAAGAAGGGTCTAAAACTTTCACTTTCATTTAAGCCAGGGGGTGTTGTTGCTCTTAGGCACCTAATCCAACGCATTTCGCGCTGCAATAGTACCTTGTTCCAATCACCTCCTCTTAGAGGAATGTGTACCCGTTCTAATACAGTAAAATTTACAGTTGGCATATGATAGCCATGATGTTTGGCTATATGTCTGCCGAGTGGAAGATATAAATTGCAAATGTGCATAGAATGCATCTGTTTGTCTACTCGGTTACGCAGTTCTTGCTTCGTTTTGCCTACATAAAATGAACCACACTGACATTGCATGAGGTATACCACTCCCCGAGTTTTGCAATTAGCAAAATGTCTCAGGGAGAAGGTATCCCCATTTGGCAATGTCAGTGTGGTTCTCCTTCTAATCACTGCACATTGTGCACAGGAACCACAGGGGTAAGTGCCAAAGGTTTTGCATGGATCTTTTTTGTCCTTTCCTTTATATTCGCTTTGAACTAGCAAAGTTCCTATAGATGATGCTTTTTTATAGGTGATCTGAGGTTTGTCAGTAATTAAATTTTTCAGAATAGGATCCTCGGTCAGGATAGGCCAAAATTTTGAGATGGCTTTCCTAATTTCTTGATGTTCATTTGAAAAATTTATGATGATTCTCGTATTAGTTTCCTCTTTTATCTTTTTACTTTTGGTTTTGGACTTAAAGACTAGAGACCGCCTGTCCCTGGTTCTTACTCTGTTGAAAGCCTTTTTGAGGCTAGTTTTTGTATAGCCTCTCCTCATCAGGCGTTCTGTTAGAGAGTCACTTTCTCTTTGGAAGTCCGTGGAGCAATTTCTTCGGATGCGGAGGAATTGACTGTAGGGAATTGATTTTTTCAAAAATTCTGGATGAAAACTTTCCGCATGAAGCAGGGTATTACCTGCCGTTTCCTTCCTGAATAGGGATGTGCTGATAGCACCATCTGATCCTTTCAGGATACGAATGTCCAAGAAACTGACTTCTACATCATGATAAGACATGGTTAAAAAGAGGTTAAAGGTGTTTATATTCATCAATCTTAGCATCTCTATAAGCTCACTCTCCTGGCCATCCCACACAATGAAGATGTCATCAATGTATCGCTGCCACACCAAAATGTTGGCAGCGCACATAGATGCATCTTCCCCCAATAGGAATTCCCGCTCCCACTCCCCCAGGCACAGGTTTGCATATGAGGGTGCACAGCACGTCCCTATTGCAACACCCTGTACCTGGAGGTAGTGGGAGCCCCGGAACAAGAAAGTATTATGCTCCAAAATGAATTCCAACATTGCTAGAATGAAACCATTGAATTTCCGATCCGTAGTGGGTCTTTGTTTTAATACCCGATCAATGGCCTCCAAACCCAGTTTGTGTGGAATACTGTTATAAAGAGATTCTACGTCTATTGTTACTAGGATTGCATCAGCAGGTACTGTTAGATCTTCCAACACCTGCAAAAGATGGATTGTATCTCTGGTATAGGACGGTAGGTCGAGTACGTGGGGACGGAGGTATTGATCAATTACTTGACTGACCCCCTCTGAAGTTGATCCATTGCCAGATATAATTGGTCGTCCAGGCGGATCTTGTAAATTTTTATGCACTTTTGGTAAGGAGTACATTGTAGGTTGTCTTGGGTATTGTGTTCGAATGAACTCCCAGACATCTTTTATAATGCTACCATTGCTGTAGAAATAATCAACCAGCTGATAAAATTCACTATTGAATTTATCCACCATTGCTGATGTAATTTTTCTATAGCACTGCTTGATGTTCAAGATCCTAAGGCACATTTTCTCGTAGTTACTGTTGTCCATTAGAACGACATTCCCCCCTTATCTGAAGCTTTTATTGTTATATCGGTGTTGTTTCTTAGGGTTTTTAGTGCATGTTGCTGTTCAAAAGTAAGATTGCTATGGTTCTTCTTTTTTAGGGTTTCCAATTCTCTAGTTACCTGTTTCACAAATAGGGAGATTGCAGGATTCCGACTCAGTACTGGGAATTTGTTGGATTTCCGCTTGAAATTCAAATTGTGTATAGAATAGAAAAATAGAATAGCAATATATATATATATATATATATATATATATATATATATATATATATATATATATATATATATATATATATAATGTGTATGTATGTATATATAAATGAAACCTCTTCTGAAATTTAAATTTCATATAGAGTAAAATCGAATTTGAATAGAAAAGAATAGCATAGAAAAACAATAGAAAATAATAGAATAAAATATAATATATATTATATTTTTTTCTGTTCTATTGTCTTTCTATGCTATTCTTTTCTATTTTTTTTTCTATTATTTTATTCAAATTTATTCTATATGTAAGTAGAATTTCATAATTAGAATTTCTGAAAATGGCTATATATATATATATATATATATATATATATATATATATATATATATATATATATATATATATATATATATATATATATATATATATATATATAAATTGAATTAGAATAGAAAAAAAAAGTAGAACAGAATAGAAAAAAATGTTATTTGGTACAGAATGAATTAGAATAGAAAAGATTAGAATAGAATATATTATATTTTTTTTCTTTTCTGTTCTATTGTTTTTTTATGCTTTTCTTTTCTATTATTTTTTTTTATTCTATTTTAATCTTTTCTATTGGAATTCGATTTCATTCTATACAAAATTCGAATTTCAGAAGATGTTATATATATAAATATATAGAGATATATAAAATATTATTTTTTCTGTTCTGTGCTATTGTTTTGTTATACTATTCTTTTCTATTTTTTTCGATTCTAATTTAATCGTTTCTAACGGTTTTCGAATTTCAGGAAATGGTTATATATAGTTTCAATAAAATGTGGTAGCATTATTTCGAATTTGATAGTTTTTTTCGAATGCGGTAGAGTTTTTTTCGAATACGAAATGAATCCCGAAAATGAATGTAATGAATGCAACAAACTTAACTAAACAAATTTAATTAAATAACGAATCGAAATGAAACAAATTTTTTCATCCTGCACATGTCTACTAGCTGCATCACTTACCCCATCCCAAAGCATGTTTAGCCCAACAACGTTCATTCAGCCCTGGTGTGGGAGAAACCAATTCCAAAAAAAAGAATGTTAGAAAGATAGACGGAACAAAAACAGGGGGTAGAAACACAAACCATTGACATGGTGATTTCTACCTACCTTACGTAAATGATTAATGATACATAAAATAAGTGATCAAAACCTTTTGATCTATATAAGTATCAACCAATGCGGTTGCAGCTATAACCAATAAAATCAGTAAGGCCGCGTACACACGATCGGTCATAACCAATGAAAACGGACTGAAGGTCATGTGTGGGCCCCATCAGTAAGTTATAATTCGGTCAAAAAAAAGAGAACTTGCTTTAAAATTTAACCGATGGACGCCTAACCGATAGGTCAAAACCGATCGTTAGTATGCAAAAGCATCGCTCAGAATCAAGTCAACGCATGCTTGGAAGCATTGAACTTCATTTTTTTCAGCACGCCATTGTATTTTACGTCACCGAGTTCTGATAAGATCGTTTTTTTAACCGATGGTGTGTACGCACATCAGACCATCAGTCAGCTTCATCGGTTAACCGATGAAAACGGTCCTTTGGACCGTTCTCATCGGATGGACTGATCGTGTGTTCGCGGCCTAACGAATGATAACTTCCCAAAAGGATAACAATCACATTTATTTATACCAAAAAGAAACGTTAAAATAATCATATATTTACCCAATATAACGCAGATGATACAAATACAGTGTTGCCAGTGGACAAAGATTTATGTTGTTACAATTGCTATCAATGTTTTTAGACAAATCATAGGACAGGAAAAATTAAAGAAAAGAGAAATAAATTTAATATAGTAAAGTTACACAGACAGTTCATACGTGACCATGCTTTGTCCAGTGAGGCCCGCAGCTGCCAGCAAAGGGCCAGAGTGGTTGGAGAGCCGGGCTGCTGAATGGATGGAGTATCAGGCGAGCGGATCTGTCAGCGGAGTGAGGGACCTCAAGATGACGTCGATCGTGCTGGGCATGGCAGCCAAAGATGGACACCAGGTGGTCTGAGCGATGCGGCGACGAGGGGCGGAGTGTCGGATGCAGGCCGGCCGGCCTGCGCAGCTGAGTGACTTCACGGCCTCCAGGTCAGCTTCACCTGGGGGGCTAACGGCTACACCGATCCCTATCGGGGAGGACAGGTGCTTGAGCGCGAACTGGCGAGGGAGATCCAAGTGACGGCTGCGGGGACGGCTCCTGGTAGGCCTCGTAAGTCTGTTTCTACTGCTACTGTTTCTTTATCTGATGCATTGTGTGACCATTTGGGTGTGGCGAGAGGGGGGCGTCGGGGGTGTCAGCACCTCCGCCGCAGGCTGCAGCGGCTGGCACTGGGGTTGCGGGCAGTGTCCCTGCTACTTCAGGGTCAGATGCGCTGTTAAGGGATTTATTGGGGGGCTTCCGGGATCTGGTGGGCCGAGTGACTTCTGGGCAGGGTCCCCCTCTGCAGGTGGCCCCTTGGCCACCGGTGGCCAGTGGGGCCACTGGGGTGGACGTGAGTGCTGTGGGGGTCGGGGGTGTGGGTGCTTCCCAGCTTCCGCTGGTAACGCCGGTTGTGCCGGCTTCAGTGGGGACTGGGGCTAAAAAGGCGGGGGGTGGGGGGGGCCCGGAGGCGGCTGTTCAGTTGGACCTGGTACGTATTGCAAAGGCGGCAAAATGTGAGGTTTATATGTGCTTTCAGGGTCCGCTGGCTGCACACTTTAAAGCAGGAGGTCAGGGACAAGATTTGCAAGGGTGAATATGTGGAGATTGTCATAATATTGCCGTTGTAAAAATTTAACCTGGATAGGGTGAAACCTGATGACTCCAAAAAAGACGATGAGGAGAAGAGGCGGTATAGGCTGATCCTGCGCAAGTTTGTGAACTGGCTACAGGCGTTCGCCATCAAGGATGTTTTGTTATATGGATGCGATCGGAGAGGCCCACAGGGTGTATGGGGGTTCAGCGTGGTTGAGATACGATGAACAGTTCAGGCAGCGTAGGGCGGTGAGGCCTTCTCTTCACTGGAATCATAAAGACATCAGCCTCTGGATGCGGCTCATGGCGTCAGCTCGGGCCCCTGCACAGTCTTTTTAAAGGGGGGACGGGGTGCAAACACCTCAGGACTGTAGACCGGAAAGAAATGGGGGGTGTTCTGCAAGTTCGGAGGATCGTGCAAGTTCAAACACTACTGTTCGGGGTGTGTGGTATCCCATCTCTTGTCTAGGTGTTTCAAAAAAGTGAAGCATGCCAGCGACACTGATCAGAAGAGGGACTACTCCGGTGATTGGGGGAAAGGATGCAGCCTTTCCTAAGTAGGTACCCTGATAGGGCAACAGTTTCAAGATACCGTGTTCATTGGCGGTGATAGCGGCGGTGTCGCGGAATTTGAAATCTGCTCTGCCTTATCCAGGGGTGGTGGGGGAACAGTTGGTGAAGGAGGTGGCGCTGGATCGGATGGGCAGGCCATTTGTGGTCCCGCCATTGCCGGATCTGGTGGTGTCTCCATTGGGGGTGGTGCTTAAGAAGAAACCGAACAAATTCTGTCTTATTCACCACCTGTCTTTTCTGAAGGGGGGTTCTGTCAACGATTTCATTGACCCGACGCATACATGTCATTTGACGTGGCGGTCAGGTGGGTGTTGTGGTATGGACGCGGGACACTGATGGTTAAGTCGGACATTGAATCCGCTTTTAGGCTATTGCCGGTACATCCCGACAGCTTTCGGCTGTTTGGCTGCTGCTGGCAGGGTCCATTTTATGTGGATCAGTGCTTACCCATGGGCTGCTCCATTTCGTGTGCCATGTTTTGAGGCTTTCAGCTCCTTCTTGGACTGGGTGATAAATGGGCCGCGATCTTGGGTGTAGGCAGGGTATTGGCGCAACCTGGTACTGCTTGAGCTTTTTCCGGTGGTCTTGGCCATTGAGCTTTGGGATGAGTTGTGCCGCAACCTGAAACTTTAGCTGAATTGTGACAACATGGGCGTGGTTCAGGTGGTTAAACTGCATGTCCGTGTTCTCACAACCGGTCATCTGGCTGCTGTCGCATTTGGTGTTGAGGTGCTTGCAGTTGAACATTTTCATCTATGCCGTGCATCTCCCGGGCATCGATAACACACTGGCTGACTCCTTGTCTCGATTTCAGTGGGACAAGTTCAGAGAGCTGGCCCCGGCTGCAGAGGTGGACGGGGTTCCTTGCCCGGGCTGGATTTGGGAGCTGGTGTTGGAATCGCCGCCGGATGAATCCATGAATCCATGGGCCCGAGGCGCGGTTGAGGGTGATGTACTTCGTAGCTAGGAACATGGAACGGGGGGTGTCTGTGTCTGATATGGAGAAAAAGCTGGCGGGTTTGGCATTTTTCTTTAAGCTCTTTGGCTGTTAGGACTGGACGAAGGATTTCTGGGTTAAACAGTTGGTGAAGGGCTGTAAAAAGTGCACAGGTTGAAGGATACTAGGAGGCCGGTCACCTTTTCCAATCTCTTGGACATTTGTGATGATTTGGAGGGGGCAGTACGAATGTCTGCTGTTTCGTTGGCGTTCTACAGGGCTTTTCGGATCGGTGAGCCTGTTAGCCCTTCCCGGCGGCTTGCCAGGGGGCTGTTAGGGGAGGATGTATGGGTGGCGGAGGACAGGGAGTGTGTTCATCTGCGTCGGTCTAAAACTGACCAGAAGGGTAGAGGGGTGGACGTGGTACTGTTTTCGTTGCCGGGGTTTAGGGTATGCCTGGTGTCAGCAGGCAGTTTGTGAGGGTTAGGCCGGCTGGGGGTGGTCCGTTGTTGAGGCATGCGGATTGGGTGCTTTTTGTCCCGGTTCCAATTTGGAAGTGCTTTCAGAGAGTGGGTTTGGAGGGTTTTGCTTATGCTTCTCACTCCTTTTGCATCAGGGCGGCGACTGAAGCTGCCAGGTGTGAGATGGATGAAGCGGCGGTACAGAGGATTGGGAGGTGGGAATCAAGGAGATTTACCTTACAATGTTTAACCCCTTACTGTGCACATATACCCCCTTCCTGCCCAGACGAAATTTCAGCTTCCGGCTCTGCGTCGCTTTAACTGACAATTGCGCTGTCGTGCGACGTGGCTCCCAAACAAAATTGACGTCTTTTTTTTTCACAAATAGAGCTGGTATTTGATCGCCTGTGCGGTTTTTATTTTTTGGGCTATAAACAAAAAAAGAGTGTTTATAACATGATATAACATGATAACACATGATGGGCGCGCACCGCCGGCAGCGCGCACACGCCCCCTATTGGCTTTAAGAGACGAGGACGTTGTATGACGTCCTGTCAGAATAACTGAGCTACCTTGCCGCCGTTAATTGGTACTGGTAGTATAGTGGTTAAATAAATAGGATGTTGTGGCCATTTTACTCCAAAATTAAGGTGTGGTCTCATTATTTTAAAGGTTAAGTATGGGGTGGAGTATAAAGTTCATAACAGTAAAAGTAAGAGGGGTACCTCTGGACTACACTAGTCAAGACCAGGGGCGGACTGACCATTTGGACACTCGGCACTGCTTGAGGGCCCATGCCACTAGGGGGCCCCATCAGGGCTGCCAGCCTCAGTAAAACCAGGGACAGTATGTAAAAATCTGTGTTTTTAAAAAAATCCCAAGATTATAGTTTCCCCGTATTCTGTGTGTGTGTATACTTTGTGTGTCTGTGTGTGTATACTGTGTATGTATACTGTATGTGTATACTGTGTGGCCCCATGATCTCCTATTGCCCGGGTTCCCCATGATCTCCTATTGCCTGGGGGCCCCATGATCTCCTATTGCCTGGGGGCCCCATGATCTCTTATTGCCCGGGAGCCCATGAGTTGTCAGTCCACCCCTGGTCAAGACTGTGAGGCTAAGGCCGCGTACACACGATCAAATCTATCTGCTGGAAACGGTCTGACAGACCGTTTCAGCAGACAAATTCGATCGTGTGTATGGGCGGACAGACAGATTTTTCCAGCAGATCCGTCCATCCAATATGTCTGCTGGTTAGTAATGCGTCAAATCGAATGGATTTGACGCATGCGCGGAAGTGTTTTACTTCCTGGTGCGGTGACGTGGCGGCGTCAACGTCATCGCCACATCACCGCGCTGTCTGCCGGCGTGTATTTTGGTTTGATCGTGTGTACAGCGATCAAACCAAAATGAACAGATTTATTTAATGGTGTGTACGGGGCCTAAGAGAGAGGCCAGTGATATGTGTATTCTGATATTTACACACTTGTAAACCCCCCCTGTTATCCCCCTTCCATATGCTAAAACTGCTACATTGAGCCAATGGGGCTGGGAGTTCTCTTAAGCTAGGACACCAGCTACCATTTTAGGATCAAGTTTTTCCTGTTCCCTTGCCACCTCCTTTGAAGTTACATTATGCTACCAAATGCTTTGACACCAAAGACCTCAGCAACATAAAGAATTACCTCGGCATCCAGATCGAGAGAGAGGAAGATGGTAGCTTTCTTCTGAACCAAAGACACAAAATACATGAAATATTGAAACTTTTGGAATGGAAGACGCCAAACCAGTGAAATCTTCCATGGAAACCAACTACCTAAAGGAGATACATTGTCAAGATAACCCATTACCTACTAATCAATACAGGAAAGCAATAGGGAAATTACCACTTCCACAAGACCAGACATTTCAGCAACAGTTGGAATCCTATCCAGAAAGGTTTCAATGCCAAATCAAAAGGACTGGAATGCTGTAAAATTAATCATTCGCTATCTTAAAGGGACTTTGCACTACAAGCTCAAGTTACCAGCAAGCGACGAAAGCACCTTAACAGGATATGTGGATGCTGACTGGGCAGGAGAAGGTTTAACAGACTAAGCCTTAGTTGTTGAAAAGGGGTGTTGGAGATGCAACAAAACTTCAGCTTAGCCTTTTACTGTATATCAGATGCAATTTAGAAAAAAGGAGACTAGATGTCGCTAATGATTAATGATATGTGTTCTTTATGATATGTTGTATCCTCTATCCCCAGTGTACTCGTTGATTTCTTTTTCCTGCCTGGTTGTCTGTGTGTTGTTTCCTTAATACCATGTGCAGAGGGACATCTTTGTCTGTGTGATGATGTTCCAATAAAGAAGCCAGTTCCTGTTACTACACAATGTCTGATCTGAACCAGACTCCGCTGCATCTATCAATCATACTCTGCAACAGTTAAAACAAATACGAAAATTAGCCCTTTATAGTACAAAAAGAGCAAATCGCTACTGTAAATATTACTTTCACTGTCCCACAGTAAAAAAATTAACCCCCTTACAGTAGCGATTATTTGCTCTTTTTGTACTAATTTTAGTTTTTTTTTTAACCCCATTATGTTACTAAACATCTCAGGCCTGGGTCATGCCTCTGTTTTTTTGTGCTTTTTGCAGAAACACACTACGGTTCATGTAATGCGTTTTTGTGGCAATTTGTGTTTTTTAATCTGCCCAACAACAAATTGGCCAAAAAAAATGTAAAAATGCAAATCGTAGCAAAATTACCTTTTTTTTTTCCACTTTTTTTAAGGTTATTAACCGATTAATTAAAACAATAATCAACCAACTAATTGATTATGAAAAAAATTGTTAGTTGCAGCCCTAGATGTTTGCAGTAGAATAAGACCTGGATGTCCAGGGATACTTTATGAAATATATAGACATGTGCAATTCGTTTAGTTCCGAATTAGTTTAACACATTTTGACAAATTCCGAAATTTCAGAATTTCCAATTTTTCAAATTTTCTGCAATTCAGAATTTTCTGCAATTCAGAATTTGGGAAATTTGGACATTTGACATTTCCGAAATTTGGAAATTCAAAATTTCGAAATTATGAAATTCCTAATTTAAAAAATTAGAAAAACCTAAGATTCGAAAATCAGAAATTCGAAAATTCGAAAAAAATCTAAATTCAGAAATTCCAAAAAAAAATATTCCATAAATTCATAAGTTCGCAAATGTGAAAATCGGGAATTCGAAAATTCTGAATTCCAAATTTCAGAATTACGAATTTTCAAATTACTAATTTTGGAATTTCCGAAATTTACAAAAAATGCAAAAAAACAAATATAACGAAAACGAACACATTTTTCGGCAGTGCACATGTCTAGAAATATCGTACTTGTATGTCTTAGGAAACCATTCTATAGGACCCACTGGACTCTTAAAAACAGAGTCAGGCAGAAACGGTAAAGCCTTACAAGTCACAGCTCATCTCTGATATTGAAACAAAAGTTCCAGTAGATGAATACATTTATTTTTAAACATATAGAAGAACATTATCAGCTAATGGACTGGTACCTTTACTTAAAGTAAGTAAAGAAACCCACTTGGTATTAGATTATTAATTCTGGGGTACATGAAAAAATATATATATAAAAAAATCAGTTATGGTAACCATCAGATAGAAATTAGGTTAAATTAGACCAGAACAGAAATGACCTGGAACAAAAAGTAATTTCTTTCTCTTGCTGCTGCTAGCAGGTTCTCCTTTGTGCAATAAAAATGAAATTTTGCGATTATATCGCGTGGTGGACCCTCTGCCTTTTTGGGTGCAAGAGTGCAATGAATTCTATCCATTTCTAAACGTTCTGCTGGCAGTGTAGGCAGAAGTTCCTGAAATAAGGCAGTAATAGTATCTTATAGGTCTGTCACTGACTCTGGTATACCTCTGATGTGAATGTTGGAGCATCTGGCTGTAACGATACGCCAAATTCGATTCAGGTCTATGGATCGCAACTGCAGAGACTACTCAGGCTCGAACCCAGGTTTCACTCTTAACTCAGTTAAGAGTTTGGGTTCTATCATCACAGTCTCAGTAAAGTAAATTATAAGTAAGCAGTGCTTATTCCAGCATAAGCAACATTAAAGTAAATCTTAATATAAATGGTATAGAACAAGTATAGGGATAAATCTAGCTGCAGCACTGGGAGTACACACTAGAGGTCAGTAAGGAGCACAGGCATAGAAACAAATCAAGTAACTGATATATATAGCAGTGAGGATAACATGTGAGCTGCAATTCAGACTTGAGTGAAACTCCTTAGTACTTCAGCAATGAACACAGGCTTGAAAGCATGGAGAGCAAAGCTTAGTAGTTGATATCTATAGCAATGAACTTTAACAGGAAAACTGTAGTTTGAGACTTTAGCAGAACTCCTTAGTAATTAATAGCATAGCAGTGAACATGAACTTGAAAGCAAGCGGCAAGTATGGAGGTCAGTGTGTAATAATTGGTTTCTATAGCAGAGTACTTACGGTTTGCAGATAGCTGAACATGGATGAGGTCCTGGAAGCATGGAGCTGGTTGCTGTGAGCTGTAGCAAACAAGGAGTCCTGGAAGTCCAGTTCAGGAAGCTGGAGCTAAGATCAGGTGAGTCTAGAAGCCCAGCTGACAGTGGCATTATGTCAGCAATAGAGGAACACCTTCCTGTTAGTGCTGGGAGTTTAAATAGGCCGCCCAGGAGCTAACCAGGAAGCGTGAGGTTATTCAGAAGGAAGGATGAGAGTTGACTGGAAGGAAGTACAAACTGAGAGGCTTTTCAGGAAGAAGGATGAGAGTAACTGGGAAAGAAGTAACTATAATTGTACTTAGTGCAAATTTATTGGTGTGACGTTACACTGGACCTATTCTCAAAATCTTCCAGTTTAGCTTGTACAGTTAAATTTTCCTCCTTAAGATTTTCCAGTTCAGCCATGTAGTCCTGTGCTGAGTTTTCAATCTCATCCACTCTGGTTTTCAGCGCTTCTGTGCAGCTACTCAGCACACTTTTCTCTTTTGTGAGGCTCTTTGTGATATGTTTTGCCCAAAACTGTACCTCTATATTCTAGGAGGTGTCCGGTGTGTTTTTGTGTGACTGGGACCAGCAGGCTCCGGTTATTCTGTAGCTGTTCTCCTCACACAGAGCGAAGCTCTAAGGCTGGGTTCACACTACGATTTTCCCGTCCGTCAGCCGCATACGATTTCAGTTTTGAAAACGTACGGCCCCGTACGGGAAAACTCATACATAGACAATGCATTGCAAATCGTATGCACTCAGATGCATCCGGGTGCGTACGATTTGCTGGCAAAACGTTTTTTAACAGTACACAAAACCGTGTTCGACCACGGTTTTGAGTCCGTTTTTGAAACCGTATGGCAAACGCATACGTTTTTTTTTAACATTAAAGTCAATGGAAAACGCACATATGTGCGGTTCCATACGTATAAACCGTATGCGTTTTTCGTCTGCGCATGCGCATTTTCAAAACAAGAAAATCTTTTTTTATTAAATGACACTAATTCCAAAAACGTATGCGTTTTTTTAATCAAAACCTGATGGAACCGTACGCACTTTTTGAAACCGTATACGTTTTTTAAACGCATACGTTTACGTACGGTTCAATCAGTTTCAGCCGCATACGTTTTTTCATATAAATCGTATGCGGCTGACGGATGGGAAAATCGTAGTGTGAACCCAGCCTAACAGTGCATGACCTTTCCTGTCAGAGTCCAGGGGGTGTGTCCCCTGCATATGACCAAATTCCAAGTGAAAAGCAATCCATGCTAGAGAACAGAGCCATAGAGGGCATTCTACTAGGCTGCAGTGAGCAAACTAAAGGTTACAGAATCCTACACCCAAAGACTGACAAAGTGACAATAAGCCATAGTGTTTACTTTGATGAGAGTCCATTATAAAAAACACCAATCCCTGCAAGCTGAGAAGTGAAAATGCCAAGCAAACCAGAAGAAAAGGTGGGCCAAAGCGAACCTGTGCATGAGTCAGAACAAGATGTGAAACTCACAATGCCTAAGTCAAGTTCCCCACCAGATCCTGCTGAACTTCCTGAAATCAGAAGATCCACATTGACTACAAAGAGGAAATCACCCCCCCCCCCAAACTGTCATACACTGTCATGTACACAGCATGCTTGAACCAACATCTTGAGAAGACATAGAAAAACTGCCAAAATGTGAAGCCAATAAGTGGAGAAAGGCAGCAAGAGAAGACTTAAAGTCACTTCATGAAAATAAAACCTGAACACTCACAGGAGCTCCCTCCTAACCACAAAACTATAGAAAGTAAGTAGACTTTTAAAGTAAAGTCAGATACAGAAGGGAATATTATTATTATTTCAGGTACTTATATAGTGCCATCAATTTACGCAGCTCATTACATATACCTGTACATTATACATTCACATCAGTCCCTACCCTCAAGGAGCTTACAATCTAAGGTCCCTAACTTACATACATACTAGAGCCAATTTAGACAGGGTCCAATTAACCTACCACCGTGTCTTTGGACTGTAGGAGGAAACGGGAGTACCCAAAAGAATTCCACGCAGGCAACGGGGAGAACATGCAAACTCCAGGCAGGTGATGTCATGGTTGGAATTCGAACCAGCAAACCTTTTTACTGCTGAATATCCACAAATACAAAGCCAGACTACTTGCCATGGGTTACTTCCAGAAATTCGGTAAAGATTATGATGAAACATCACTCCCGTCGTAATACTCTCCACCTTCACAGCGCTTCTTAGGATTGCAACCGGGAAGGGCATGCAAATGAAACACCGGGCGTAGCGTATCTCAAATATGCTACCCCGCCGTAAATTAGAGAGGCAAGTGCTGTATTCACAAAGCAATTGCTCCCTAAGTTACGGCGGCATAGCGTAATTGGGCCGGCGTAAGCCTGCCTAATTCAAATGTGTTTTATGTGGGCGTTTTTTACTAACGGCGCATGCGCCGTCCGTGGACATGTCCCAGTGCGCATGCTCCAAATTACGCCGCTAAGACTCATTGGTTTCGACGTGAACGTAATTTATGAGTGAGTGAGTGAGTGAAAAACGTATAGAGCGCAACGCTTGCGAACTAAATCGCCTCTGGGCGCTGTTTCCATTCCTTCAGTAAAGGATGGCTTTGCCTCAGAAGAGATGAGTTTTAATCATTCTCCTGAAGGCCAAGTGGTCCGACTCCAGTCGGATTGTCGTTGGTAATGTATTCCACAGTCGCGGTCCTTGGACAGCAAATCTCCGATCTCCTTTGGATTTGTATCTCGTCTTTGGTATGTGCAGTAGATTTTGATTTGTGGATCGCAGAGTGCGATTGGGGTTATGGGCTTTTATTTTTTCGCATAGATATTGGGGAGCGATTCCTTGAATACACTTGTGTGTAAGGCAGAGTGCCTTAAAAGTGATTCTGTCTTTTACTGGCAGCCAGTGAAGAGATCTAAGCGAAAGGGAGATTGACTCCCATGGTTTTTTACCAGTCACTAATCGAGCAGCCGTATTTTGAACGACTTGCAGACAGGTGATTTGGTATTTGGGAAGTCCTAAATAGAGGGCATTTGCATAGTCAAGTCTGGAATTGACGATTGTTCCCACCACAACTGCAATGTCCTCTTTAGGAATAAAAGGGGTGAGTCGCCGTAATTGGTGCAGCAGATGATGGGATCCGCTGACTACCGCCCCTATTTGTGCATCCATTGTCATGTAGGAATCAAAAATGACTCCGAGACTTTTGACTTTGGCGCTCGGGGCGATAATTTTTCCCAGGATGGGCGGTGGGGTCCAAGTTGAGGTGGAGTGACTTCTCCTGTTTGCGTGAAACAGGAGAAGCTCTGTTTTTGAACCATTGAGTTTAAGATAGCTGGATGTTATTCAGTCATCTATTAGGGTGAGGGTTCTCTCCAATCTGGGGGAGTGATCCTTTCCATTGCTGACGCAGAGATACAGTTGAGTGTCGTCTGCGTAGGAATGGTAGAATAGCTTCTGGTTGCTGATGATCTCAAAGAGGGGACGGAGATAGATATTGAACAGTACCGGTGACAAGGGAGATCCCTGAGGGACTCTGCATGATACCGTACGCATTTCTGATGTGTAAGATCCCAATTTCACTATTTATGATCTGTTTTCCAAGAAGGAAGAGAACCATGACAGATCCTTTTCTGCGACTTTGGCCACTTCCGCTAGCCTAGCACGTAGTAGTCCGTGGTCTACCGTGTCAAAGGCCGCACTTAGGTCCAACAGGATCAGGAGAGAAGATTCTCCTTCATCTGCTGCCTCTAGGACGTCATCCCATATTTTTACCAGAGCCGTTTCAGTTCCGTGCCCTGGCCGGAAACCTGATTGAAACGTATAGAGTAATTTTTGGGTTTCTAAATGCTGTTGTAACTGTTGTACAACTTCTTTCTCCATTATCTTGGAGAAAACATTTAGACCCGTTATGGGTCTCCTATTGTTTGGGTCTTTTGGGTCAAGGGAGGGCTTTTTTAGGATAGTTTTTTTTTATTTTCAACAAGGGGGGCACCATGCCCTCCTTGAATGACTGATTTATAAGCTGCGTGATAGCTGGTGCCAATATATTGGCACTTTCTTTCAGCAGTTTCAGCAGTTTCAGCAGTTTAGTGGGAATGATGTCATTGGGTACTGTGCTGTTACGCAGAGACCGAATGATATTTTTAGTGGCAGCGATAGTGATGGGTTTTAAGGTGAATATCTGTGCTTGAGGCGGGTATGTAATGGTATCGGGGTAGGAGTTCGGGGCGGGATTCATGCCGATTCCATTTTGCTCAATACTTACCCGGATTCCTTCAGTTTTATTAATGAAATAATCCGATAGTTTGTTGCAAAATTCTTGTGAATCAGCATTGGGGGCTCTAAGCAGGCTGGATTCATCGATTGTGAAACCAGCTTGAAGAGTTCGCGGGGGCGGTTTAGGGCCTTGGTGATGATGTTGGCGAAATGATTTTTTTTTGCCATAAATATTTCTTTATGATATTTCTTAGTTATTGTCTTATAGATGGTGAGGTTTCTATCTGAAGAGCTCCTTTTCCAGGCAGCTTCTGCTCTTCGACGCTCTTGCTCGACGCTCTTGCTTTAAACCAGCCGGCGTTGTTTTTCCGAATGCAAGTTTTGCGTTTTGGTGCCACCCAGTCGGCGGACTGAAGTAGCGCCTTGTTGATGGCGTCAAGTGTTTCTACGGCTGTTCGTTGTTGTTGTTGTTGTATTGTGTTTATTTTATTTCCTAGGGTCGTTTTGAAGAGTTCCGAGTGGAGCTTCTTCTAAAACCTAGTCCAGTGTGTTATCACCGGTTTTCTTGTTTTATTTGGCCTGAAGTGGTTGGCCATTTTAAATTTTTAAATCTCCATTCACAGACGAGTTATGCAAATGACGTAAAATGATAAAAATTCTACGCGGTCCCGACGTCCATACTTAACATTGGCTGCGCCATCTTTTTGGTGGTTTATCTTTATGCCTGAAAACGCCTTACGTAAAAGGCGTATCTTTACTGCGACTGCCGGGCGTACGTTCGTGAATAGGCGTATCTCGCTGATTTACATATTCTAGGCGTAAATCAGCGTACACGCCCCTAGCGGCCAGCGTATCTACTGATACGCCGTCGTAACTCTTTATGAATCTGGCCACTAGAAATGAAAACTTAGTTCCTATATGGTGACATTAAGGAATATCTCCACATGGAGCAACCACCAGGGTTTGACAAGGGGACAACTTTGTGTGTAAACTTCAGAAGAGCCATCGATGGTCTTAAAGGGGTTGTAAAGAAAAAAAAATCATAATAAACATCCATTCCTCTTTTCTCTTCCTCATTGTTCATTTTTGCTCAAAAGTTTCTCTATTTCTTCTCTGTTCTGTTCACTTCCTGCTTGACTGATTGTTACTCACCACCGTGAAGAAAGGCTTTACTGTGGTGGTCGGTGACGTGCTCGCCCCCTCCTGGGAACTACATCTGTGTGGCAGGACGCTCTCTACGTGTAAGAGACTTCAAGGAGGTGTGAATTACTGGGCGTGCCGCAATGCATACTGGGAAATGTAGTTCTTACATGAACGAGCGCCGCAAACCAGGAAGTGAATGAGAGAACAGAAACTAGAACCCTGGAGGTGATATAGATGAAGGAATTTAATAGGTATTTACTTATTTTTTTAACAGAATCATTACCCTATTCTGTCTGTCAACCTTGCAGACATTAATTTTAGTAAAACATTTTTTTTCCTTTACAACTCTTTTAACCTCCCTGGCGGTATCCCCGAGCGTGACTCGGGTGTTTTTTTTTGGCTGAGATCGGTATCCCCGAGTCACGCTCGGGGTAGCCATGCAGAGCCTGCAGCGCGCGCTGTCTTACCTTCTTCCTGGATCCAGCGATGCATCCTCGCTGTGTGAGCGAGCGGGTGCTCGCTCGATTCACACAGTGTCCCCGTGTGCCGCCGATCTCCGTTCCCTGCAACGTTACGACGCACGGGAGTGGAGAACGGCGGCAAATTCAAAAAAGTAAACAAACACTTTACATACAGTATACTGTAATCTTATAGATTACAGTACTGTATGTAAAAAATACACACCCCCCTTGTCCCTAGTGGTCTGTCCTGTGCCCTGCATGTTCTTTTATATAATAAAAAATGTTCTTTCTGCCTGGAAACTGTAGATTGTTCATAGCAACCAAAAGTGTCCCTTTATGTCAAAAATGATTTTAGATTAGCTAGAAAACAGCGATAATAAATTATAATCACTTGCAGAATTGAGCGATAGCGATTTGTGGGGAAATTCGTCATAAAAAAAAATAATAATGACAGCGACAATTCTGCAACTGAGCAAATTTCAGTGTTTTTGAGTTGATTACATTATTGAATATTTTTTATTATAATTACATTATAATTTGTTATAATTATTTATAGTTTTTTATTATATAAAAAATTATGATTTTGTTTTTCAAACTTTATCATACCCGGGATGCCTATTAGAATCTTGTTTGGACAGATTTAAGCAAGTTATTCCTAAGAATTACAGGCCTACAGTATAAAACGCCAAATTTCCATGCAAATAATTGTACCGCTTTTGGTACGTAATTCCAGACAGAATAATACCGCCAGGGAGGTTAAGTAATCTGTCAGGATGTGGAATGAGAAAGTAAATGAAGTACTTACCAGAGAGGGATTCTCAAGAGGTAAAGCAGATCCCTGTCTCTACTCCAGAAATCAAGGAGACAGATTGCTACACATCCTTATCTATGTTGATGACACTTGTTTTGAACAAGATCTGAATTACAATCAGATAGTTCACAAGCTGAAATAAAAAAAATTAAATTGAAGTGCTAGAGAACTTTAGCTACTATCTGGGAATCCAAATAGAGAAAGAAGAAGATGGAAGTTATCTTCCCAACCAATCTCAGAAAATCTCCAAAATCTTGTAACAAATTCCAAATTCCAAGATGCAAAGGAAGTGAAAACTCCTATGGAACCAGCTAAAAAGCAATGAAGCAGAACACTTTCTACCCAACAATGACATGTATTACAGAGCAATTGGTAAGCTTCTATGTGTTGCCTCTGTGACAAGACCAGACATAGCTGCAGCAGTGGGCATACTAAGCAGGAAAGTCTCAGCTCCCTGTCAGCGTGACTGGAACGCAGTAAAAAGAGTAATGCAATACCTCAAAGGAACAATTAAGATGAACTTACAGTTACTGATTGAGCAGGGGACTGCACAAACTGCAAATCCACAAGTAGATTCATCTTCCAGTAGAGTACATTGCAGCAGCACACGCATGTCAAGAAGCAATATGAATTTGTCAATTTTTTGTGGACATTGGGATAGACATGTCAAAATCAATTCCCATTTTTGAAGTCAACCAGGGACGTACAAAGCTTACACAATCAGAAAGTGTCGATCCTAGGACCAAACTCATCAATGCCATGTATCACCTACTGAGGAACAATCAAGAGCATATTGACATTCAATATTGCCCGTCAGAGAAGATGACTGCCGAAGTACTCACCAAATCTTTGATGAAGGAACATCATCATTATATCCAGAAGAAGCTGAATGTAATTTGACAAAGCATGTGCTGTTAAGAAGGGGTGTTGAAAGGAGAACAGCATGTAATGTAAAGTACTATGAACTATATACTGTATGTATTATACTTATCTATGCAGCAGGTGTCTCTACAGCATTATATGATATGACAGGATGTACCATCTATCTAAGTTCAGTGCACTTGTTTGTGGTTAGTTCCTGTTTCATGTTCCTCATGCTGTTGTGTAAGACATGTTCTTTAACCCTTCATAAAAGCTATTGCTGCAAACAAGAAGCTTCCAGTGGATTCTTTCAATACCCTGCTAACACCATGACTCCAGCTAGATGGTTGTGTGGGTCTGCGGGAAAGGAGGCTTATCATAATCTGGAAACCCCATTTAAAAAAAAAGGTAGCCTTTAGATACTGGCATGTGTATGAGGTACATAATACCCCTATTTAATACCCATATTTACAAAAAAAAGTAAACTTTAAATAAACACACCACACACTTTTACAATTTCTTTATTTAGAAACAAACAAACAAAAAAAAAGTCCCACAATGTATATCTATTATCAATCATGTTGCCCTGCAATGCAGATCCCTGTCTGACTTTAGTCTATGAATTATATGTTATGGATGTAAATCATAATATATTAATAATTTAAATTAGAATCAAATACAGATGACCAAAATGCCTTGTGTGTGCCTAGCTTAAGATGCTGCTTTAAACACGATCAGCTTCTGAGTTTAACTTTTCAGTATTTCAGTAACTGTTTTAAATTAGCAAGCTAATAAAAAGGGGTTGTAAAGAAAAAAAAATCATAATAAGCATCCATTCCTCTTTTCTCTTCCTCATTGTTCATTTTTGCTCAAAAGTTTCTCTATTTCTTCTCTGTTCTGTTCACTTCCTGCTTGACTGATTGTTACTCACCACCGTGAAGGAAGGCTTTACTGTGGTGGTCGGTGACGTGCTCGCCCCCTCCTGGGAACTACATCTGTGCGGCAGGACGCTCTCTACGTGTAAGAGACTTCAAGGAGGTGTGAATTACTGGGCGTGCCGCAATGCATACTGGGAAATGTAGTTCTTACATGAACGAGCGCCGCAAACCAGGAAGTGAATGAGAGAACAGAAACTAGAACCCTGGAGGTGATATAGATGAAGGAATTTAATAGGTATTTACTTATTTTTTTAACAGAATCATTACACTATTCTGTCTGTCAACCTTGCAGACATTAATTTTAGTAAAACATTTTTTTTCCTTTACAACTCCTTTAACCTCCCTGGCGGTATCCCCGAGCGTGACTTGGGTGTTTTTTTTTGGCTGAGATCGGTATCCCCGAGTCACGCTCGGGGTAGCCATGCAGAGCCTGCAGCGCGCGCTGTCTTACCTTCTTCCTGGATCCAGCGATGCATCCTCGCTGTGTGAGCGAGCGGGTGCTCGCTCGATTCACACAGCGTCCCCGTGTGCCGCCGATCTCCGTTCCCTGCAACGTTACGACGCACGGGAGTGGAGAACGGCGCCAAATTCAAAAAAGTAAACAAACACTTTACATACAGTATACTGTAATCTTATAGATTACAGTACTGTATGTAAAAAATACACACCCCCCTTGTCCCTAGTGGTCTGTCCTGTGCCCTGCATGTTCTTTTATATAATAAAAAATGTTCTTTCTGCCTGGAAACTGTAGATTGTCCATAGCAACCAAAAGTGTCCCTTTATGTCAAAAATGATTTTAGATTAGCTAGAAAACAGCGATAATAAATTATAATCACTTGCAGAATTGAGCGATAGCGATTTGTGGGGAAATTCGTCATAAAAAAAAATAATAATGACAGCGACAATTCTGCAACTGAGCAAATTTCAGTGTTTTTGAGTTGATTACATTATTGAATATTTTTTATTATAATTACATTATAATTTGTTATAATTATTTATAGTTTTTTATTATATAAAAAATTATGATTTTGTTTTTCAAACTTTATCATACCCGGGATGCCTATTAGAATCTTGTTTGGACAGATTTAAGCAAGTTATTCCTAAGAATTACAGGCCTACAGTATAAAACGCCAAATTTCCATGCAAATAATTGTACCGCTTTTGGTACGTAATTCCAGACAGAATAATACCGCCAGGGAGGTTAAGTAATCTGTCAGGATGTGGAATGAGAAAGTAAATGAAGTACTTACCAGAGAGGGATTCTCAAGAGGTAAAGCAGATCCCTGTCTCTACTCCAGAAATCAAGGAGACAGATTGCTACACATCCTTATCTATGTTGATGACACTTGTTTTGAACAAGATCTGAATTACAATCAGATAGTTCACAAGCTGAAATAAAAAAAATTAAATTGAAGTGCTAGAGAACTTTAGCTACTATCTGGGAATCCAAATAGAGAAAGAAGAAGATGGAAGTTATCTTCCCAACCAATCTCAGAAAATCTCCAAAATCTTGTAACAAATTCCAAATTCCAAGATGCAAAGGAAGTGAAAACTCCTATGGAACCAGCTAAAAAGCAATGAAGCAGAAAACTTTCTACCCAACAATGACATGTATTACAGAGCAATTGGTAAGCTTCTATATGTTGCCTCTGTGACAAGACCAGACATAGCTGCAGCAGTGGGCATACTAAGCAGGAAAGTCTCAGCTCCCTGTCAGCGTGACTGGAACGCAGTAAAAAGAGTAATGCAATACCTCAAAGGAACAATTAAGATGAACTTACAGTTACTGATTGAGCAGGGGACTGCACAAACTGCAAATCCACAAGTAGATTCATCTTCCAGTATGGGGAGGGAACCATAAGTTGGTCTAGTCCAAAGCAAACAACTGTTGATCTATCTTCAACTGAAGTAGAGTACATTGCAGCAGCACACGCATGTCAAGAAGCAATATGAATTTGTCAATTTTTTGTGGACATTGGGATAGACATGTCAAAATCAATTCCCATTTTTGAAGTCAACCAGGGACGTACAAAGCTTACACAATCAGAAAGGGTCGATCCTAGGACCAAACTCATCAATGCCATGTATCACCTACTGAGGAACAATCAAGAGCATATTGACATTCAATATTGCCCGTCAGAGAAGATGACTGCCGAAGTACTCACCAGATCTTTGATGAAGGAACATCATCATTATATCCAGAAGAAGCTGAATGTAATTTGACAAAGCATGTGCTGTTAAGAAGGGGTGTTGAAAGGAGAACAGCATGTAATGTAAAGTACTATGAACTATATACTGTATGTATTATACTTATCTATGCAGCAGGTGTCTCTACAGCATTATATGATATGACAGGATGTACCATCTATCTAAGTTCAGTGCACTTGTTTGTGGTTAGTTCCTGTTTCATGTTCCTCATGCTGTTGTGTAAGACATGTTCTTTAACCCTTCATAAAAGCTATTGCTGCAAACAAGAAGCTTCCAGTGGATTCTTTCAATACCCTGCTAACACCATGACTCCAGCTAGATGGTTGTGTGGGCCTGCGGGAAAGGAGGCTTATCATAATCTGGAAACCCCATTTAAAAAAAAAGGTAGCCTTTAGATACTGGCATGTGTATGAGGTACATAATACCCCTATTTAATACCCATATTTACAAAAAAAAGTAAACTTTAAATAAACACACCACACACTTTTACAATTTCTTTATTTAGAAACAAACAAACAAAAAAAAAGTCCCACAATGTATATCTATTATCAATCATGTTGCCCTGCAATGCAGATCCCTGTCTGACTTTAGTCTATGAATTATATGTTATGGATGTAAATCATAATATATTAATAATTTAAATTAGAATCAAATACAGATGACCAAAATGCCTTGTGTGTGCCTAGCTTAAGATGCTGCTTTAAACACGATCAGCTTCTGAGTTTAACTTTTCAGTATTTCAGTAACTGTTTTAAATTAGCAAGCTAATAAAAAATTAACAGAGCCTCTGTTAAAAAAAGAAGCCTGAACATTATTGCCAGTAATGTGAACTACTGAATACCAAGGTTTAATGAACTTTCCACACTTTTGTATGTTATGTCTCCTACCAGTACACATTTTTGTTAAATTGCTTTTCAATTATTGTCACTGGCTACTTCTAGAGAACTTGGTTGGGGGTCAGAGGAATGCCAGGAATGCAGGCCCTGTCTCAGAACAATGACTTTTACTGACATAAAACTGTGAGGCAAGGTTTAGATACAAGTAAAATGACTCCAAGTGGAGCTATGCTTTGTTCATAAAATAACTTAAACTGGGTTTAAAAAGGCAGCTCTGTCGAATGTTAAAAGACATTGTGGGCAATGTCATTACCAGCAAGTTTACTAAATCATAAAAGATCATCAAACAAATTGCTTTTTGTCCCTTCATATTTCAATGAACTAAAGAGATTTAACATGAACGCAGGGCAAGCACCTCAAAAGCAAAAGCATGCATTAAAAAACAATATACCACTAGGGTGACCACATGTCCCGGATTGCCCGGGACAGTCCTCTATTGTGGAGCTCTGTCCCATGTCTCGGGTATATTCATTGCGGGACAATAAATTCCCCCGGAATGGAATGACCCAGACCGATGCAGGCATTCATAATTACGCGTGACCATGTCTGTCTTCTCTCTTCCTGGTCCTCCCCACTCCCACCCCACCAACGATTTCAGCCTATCAGCAGAGCAAGGGGGCGGGAGAGCTGCACAGTCAGCAGATTGGAGGAGTCTTTTCACAACAGCTCCTCCCGCCCCCTTACTCTGCTCTGCTGATAGGAAGGTAATACTATAGGTGGTGATTGGTTGGAGGAGTGGGGCAGGCAGTCGGTTATTAATACAGTGGATGGAGGTGTAGGTTGTGGATAGTAGTGCTGGCTTCCTGCTAGATGTGCAGTGTAACTAAGGCTGACTGTGATCTGTGTTCTGCCACTGCTCGCCTCTCGTGAACAAAATGGGGGTGGAGCTAGGGTTGCCACTTTTTCTTCAAGTCAAACCCGAACACTTTAGCGGCGCACATCAAAAAATATATATTTTTTTAGCATACACTAAGACCTGGCACACCTTTGTGTGATCCAAAGAGAATAGTAACGTGGCGTGCATAGTGTCCCTTCACCTTCCTATGGGGCCCTGTTATGAGCCACGTTCCTCCCTGAAAATTGTGTCCGGGTTTCAGGTGTCCTATGCCCTCTGCTCATCCATTGAACCCTATATGGGAGTTCTCTACTTCCTGTACCTCCCATCCCATCCTCCCTTCCATTAAAAATGCATTGTTTACTGTGAAAATGACAATTGCAGTTTGGGAGTTAACCACAAGGGGGCGCTGAAGGGGTTAAGTGTGACCTCATCTCTGTTGCTAACTGTCGGGGGGTGTGGCTGTAGGTGTGACATCATTGATTGTGTTTCCCTTCCCCGATCAATGACAGCGCCACAGTGAAGACCAGGAAGCTGTGTTTACACAGCGATCGGGTTCGCGGGTCCCGCGGTCACGGAGCTTCGGACTGTCGCGGGCGCGTGCCCGCGACCCACGGCTGGGCACTTAAAGAGGACGTACCTGTACGTGCTTGTGCCCAGCTGTGCCATTCTGCCGACGTATATGTGCAGAAGGCGGTCCTTAAGTGGTTAAGGAGGAAGCCGCCTAATATCTCCATTTCAGCCTATGTGAGCAGGCATTATCCTGCATAAGCTCTCATTAACTCTCTCTTTGAGTAAAGTAGTCATTGTGCTCTGGTAAGCAGATTACTTATCCAGTTACTTTGGGTGTTTATTCATGTTTGGTGAAGGATCACTTCTCTATCAATATATCACAGCAAGCATGGAATGGACGTTTGGGGCCAGATTCTCAGCTGAGATACGACGGTGTATCTCAGATACACCGTCGTATCGCAGTTTTTTTCAATGGGTATCTATGCGAGTGATTCTTAGAATCACTTACGCATAGATACACTAAAGATCTGACAGGTGTAAAGCAATTACACCGTCGGATCTTAAATGTAATGACAACGCCAGCCGCTAGGTGGCCTTTGCGTTGTTTTCTCATTTGCCTATGCAAATAAGCCTAATACGCAGATTCCCGACTGTTTTTGCGACGCGGCGACGTAGTTTACGTAGGTTGCGTACGCGTAAAGTTACCCCTGCTGTATGAGGGGTATGTGTACCGGAATGGCCCGTGACAGACTGAGATATTCCTATGTCTAGGGTCACCTTATGTCCACTAGGGCCATAGGGTGACAAAGAATCATAATTCATATATTACAGAAGATGGGACATTAATAATAATTCATGTTTGCAGGATGTCTTCAAATATCAAAAGCTGTTAGCTATTCAATCTGAGCACATATGCTTTTGAAAGGTATTAATTCAGGTCTACAAGACCAGAGTGAGTCATACCTTTGTATAATATGCTATTGAAATATCTTAAGGTGTTGGCTATTCACTGTAAAGACATTCCGTTGAAGGTGTTTATTGCACCCACTCTCACAAGACTCTGCCATTGTGTGATAAAGCTGTCTAGATAACTTATTCAACTAGATGTCTGTGTTACTATTCAAGGTTAATTGAACACTATTGAAGATGCGGTGCCGACAAGTCTACATGGTTAGCTTACCTGAATGCCTTTTAGAGTATGATTGAAGCCCCCCATGGTGTGAAGGGGGGTGGAGACTACATTGTCCTGTGACTAACTGCATTATGCTTGAGACTGTATAAGAAGCTGAGAAAATACCAATAAATTGTCATATCTTTGAAGCAAGTGCAGAGCTTGAGTCTCGTCTTGTTTATGGGAATGGATATGGATCGTGTATGCAATATTGTCGGAGTGTGTCAGATAAGCTTGTCGTGGTT
The DNA here is from genome assembly GCA_029574335.1 of Rana kukunoris. Taxonomy (NCBI): domain Eukaryota; kingdom Metazoa; phylum Chordata; class Amphibia; order Anura; family Ranidae; genus Rana; species Rana kukunoris. Next base: position 33,566,689 of record CM056059.1, on the reverse strand, counting down.
GGATGGAAGATCGTAAGCGGTGGTGACTGTTACAGTATGTTTCCAAAGTGCCGTCGTTGCCATGTTAAGTATGACGTCGGTCAGCGTCGTCTTTTTCCGTCGGTTACGTCGTTTTACTAAGTCGTTCGCGAATAGGGAATTGCGTAAGTGACGATCACGTCTTTTTGACGTCGGTTTCAACAACGCTTTCCTACGTGAGCTGGAGCATGCGCACTGGGCTTTTTTCCCGGCCGGCGCATGCGCACTTCATTTGACACGGGGGCGCGCTTAATTTAAATACAGCAAGCCCTCTCCTTTAGTATTTGAATTACGCTGCCTTACAATGCCGCATTTACGCTACGCCGCTGAAAATTACAGAGCAAGTGCTTTGAGAATACGGCACTTCCTCCAGTAATTTGCGTGGACGTAGTGTAAATGCGATACGATATGCTACGCCACCAAATACGCCATTTTTTGAGAATCTGGCCCTTGGTGTTTTATGGACTTTATTATCATAATATTTTTTTGTGCTTAAGATTGGGACTGAATATTATTTGCACTAATTGATATTTCACAATATTTTTTAATCATATGTTGTTTGTTAATGTTTTGTGCACATTCGTTTATTTGATAATAATTTGTGACTTCAGGAGTGCAGCCCTATGATTTTCATTGTTATTTTTATTAATTATTAGCGCCCCCTATCTTTTACCCATATTACTAGGAGCATTCACGTTTTGGGTAAAGCAGCTTATTTTATTTACTACTATATATTTTTTCACTTGGTGCAAAGTTTTTTTTTTTTTTTCCAATAATTTTTTTTTTTTATTGGGTGTTCAAAAGTTACATACAACAGTTGCAGGTAGCATTCCATAAAACAAGGAGATGCAAATAACATACAATGAACAGATAGCGTTGTATTGGTGATGTAACATACATGAGGGTGGAGAGGAGTCCCCCTCTCCAGATAGGTATACCTGCTTAAACTAAAAACCTGGAACAGTATCGTTAAACCAGTCTGGGGGGGCCGGGGGAAGGGGGGGCATGGGGAAGGGGTACGGGTCAACATGCAATATAACAGGGAGCACTTGGACCAGTGGGGCTCTACCCAACGTCCGCCCACCCCTAAAGGGGACATACTGTGGGCGGGAGGGCACTTCAGTAGGAATTGAGGATTGTAGGGTCAGGCTCGGTCCAGAGTGGCTCGTATAGCAAGAGGTAAGGCGGGTAAAGGGTCACAGACGGGGTGAGAGACCTCAGTTCACGGGTTTAGTCAGCGCTCGTCTCAGTCATCTGAGGAGGGGAGGTGGGGGGTGTACCAGGGGCCGTAATTTGTAGAGACTCTCTATAGTGCATCCAGCATGACCAGGTAAGTCTAAATTTATCATGCATATCTTTAGATTGATGAATGATCCTTTCCATATCTTCGATTCTTGAAACTCTAGCTTGCCATTCCCTTACCGTGGGGGGGGGGGGGTAGTTGCTCTCCAGTGGATAGGGATGCATTGAGTGGCTGCATTGATAAGGTGCAGCATCAGGGATTTCCGGTATGTAGATAGAGGGATGGGAGTGTGATGAAGCAGGTATTGAGCCGGAGAGAAGTCAGGCGTGTATGTAGTGATGTGGGAAATGAGTGAATGAACCTCGTTCCAGAACGGTTGGATGGCTGGGCAATCCCACCATATGTGAAGGAAGGTCCCTTCTTCTGAGTTACATCTCCAACACGTGGAGGGGGTGTTCGGGAAAAATGTATGTAGCCTATCGGGGGTCCTGTACCACCTCGAGTAGAGTTTAAACCTATTCTCTTGCGTAGAGACATTAATAGAACCCTTGTGGATGTGTAGGAAAACCTCTGCCCAGTCACCTGGTGTCAAGCCCTCCGATAAGTCAGCCTCCCACAAGCGATGGACATCGGTTCTGGGTTTGGTGGCCGAGATAAGTAGGGAATACAGGGTTGATATCATGTGTCTTTGTGGTTCTGCCCGAGAACAGAGATGTTCGAACGGTGTAAGTTCTCTGCTCCAGGGAAGAGGGGGTTGTACACTGTGAAAGAAGTGGCGGAGCTGGAAGTATAGAAACCTGGGAATGTGGTGTGTTGGGAATTTGGAGACCATCCCCTCGTGGGATAATAGCGTGTCGTTTTCAAAAAAGAGGTGGGCCCTTAGCGTTGGACTGTCCCTTGTCCCAGACCGGGAATGCGCTTGGACGCCAGGGGGGAAGTCGGGATTCAGGGTAAGGGGTGTCATTGGCCCTGGAGAGGGAACCAAGCCAGGCATGGTGTATGTGGCCCTCAAGGTGGATAGGGTGGGGCTGATCAGCGGATGGGATTTACCTGATCTGGGGACGGAGCTCGGGGTGATCCAAGGCACATTAGCGATGGGCATGTCAACAAAAGCTTCCTCAATCCCGACCCACGCTTTGCTATTGCCATGGAGATGCCAATCCAGAACCCGGGTGAGATTGCAGGCTTTGTGATAATAGGCCAGGTCTGGTAAGCCAATGCCTCCCAGTTGCTTTGGGAGGATGAGCCTGTCCCAGCCTATTCTAGCAGGTCTGCCCGCCCAGAGGAAGGATCTGCAGGCTGTCTTGAGGGAGGTGAAAAACGCGGGGGGAAGTTTAATCGGCACCGCCTGCATTAAATACAATAGCCTAGGGAGAATGTTCATTTTCAGGATGGCCGCCCTGCCGAACCAAGAGAAATGTCCTCCGTGCCAGCTGAGCAAATCACCCTTGATAGTTTGGAGGGCAGGGAGGAAATTTCTGGTGTACAGGTCGGGGAGATGGGTTGGGAGCCTGATGCCCAGATAAGTGATATCGTGGGGTTCCCATTTAAAGGGAAATTGCTGTTTACAGAAATCCACCTGAGTCTGGGGAAGGGAAACATTGAGAGCCATCGATTTGCTATAATTAATTTGGAGGTTGGAGAGGGTCTTAAAGGTTTGCAAGTCTTTGAGAAGGTTGGGCAGCGTAATATGGGGATTGGTCAGGAACAGCAGTACGTCATCGGCGTATGCGGCAATCTTGTGGGTGGTGTTATTAATGGATATCCCTGCGATGTCCGGGTTGTCCCGAAGCCTCCGAAGGAACGGTTCAAGGGATAGGACGAACAGTAAGGGGGAGAGGGGGGCACCCCTGTCTGGTGCCATTGTGGACGGGGAAGGCGTCTGACAGTAGGCCATTGACCCTGATCCTGGCTGTGGGTGCGGCATAAAGAGTCATTACCATGTGAAGGAAGCGGGTGGGTACGCCCGCTTTGAGCAGGGCCGCCGACATATAATCCCAGGCCACCCTGTCAAACGCCTTTTCCGCGTCTAGGGATAAAAAGAAGCCTTTCGTGTCATGTGTGGTCAGCCAGTGGTGAATGTTAAGCGCTTTAGTCGTGTTGTCCCGGGCCTCACGGCCGGGGACAAAGCCAACCTGGTCGGTCGAAATGAGGTCGGGGAGAAAAGGGAGCAATCTATTGGCCAGTATTTTTGCGTACAGCTTTATATCGACATTGAGTAAGGATATCGGGCGGTAACTGGCTACTAGTGTAGCGTCCTTACCTGGTTTGGGGACTAGAGTAATGTGAGCCTCCAGTAGGTCTTTGCTAGTGTGGGGAGGGAGGGGAAGGTGCAAAGTTTTCACCCTTTAAACTTGGTGGTATTTATCCACCACTGGATTTTCGATTTTTTGCTATTTAAAAGAAAAAAAAATACAAAATATTTTGATAAAAAGAATAATTTTTTCTTAGTTTCTGTTATAAAACATTGCAAATATACCATCTTTCCTGACAGGCTCCATGGCAGCATACATGTGGGTTAGCCCCACCTCCATAACTACCCCATAGGACACCTCTCCCATAAATCTTTGCTCTGGGCTAACAGCCATGTTACTTTTTTGTCCTCCTCCGTAGTCGTTGGTTCTCCTACATGAAGACGACTCCCCTATGATGAGGACGCGGGCGATGCTTTGACATTTCTTATATAGGGGAGGTGGGGCCACCAGTCATGTGACCCAGCCCCCTCTGATGCACCCTCTGCTACGTCACTGGGAAAGCCCGATCTTCCCCCTTGCGTCAGAGGGGGTGGGGTCACGTGACAGGTGGCCCCGCCTCCCCTATATAAGAAATGTCAAAGCATCGGCGGCATCATGCTGCTCTGGATGGATAGTCTTCTCATCACTGGACCGACCACCCGTCGCTGGAGAGATCATCCGTGGCTGGATAGAAGACAACATTGGAGCAGGGAGCCGCATCGAGAGTGGATTACCACCGCTGGATTTTTTTTCTTTTTATTAATAAAGGACTTTTTTCTACGGTGTCTGTGTGTTTTTTTTAAAACGATTTACACTTCCTTCGTGAAATGGTAGGGGTACAGTGTACCCCATTACCAATTCACATGGGGGGGGGCAGGATCCAGAGTTTGCAGCAGATAGAATCAGATCATTCCAGCAGGACCTCCTCTGATACTGGTACTCTATGCTGAATCTGCATCTCTTGCAACCTCCTTCTAAATTCCTCTTCCATGGCGGCTGGTATATGTACCTCTCTTCTCCTCTTCAGTTGGTGCTGTTGTGACTTCTGCTGCTGCAGCACCTCTTTGCTGTAGCCAATTTGCCTCCACAGTGGCTATAACTAGGTTTGTAAGCTGTATAGTTAGGACCATAATGTGCCAGTCTTATTTTAACAGCCCAATCAAAACTTGCCTCTTTCGGTGTCCTGTCTGTTACGCTGGGCCTTTTGGTTATGTTGGGTCTTTTGGCTCTATCCATTTCGACTAGTTCTGCGATAATGTTCCTCTTTCGGTTGTTGGCCCCCGGTTTTCCAGCAAGTCCTTGAGGGTAGAGCGATTTAGCCGGTCATACTGTGCTTCCATTGGACACAGGACACAGTGTCCTCTTGTAGCTGTGCTTCTGTTTGTGGGAATAATCCCGCTGCTTGCCACCAATGGTGTATGCAGTGTATGAGAGAGTTAAAGTCGTTTAAGATATTCCATTCCCGAACACAAGGCAGCTACCAGACACTCCAATCAGCCAAACAAAAAACCAATACGAATAATTCTCCCCCAAATACGAAATGAAGCTCTGTGTTGAGGTTAAAGCAGGAATGACAATCTTTATTGAAACACTACAGGCTTATATACAGTAAAAAAGGAGGTGCATACATATCCTGCTCATATAAAAAATAAAATACACCTGTGACCAGATCTAATTAACATGAGCTCATTAACTAATCCCTTTAAGCAGCCGAGATGACTCAGACATTTTTTTTTTTTTTTTTTTTTAAAGTGTATTTTTTGTGCGTGAACTCGAGAGAGAGGAGCCGGACTGCAGGAGTTGGGAGTAGGCAGACCCTCCCCCCGGAGGCATTCGCCATCCTTCTCCATGCCCCTGGTGGCAATGGCGGGTGTGAAGGGGGGCCTCCCACACACCCCGCCCTACCTGCTCCTCTTGGGAGCCCAACTGGGGCCCAACGGGACCCCAATGGGGCAGAGGGACTCCCCCTATGAGGGAGTGAGGGGGCCTAGCCCACCCAGCCAGCCCCGTAGGTCCTTCGCCTCTCTTTATTTTAAGAGACCGCATGGCCAAAGTGTGTGTGTTTTAAACCAATTTCGTGTGCGTGCAAGTGTGGTGGTTTTTTTGGGGGGGGGGTGGGCGTACTAAGCACAGGCGTACCTTGCATAGCACACCCACCGGGAGCCGGGCTGAGACCACCAAACTCAATTCACATGTAGCCGAGACCGGGATCCGAACCCTTGGCTGCAGAGGTGAATGGCTTGTCAACGCAGTGCCAATCACGTTGAGCCACCGAGATGACTCAGACATGACCTTTTAGGCTAGACTTGTCGTCTGGCAGCTCAGAAAACACAATCAACATTATCACAGATCAACACAGAACTCATCTCTTTTGATATCAAAGGAGACAGGAACAACAAGTGCCCAGAGGCGATTAAGTTCGCATGTGCCGCGCTATATTCATTTATTAATTCATTCAACTCCTTCACACAATAGCAGTGTTAATTACCACAAACAATAATGGTGATCTAATGACTCTTACATTGAACTTTATGGAATGCCCATATAAGGAGTTATACTTTCTGGGCATAGCCCTCAGTGTACAGGGGATAACATCTTCATATTTCTTGAGAGATATTGTTGTAGTGCCCCTGTACTTTTAAGTACGGACGCCATTCAAATTTAGAGGTTTAAGTTTAAGTTTAGACGTATTCAGCTCTCATCAGTCTAATTGTGCTAGTTTAGTGCTGTGCTGCCCTGTTGTTTCATCCTGCGTTCCAATGATGCTTTTCCATCTTGGAACGACAGGTGGCAGCAGTGGAGACCAGCGAGAGCGTCTTCTTGCCAGCAGCCAATCGGAGGAGGTTACTTTTTAAGGATGCCATCAGGGCGTCAGGAGTTTGTGCGAGGTTGGTTCTGGGTGCGGCACCCACCTTCAGGGTGTGCACACATTACGGGCCCCGGCGAGATGGCCTACCAGGAGCATGTGCTACGCAGAGTTTCTGACTCTGGGCCCACATGGCCTGGAGCGACTAAAGCTGCAAAGGGGCCCCAGCGACTTACTGGGACCCTACTACTGTGAGAAGATCCCAAGGGAATTGTACTGTTCGGTGGGGAGTCAGTCTGGGGAGAGCCCGGAGGCAGGCGATCCAACAGGCCCTTGGCGAACATCGGGGATCAAGGTAACTGAACACTTGCAGTTTGTTATTTGGCAACCTGTCAGTCAGTTACCTAAAAAGTTGTGGACTATCTGAAGATAATTCAGTCAGATGCTTTACTGAGAAGGAATTGCTCCATCAAGTTACTTTTCCAGGGCAAGGGTCTGTGGCAGAGGCAAATTCTTATTGCTCACTTAACCTGCTTTCATCATACCCCTAGACATGCTAAGATAGGTAACACGCCAATCCCAAATCAAACCAGCATCTCCTGTGGGGGTAGCGCTACATTATGTTAATGAATATTACTGTCCCATTTGAAGTAATACAAAACATTTCTTAATGTCCATTATTTTCTTGCTCACCCTGTGCCTCTAATAGACACAGGGTAATTTAGACATAAGAGGTGCATAGGGAGCTGAAGCAAGGTTATCCCATATTTTCTAAGGGATTTGGGGTTCCCCAGGCCCTCCCATTACAAATATCAATCAGCCACTGAAAGCCTGGATGCCATCAACACAGCTCTACTACAGTCAGCTGACTTAGTAGCGCCCAAACGCAAAACCTGCACTCGGAAAAACAACTCCAGCTGGTTTAACGACCAGCTGTCATTGCTGAAGCAAGAACGCAGAGGAAGCTTGGAAAAGAAGCACTTCATAGGAAAACCACACTATCTATAAGGTAGTAACAAAAAAATACCACAAAAATTTTTAAGGCCAAAAAACTTTTTTTTTCCCAATATCATCACCAATGCCCTAAACCGCCCCCGCAAACTCTTCAATTTAGTCACCCAGACCATGAATCCAGTCTGTCTGGAAGCTCCCAACTCTGATGCCGCGTACACACGATCACTTTTTGTGATGAAAAAAAACGTCATTTTATGTGACGAAACAAAACGACATTTTTCAAACTTCATTTTCAAAAACGACATTGCATACACACCATCGTTTTTCCACAATGCTCTTGCAAAGCGCGGTTACGTAAGACACTTTCGACGGCACTCTGTTCCATTGAAGCTCCGTCTCATAACTTGCTTCTAAGCATGCGCGGGTTTAAAAACGTCGTTTTAAACGACGTTTTGCCCACACACGGTCACTTTTTATGACACAAAAAACGACATTTTAAAAAATGACACAAAAAATTCAAGCATGTTGGAATTTTTTTTTGGTCGTTTTTTTGAAGACATAAAACGACGTTTTGCCCACACACAATCATTTTAAATGAAGTTTTTTAAAACGTCGTTTTTTTCATCACAAAAAGTGATCGTGTGTACGCGGCATAATACCCAAGAATTTTGCAATGAATTATTGGATTATTTTGTTAACAAAATTGAAAGGATACAGGAAAGCATTCAGCAACACAGTACCCCCCTTAACCCCCCCATAAATCATACGCCCATTTCCCACATAAATTGGCCGCAATCAACAACGTTTACTTTAATTCCCATCTCCATCGAGGCCACCAAAAATATCATAGGCGCCCTGCAAAATAGCACAGCACCTAATGATATCATCCCCACAAAACTGCTGAAGGAATGCGCCAATTTTCTGGCACCGCCTATCACGCAGCCTATAAACCAGTCATTTAAGTAAGGGAAAGTGCCCACCCCATTGAAACAAGGCATAATCAAGCCCATTTAAAAAAAAGCCACCCTCAACCCCAAGGACCCTGAACACCGTCGTCCCATAACAGGCCTGAACGTCCTCTCCAAGGCAATGGAGAAAGTAGTGGTATAACAGCTGCAACAGCATTTAGATACCCATAATTTGCTTGATCGGGTTTCCGGCCCGGGCTTGGGACGGAAACAGCACTGCTCAAAATATAGGATGATGCTCTTGAGGCCACAGACGAAGGAGAATCTTGTCTTCTTATACTGTTGGACCTAAGTGCAGCTTTTGACAGGGTAGACCACAAACTATTATTGACTCGACTAGCTGAAGTAGCCAGAGTCGTGGAATATGATTTTTCTTGGTTCTCCTCCTTTTTGGAGAACCGATCACAAATAGTGAAATTTGGGACCGTTCACTTCTGAAAAACGCACGGTGTCATGCGGGGTCCCCCAAGGATCACCTTTGTCGCCGGTGCTGTTCAATATCTATCTCCGCCCTCTTTTTGAAATCAACAGCCAAAACCTACTTTACCACTCTTATGCAGATGACACACAATTGTATTTTCGCATCTGCAACAAGAAGGATCATCATCTCGGTCTAGAGAAATGCCTCTCCTTGATAGAGAACTGGATGACAAAGAGTTATCTTAAACTCAACGGTGTGAAAACAGAACTTCTCCTGTTTCATGCCAATCGTAAGAATCAAGTTGCAACAGCCTGGACACCCCTAGCTCCAAAGTCAAGAGTCTAGGAGTCATCTTTAAAACCTACATGACAGTGGATGCACAAATAGGGTCAGTAGTCAGCGGATCGCATCATCTGCTGTGCCTACTACGGAGACTTATTCCATGTATTCCTAAAGAAGACATAGCAGTCGTGGTGGGAACAATTGTTAACTCCAGACTTGACTATGCAAATGCCCTTTACCTCGGACTCCCAAAGTACCAAATCACTTGCCTGAAAGTCGTTCAAAATACGGCTGCCAGACTTGTGACGGGGACAAAACCCTGGGAAGCAATCTCACCCTCTCTGAGAAGCCTTCACTGGCTACCAGTAAAAGACAGAATTACTTTCAAAGCATTCTGTCTGACGCATAAGTGTATTCTGGGAAATGCCCCCCAATATCTATGCGAAAAATTAAAAGCCTACAACCCCAATCGCATTCTGCGATCCACCAACCAAAATCTACTCCAGATACCCAAGGCCAGATACAAGTCCAAAGGATAAAGATTTGCTATCCAAGGCCCTAGACTTTGGAATGCTTTATCAACCTCCATTTGGTTGGAGGAGAACCACTTGGCCTTCAGGAGAAAGATCAAAACCCATCTCTTTTGTTGAAATGAGATGTGGACAAAAGAGCGCCCAGAGGCGATTCAGTACGCATGTGCAGCGCTATATACGTTTTTTTTCACTCACTCACATATATATATATATATATATATATATAATATAAACTGTAACGGAACCCCAAATGGGACAGGGGTTAACGCCGTTTACAATATTCGATTCTGAGCCCAAGACAGCTTATCAACACTCCACAATCGGGCGACACGACCCATATGGATCCCCCCCCCCCCCAGAAACAAGACACACAGCTCTGTTCTCTGGTTCAACAGGAATATACACTTTAATGAGAAACTCAGGCTCATTTATACAGTCAGCAACCAATAATAAACAATGACTGAACTCCACCCACAGCATGACACAACGAGCCCAATACACATCTTTTGGGTAGACTTTCTGGCACCAGGTCTGACATAATTAACATTAGCCAATTAACTAATCATTACATAAGTCAGACATCTGACCTTTAGACTGTGCTAACTCACAATCCACATTTATCATCAATAGAACTTTCACACAATACAGTGTGAATTAGCATAACACCAGGGAAAGGTTCTTCGGAGCCATCCTAGGTTCATTTACTACAGAAAGCTTAATAGTACATCAGCTAAGACACAATGGCCTAGATTCACAAAGAGTGGGCGCACATTACGCTACCGTAACTCAAACTACATACACTACGCCGACGCAGCGCGGAAAGTCAAGCACTGAATTCAGCAAGCTTTTGCTCCCAACTCTGCGCTAGCGTAGAATTCGATGGCGTAGGCCGGCGGAAGTGGGAGTGACCCTATGCAAATGATCCGAGCGTGGTGCAGTTTTTTTTTACGCCCGGCGTATCATGAACGGCGCATGCGCTGTGATGTGGATGCATTCACAGCACCCCTAAGCGCATGCTCACAAACACGCTGGCGCAACTGCCTAAGATACGCCGACCCCCCGGCCTACGCCAAGCACATAAATACGCCCGTCCAGCTCAAATGTACGCCCACTTGTTTCCTGCTGCAGACCTGTGCCAAGATGACAGATCATGAGACTGAAAGGGAGAGGAGGAAAAAAAAAATGTTGTCGATCCCGACCTCTGCCATCTCCAAATTCAATGCCTTCCTCCATGGCACACAGAGCAGGAATACCAGCAAGGCCAGGAAGCAGGAAATCCTCCAAAAGATCGCCCTGGATATCAATGCCCTTGACATGCGCCGGTGGGTCAGGGAGAAGCTGGCCAAGGTGAAGAGGCACCTCAGGGGCACGGGAGGCAGACCATTTTCCACTGTGAAGTTGACAGCTGAGGAGGAGGCGATAGACAGGTGGGGGGGCTGGAGGGTTTTGACTCCAGTGAACAGGACTTGAGGAGAGGTAAGTGTGTTTCATTCCCCATCCGGTGTGTAGCATGTAAGGGGGTGCAAGGGAACATGTGACAGGTGTGTGGGCCCACCAACATGTGAATGCTTTTTGTCATCCACAGATGTGCTGGAGGGAGCTGGGCCATCCTCTGCTGCTGGACAACCCACGCCATCCAGGGAACATCCTCTTCCAGAGTCTGACCCCTTGCCAAGCCATGTGACATCTGCTGGTCTTGAGGTCGTTGAGGAGGAGCAGTTGGATATACATGAGGATTGTTTATATTTCGAAGAGGATTCCATCTTGGCCGGTCCCTCCGACACAGTGGCCCCCTGACACACTCAAGGGCTACCCCCTCAAAGGCTACCCCGTCCAGATGGACTCAATCAGCTACTTCCCCTAGGAAGGCTCTGGCCAAGACTAGGGGTATAGCCGGTTCCCTCCAAGAAAGGCTTAAGAGGGAGCAGGCACTGCAGACGCGCCACATGGCAGACATTGCCTGCGACCTGCATCATGTGGCTGACAGCCTGGGCTCGTTTGTTGGGTCCACAGCTATGCAGCAGTGCCTCACACAACAGGCTGATCAGACCCCGGCCATATCGGACTGCCTGCAGGACGTTAATGTGAACTGCGCAGCCATAGCCACAAGCCTCTGCAAACAAAGCGAGACCCTCGATGCCATGCATCACCAGATGTTAGCAGGTCCCTCGTCATCTGGGGACGTGCAAGCCACACAGGACCGGCACACTGCGGCTATGGGGGAGTTGCAGGCCACAGCATCAGGGATCCTGGTGGAGGTGAAGAGCCTGGGGGAGGTTGTGCAGGCCAACACTGCATGGAAGGTCGGCAGAACAGGCGCCTACAGCGCCAGACCAACGCCCGCCAGCTGCGGATGCAGGCTGATACCATCAGCGTTCTTACATGCATTGCCGTTGCATTGGAGGGGATGCAGGCAACATCTGCCAGGAGCGACAGACCAGGGGATGACCCTCCTCATGATGCCCCACCCCCCCATCCCAGTCATTACCCAGACAATTAAGGAGCCAAGCCTTGGCACGAGGCCTGGCCCACGAGAGGGCAAATAACTGTCCATTTGTAGCTCAGAATATGAGCTTTATATATATATATATATATATATATATATATATATTTTTGGACGTGCACAGATGTATGTGCCATCCTCCAATAAGGGCATGCCATGTCGGACAATGGCATGATCCCTATATATTTTTTTTTGTAACTGCACACGGACAGGAGTGCAGGCTTCAGTATGACTGGTATGTGAGTGTGTGTGACATTCCTGCCAGCAAGGCGTGTCACCTTTGGATCGTTGGGGAGACCGTGTGAATGTGGTATGAATGGACAGCAACATCACTGGGGCTTTGGTGTGGCATTGCTGCTCCCAAGTCCTGTGCGTTGGACTAGGGCTAAACCAATGTGAGTGGTGTGCATGCATGCATTGTCCGTGTGCCATGATGGATGTGTGTGTGTTTAACGTGCAATGTTGGCATACAGATGTGTTGTCCTGCAAGTGTGGTTGCTCAGCTCGTCTGTAATGGTGCTGATACAGCTGCTCTCCAGCTGACCTGTGGACGTCTGTTGCTGAGTTACACCTTCTTTATGGGGAATAACTTTGCACTGGACGGACAACTCACGCGCGCCCAGCGTAGTATGCGCCGTGCGCACGCACTTAGTGAATGAATGAATGAATGAATACTTATAAAGCGCAGCACATGCAAACTAAATTAAATGTGACTAGCACAGACCATAGCGGGGTTCTCATTCACCCTGTGCCCCTATTGGAGACACAGGGTGATCTACACATAAGCGGCATCGGTGAAGCTGAAACATGAGTATCTCATACTTTCTAAGCACTTCTGGGTCTCACGGCCCCTCCCGTTACATATACACACTGCTCAAAAAAAATAAAGGAACACTTTGAAAACATATCAGATCTCAACGGGCAAAAATCTCATGCTGGATATCTATACTATGGCACATCATTTGATGGAAATGAAAATTATCCACCTACAGAGGGCTGAATTCAAAGACACCCCGAAAATCAAAGTGAAAAAATTATGCAGCAAGCTAGTCCATTTTGCTGAACTTCAATTGCAAGAACTCAAATGGTCCTCAGTAGTTTGGCCCCCAAGTGCTTGTATGTATGCCTGACAACATCAGGGCATGCTCCTAATGAGAGGACGGATGGTGTCCTGTGGTATTTCCTCTCAGATCTGGACCAGAGCATCATTGAGTTCCTGAACACACTGAGTGTAACCTGGTGGCACCGGATGGACCAAAACATAATGTCCCAAAGGTGTTCTTTTAGATTTAGGTCAGGTGAGCGTGGGGGCCATTCAATGGTATCAATTTCTTCATCCTCCAGGAACTGGCTGCATGCTCTCGCCACATGAGGCCGGGGATTGTGGTGCACCAGGAGGAACCCATGACCTACTGCACCAGCGTAGAGTCTGACAATAGGTCCAAGGATTTCATCCCGATACCTAATGGCAGTCAGGGTGCTGAACGATGTTACAGGCAGCATAAAGTTCTCCGTGGCATCTCCAGGCCCTTTCACATCAGCCACATATGCTCAGGGTGAACCTGCTCTCATCTGTGAAAAGCATGGGGCACCAGTTGCGGACCTTTTAATTCTGGTGTTCAATGAAAAATGCCAATCAAGCTCCACAGTGTCTGGCAGTGAGCACAGAGCACATTAGAGGACGTCGGGCCCTTAGGCCACCCCCAAGAAGTCTGTTTCTGATTGTTTGGTCAGAGACATTTACACCAGTGGCCTGGTGGAGGTCAATTTGTAGGGCTCTAGCAGTTCTCATTCTGTTTAGTGATGAGCGGAATACGCCATATTCGATTTCGCGATATTTCGCGAATATTTCGAAGAATATTCGCGAATATTCGTTAATATCGAATATTTGTGATATTTTATAAAAAAAAAAAAAAAAAAAAATTGCGAATTTTCGCGATTTTTTTTTTTTTTTTATAAAATATCACGAATATTCGATATTTACGAAAAAAAATGCGAAATTTATTGCGAAATTTATTGCAAAATTTGAAAAATACGAATATTCGAAATAGCGAATATTCGCCGCGATATTCGAGTTATTCGCGAATACTCGAATATGCAATATTCGTAGTGAATATTCGCAATGCGAATATTCGTGAGCAACACTAATCCTGTTCCTCCTTGAACAAAGGAGCAGATACCAGTCCTGCTGATGGGTTAAGGACCTTCTACGGCTCTGTCCAGTTCTCCTAGAGTAACTGCCTGTCTCCTGGAATCTCCTCCATGCCCTTGAGACTGTGCTGGGAGACACGGAAAACCTTCTGGCAATTACACTTATTGAGGAGGAGTTGGACTGCCTGTGCAACCTTTATAGGGTCCAAGTATCGCCTTAAGCTACCAGTAGTGACACTGACCCTAGCCAAATGCAAAACTAGTGAAAAAGATGAGTAGGGAAAAAAATATCAGACACCTCTCCACCTGAAAAAACATTCCTGTTTTGAAAGTCATCTCATTATTGCCCATCTAGTGAACCTGTTGTTAATCAGTTTCAGCTGCTTTGCTTTTAATTGAAATTAACAACCCCAACTGTATACACCACTCCCCCTCTGCTACTTAACTGACCAGATCAATATCCCAGGAGTTCTGATTCAAAAGTGTTCCTTTAATTTTTTTGAGCAGTGTATATTCACAGACTACAAAACTAGAAACAGAATGGGGATATAAGTGAGTTAGGGCTTATTATTGTTTTTGTTCTGAACAAACATTATAAAAAGGCATAGTCATGGAAAATACAGTGCAAAAAAAGAGGTCTGTTAAAAGGGTATTAATAAATTATTTTGTTTTGGGCATCCTTTTGTTTTGGCCAAACCTCACTGAAGCAATAGTAGTTAGTTGACACTATCAGGAATAGTTTGTGGGGGATGCAGCACCTTTAGGCGCCTGAAGAGCACATGGCACAGAAGGTTAAAACTATATAAGTTTTGGGGGGCATGTTAATATGAATTAGATGATCTTAAATGTAATATGTAGGGGTAACCAACATGGCCATGAAAATCTGAGACCAAGAATGCTATTGTGTGCCTATGCCAACATACTGTGTACATGTTGTATATTAGAGATGAAAGTAAGTCCGCAAATGGCCACTGACAGGTACCCATGTTCACCAATAAAGCAGGTATAAAGATACTGGGTCTTCATGCCTGTGTATGAGTGACATTAAAAGAGTGATTTAGAATTTGAGATAGAAAACCTCAGTGGAGTATACAAAATTTAAATGGAGGCATTTAATTTAAGGTTTTCAAATTTAGATGTAAAGTATAATTCCTATATACATATATATATATATATATATATATATATATATATATATATTTTTAAGTTTTCTTTTTTTACGGATTCTTTTTTTTTTTTTTAAACATTTTTACTCTCAGTTGATGTAAGATTTTATCATTTCAATATTCAATGCCTAAACAGTTAAGTTTAAAAACTTGCCCTATGCTTTTATAATGTTCAAGTTTTTGTGTATGTTCTTTCCACAAAAATGTAAACCACACAACACTGATAACATTCTTGGTGTTACATAAATCAGGATGTTACATTTTTGCCTACAGACAAGTTTAAACTGAAATGCAATTTCGCAGACTTGCAAGCTCATGTTTCATAGTCAAGCATATTTTGGCTGTCATAGTATCATTACTTTGTTTAAGCTTTCCATACAATTTTGCTCTTTGATGTAAATCTACATAAGCACTTAACAATTACATCTCATCTTTTATATTGTGTCTGTTGTGCAGTTTTTCTTGCACATAGGTGTATGTACTTTATGAATTTATAAATGCTAAATTCCCAAAGCTAGTCTATATGATGTAGATTAAAGGGAGCACCCCCACATCTTATTTAGGGATGAGTCTGAAATGTCAGTGTAAGTTGGCTAGAGTATATTTTATTTATTTGGTATGTATTAACCACTTAAGACCCGGACCAAAATGCAGTTAAAGGACCTTGCCCCTTTTTGCGATTCGGCACTGCGTTGATTTAACTGACAATTGCGCAGTCGTGCGACGTGGCTCCCAAACAAAATTGGCGTCCTTTTTTCCCCTACAAATTGAGATTTCTTTTGGTGGTATTTCATCACCTCTGCGTTTTTTATTTTTTGCGCTATAAACAAAAATAGAGCGACAATTTGTGAAAAAAATGCAATATTTTTTACTTTTTGCTATAATAAATATAAATATATATAATTTTTTTCCCTCAGTTTAGGCCGATACGTATTATTCTACCTATTTTTGGTAAAAAAAATCACAATAAGGGGTTATCGGTTGGTTTTCGCAAAATTTATATCGTTTACAAAATAAGGGATAGTTTTCTTGCATTTTTATTAATTATTTTTTTTTTACTACTAATGGCAGCGAACAGCGATTTTTTTTTTTTTCATGACTGCGACATTATGGCGGACACTTCGGACAATTTTGACACATTTTTGGGACAATTGTCATTTTCACAGCAAAAAATGCATTTAAATTGCATTAATTACTGTGAAAATGACAGTTGCAGTTTGGGAGTTAACCACAAGGGGGCGCTGTATGGGTTATGTGTTCCCTGTGTGTGTTTACAACTGTAGGGGGGGTGGCTGTAGGTGTGCTGTCATCGATCACGTCCCCCTGTAACAGGGATGACGCGATCGATGCTGCGGCCACAGTGAAGCACGGGGAAACTGTGTTTACACACGGCTCTCCCCGTTCTTCAGCTCCGGGGACCGAACGCCGCACTGCAGCGGCGATCGGGTCTGCGAATCCTGCGGTCCCGGTCACGGAGCTTCGGACAGGGTCACGGGAGCGCGCCGCGGGCGCGCGCCCGTGACCCACGGCTGGGTACTATTTACTGACATAAATATACGTGGATGTGCCATTCTGCCGACGTATATGTAAGCAGTAAAAATTGCCAATAAAACAATAATTTTATGTAGAACAGGAAGCATTTTTTTTTGGATAAAAGGGCACACAGATGGCACTTTCTGTCCCATAGCCACAATAGGCAGCCAGAGGAAGTCCCTCAAATGTGTGGTCAACAGGGTGACCAGAACTAGTATCTTCATTGGAATATTTCCTCTCTAATCCTATTTTTGTAACCACTAAAAACATTTGATTTTCTTTCACTTTTGGTGATATTGGTCACTTGGACAAACAAGCAGAGAGGGTCAATCCCCCTGGGGGACACAGGCAGGTGTTCTAATTGCTTTCCACAATTTTTAAAAATCTGAAAAATATGTCAGGCCTGTGTTTACATGCACTTGTGCACCAAAGGCCTGTGTTTAGATGCATGTGTGTGGGACCATGGGGTAAAGAAGGTGCTTTTAATAAAAATAATAATAGTAATATATATATTTTTTTAATTACATATTTTATTGGTTTTTAATCCATTTTATACATACAAACATACTTCTTTTACAAAAGTTTAAAAAAAGGAGCAGAGCGAGAAGAGGGATAGAAGGCAAAGAGGGAACGATAGAGGAAGGGGGTGTGAGGTCCACGGGGTGCGCGCAAGAGGAGTCCTATATTGACAGTAATGCAGTGTCAAACCGAGAAGGGTGGTGGTATGTAATCCAAGGCTGCCAAATCCTAAGAAATATGTCATGCATATCAGAAAGGAACGCCGTCAGTTTCTCATTAACCATAACGTCATTCAGGCGGTTTTTGACTGCCTCAAAGCTAAGTGCGGGAGTTTTCCATGCTCTTGCGATTGTCAACCTCATTGCAGTAAAGAGATGCTGGGCTAGTTGCCTCTCTGGAGGCAGTAATTCCACAATAGGCTTACCAAGGAGTGCTACATAAGGATCCCTTTTAATGTTAATCTGAAATAGATTGCGAAGGAGAGTGTATACCCTAATCTACAGTCTGCACGCCCCCGGGCATGACCACCATATGTGTGCCATGGAGCCCTCCTGGGAGCACCCCCTAAAACAGAGTGGAGAATAATTAGGAATAAAGTGAACCAATCTCACCGATGTGTAGTACCACCTGTACAGAACCTTATAGGCATTTTCCAAGATCAAAACAAACATACTTCAATTGCATACGTGTCACATATATAACATCTCACAAATCGATTCTACAATAAAGGAATTTATAAAGCATTTTAGTTCCAAAATGTTTCCTTTTCTAGATATACTGACCGTATAGATAAACTTCATAATCCTTCCTATTTATCAATCCAGCACATCAAAAAACAAAAACAAACAAACCAAAAAAAAAAAAATATTCCTCTATTCCGCCTCTGCCAGTGCACAGCCATATTCCCTAGAGCAAACATACACTGACCATGTTGACCATTTTTTATTAAACTTCTCTTCTCTGCCTTGAATAGTAGCACTACCTCTTTCTATAGTATATATTTCAGCTATTTGTTTAAGCCACTGCGAGACGGAGGGAGATTATTCCTGCTTTCAGAACTGCTACACATGACTTGGCTGCATTAAGAAGGTGAACAGTTATTGAATTACTATATTTACGCCTAGAAAGCTCTGAAAGATGGAGCAAGTATCTAGCTGGTTCAGAACCCAGGTCCTGACCTCTCAGCTGTCTTATCATATCTTGGACCTTGACCCGGAATGCCTGCAGTTTTTGACTTGACCAAAAAATATGGAGCATATTGCCCTTTGCCACACCACAACGCCAGCACATATTCGTCCTTTCCGGATACATTTTATGCAACAATAATGAGACTCACTAGCTCCACCTGCTGCCAGCTGTGGATAATTCTCAATCTGGACAGCCTTTAAATAGGAAGTGAGGTCATCACTTAGCGCCCGTTTATTGGATTACTTCCTGGGTGTTTTGACTTCAGTGATCTTCTTTGTATTGAACTCCTGCCTGATATCCTGACTATTCTACAGCCTGCTTATTTTGTACCTTACCGCCAGATCGTGTATGACCTTTGCCTGCCTGACCCTTCTCCGGATTTCGATTGTGAACTATTTGCCTGATCCGTTGCCGACCGTATATCTGCCCGACGACGCTTTGCCTGGATCTCCAGCATACTACTTCCACTTCGGACACTACCTTTTACAGGTACCTTACAATACCAAGGTGTGAGAATTTTATAACACAGCTCTTGGTACTTAGTAGCTGTTGAGGAGTGATGAGTAAAATGTAGAATATATCTCCGCTGCTCTTCAGACAATGATATGTCTAAATCTCTTTCCCATTTCTGAAGGAATCCCGGGGCATAACCCTCTGACAATTGTACGAACAGTTTATACATCTCAGATACCCCATGTGCTGAGGGAGCTTTTACCAAGCATACATGTACGTTCCATGGGCGTATTCGGATGATCTGACCACTTCTTACGAAGAAGGGAACTGAGAAAATGAGTAAGTTGCTGCATCTGCCATGGATCAAGTGGTGGATTAAACATCAATTGTGTTTCAGCCCTAGTCTTCAGGCTATATTCGTCAAGATAATCACCTAGACTAAATTTAGCCTATCTCACTGTTTGTCTGAAACGGCTATCTGTATATCCAGGGGGAAATGCCGGGTTTCCCAATATTGCATACATCCGGGATATTTCTCGTTCTTCCTTTGAGAAAAAAATGGCTTTGTTGTACTACTCGCAGAGTTGCCCCTATCAAAGGATGGTTCCTCAATATGCCAAGTACATTTGGCCTTAACCATGGCATGCATTGAAGTGGAATCTTGGTGCATGATTGTTCAATTGCTACCCATGTTTTATAACCCCCATCTCTGCACCACGTCATAGCCCTAGCAAGGTGTACTGCCTGATAGTATCGGTGGGGGCCGGGGAATGCCATACCAACCTGGGTTTTAGGCCTAACCAGAAGATTGTAGGGTAGACGTGGATACTTTTTTGCCAAGATAAATCTGATAAAAATACTACGCAGTGATTTCAGAAATGGCCCTGAAATAGCTATCGGTAAAGTCTGAAACGGATACAATAACCTGGGCAAAATGTTTATTTTAAGAATCGCATTTCTACCCATCCATCTATAGAGCCCATTATTCCATCTCTCCAGGTCAGCCGACAAATCCCGCATTATCGGTGGAAAATTAGCTGCGAATAGTTTGTCTACTGAGGGAGTCAATTTGACCCCTAGATATGTCAGAAAAGATGAAGCCCAGGGAAAAGAGAATAAAGCTTGAAGAGCTTTAACATGCGCAGGAGATAGCTTAATATTGAGCAGTTCCGATTTTTGAATATTAATTTTGAAATTTGATAGGGCAGAGTATCGATTAAACTCTTTTAATAAGTTTGGCAACGTGGTTTCTGGGGATGTAATGAACAGTATATCATCTGCAAAAGCCGCAGCTTTATGCTCTGTCTTGCTTATTGAAAAACTCTGAATATCTGTGCTTCCTCGGACGTATCGCAGAAATGGTTCTAAAGTTAATATAAAAATCAACGGAGATAGTGGACACCGTTGTCTTGTACCATTCCTCAAATTGAAGTATGAGGAGATTACCTCATTGATTCTAACAGCTGCATATTGAACTGAGTATATAGCCTCTATCCATTTACTAAACCCCCCCCCCCCCCCACCCCAATATGGATTATCGTCTTCTTCAGGAATGTCCAATTCACCCTGTCAAAGGCCTTTTCTGCATCAGGGGATAACAAACACAATGGTATTGTATGCAGATGAGCTAAATGAATGATATGTAAGGCTCTAGTAGTGTTATCCTTTGCCTCCTTCGTTGGTACAAACCCGGCCTGAACAGGATGGATGATATCCTGAAAGTGAGTCTGTAATCTTGACGCTAGTATACGTGTAAACTAAGTCTACATTTAGTAGGGAGATAGGTCGATAATTCATACAATGAGCATGGTCCTTACCTTCCTTGGGAATCACAGTAATGTGTGCCCTACACACGATCAAATCTATCTGCTGGAAACGGTCTGACAAACCGTCTCAGCAGACAGATTCGATCGTGTGTACGGGCAAGCAGACAGATTTGTCCAGCAGACAGATTTTAAAGCCTGCTTTAAAATCTGTCTGCTGGGAACCCGTCGGACCGAAATGTCTGCTGGTTAGTACGCTAACCAACAGACATATCTGCCCGCACATGCGTCGAATAGATTCGACGCATGCGCGGAAGTGTTTTACTTCCTGATGCGGTGACGTGGCGGCGTCAACGTCACCGCCACGTCACCGCGCTGTCTGCCGGCAGGTATTTTGGTTTGATCGTGTGTACAGCGATCAAACCAAAACAGCCAGCAGACATATCTGTTCAAATCGGTCTGTCAGACCGATTTGAACAGATATATTTGGTCGTGTGTACGCGGCCTTAGGGTGTCTATTGGTATAAGCCGATCTTCCAAAATGGAATTAAATGCCTTAATAAATCTAGGAGCTAAACATGAAGCAAATGCACTGCAATATGCTGTTGTATAACCATCTGGGCCTGGGGCTTTATGAGATTTAAGCATCTTAATCCCCCTCATATATTCCTCTGGCGAAATTGGAATGCTCATTAATTCAGCGGTGTCTTCAGATATTGATGGTAGCCCAGACGAGGCGATATATTCCCAAAATAATTATCGCTTTTGAGCCATCTACTCAGGTGATAGGTTTGTTGGTAGGTTATATAAGGATACATAGTACTCTCGAAAAACTTCTGCAATTTCCTTAGATATATATTTACGTTTCCCACTGTCAGAATCGATAAATGGAAAATAGTTTCTCCGGGAAATTTCCCTAAGTGAATGGGCCAATAGTTTACCTGATTTTTTTCCATGTACATATTGAATATGTCTGGCTTTTAATAAAAATATTTTAGTTTCATGTCCAAGAAGAGATGCCAATTTTTCTTGTTCCACTCTAAGGTCCACTGCTACTGAGCTAGAAAGTGATTTTTTTATGTTTTGATTCTAAATTGGCCACCAGATTCAATTGAGTTTGGAGAACCGCTTGCTTATTTTTATGGATTTCAGTCGCCTTTTGAATCAGCATAACACACTTATGTGTTTCCTATAGTGTAAATGGAGAGATATCCTCTGTATCGTTATCACAAAAAATTCTGGCTAATGCCTCAAAGATTCATTGAGCCTCCATGTCCATGGTCTAGTTGCATACTTATCAAGCTGTAGATCTATTACAGCTGGAGCATGATATGATACAGTCTGAATACCAATTGAAGAGCTCACTACTACTGGTAGTAGGGACTGAGACACCATTATATAATCAATCCAAGAATAATTGTCATGTGGTGCCGAATAAAAGGTATAATCTCGATCACTGGGGTGTTGTACCCGCCAAATATCTAACAAACGCACAGTTTGGAGGGCTTTCCTAACATGTCTGAGATATGAATAAGACAGATGTGAGGCGGACTTTGAAACGTCCAGCAGTGGATCAAGAGCCACACTGAAGTCTCCTCCCAAAATCACCAATCCTTCCATAAATTCCTGTAGGATGTTAAGAATTCCATCCAAACAGCTCAGTTGTGCCCGGTTAGGTATATATATAGAAGCTAAGGTAATACGACGTCCGGCCAGATCTCCCTTAAGAAACAGATAGCGCCCATCAGAATCACACCTCTGATCCACCAGAGACCATGGAACTGTCTTTGACAGCAGGATACTCAACCCTCTCGTCTTAGAGTCTGAAGCTGTACTATGAAATACAAATGGATAACGGTCATTCTGTAATTTTGGTATCTTCCCAAATTGGAAGTGGGTTTCTTGTATAAATGCAACTTGTGTCCGCATGCGCCAAAGTTCACGTAGAACCGATGTACGCTTCTCTGGTATATTCAACCCATTGACATTTAAAGATAGGCACCGTATGTTCGTCATAATAAATACAAGTCTTAAAACCTGTGCACCAGCAGAAGGGGAACAGAGAAAAGAGAAAATAAAGAAAAACACAACACAACACGGATAGCAATTAACCTAAAGATGTCTCTCTGTTGAGCCTGCTCACCATTGCGTTCCCTTCCTCAATAATTCCAAAAGGGGAGGGCACTGGGAGGCAAAAACCTATGTGGGGAGAAATAGAGATGCGACAGCAGGGATAGAGAGTCACCCAGACCATAACTATCAGAAATATCAATCATATACACAAACAGCTGAAAAGGGAAAAAAAAGGAAAGAAGGAAAAGAGCCATAGGTATTTAGACATTAATTGTCTTGTCTTAATGGAATGGGGAGTGGCAAGGGATATATATTTACTTCATATATCAAAGAAAAAAAACCGAAGGGGGGATGGCCCTGAAAAATATTTTAAACATTTGTTATTTAATCTGGAAACACCACAAAGAGAAAAAAAAAGATTGGCGTTTTGGTGTTTTTTATCCCCTCCCCTTTTCTTTTTTTTTTTCCTCAATTTTTTTTAAAGCCCATAAACTGCACTCCATGTCAGCCCATGCGTCCATGCACACATTGACGTTTCTTTAGTGTTAATGAGCAGTGGAGATCATGGGATACCTTCCGAACGCCCGTAAATCGTGCTCAAAGTGTGGTTTTTCGGCAGGAAAAACACAAAGAAACGCAAAACGCCAACAAACGTTCAAAAACGCAGCTCGCCAAAGTTTTTCCTAGCGAGTTTTTTTATCCATTGCCGAAATCAGAAAATAGGGTCTCCTCCAGCCCCTCCCACTTCACATTCCTCACCAGTCAGCTGACCTCTAGTCTTTTCCCCCCAGCCATGCTGTGAACTGAAATGCGAAGAGGCTGAGTAAGCAGCTGCGGTCTCCAGGAACAG
This sequence comes from Rana kukunoris, assembly GCA_029574335.1. Taxonomy (NCBI): domain Eukaryota; kingdom Metazoa; phylum Chordata; class Amphibia; order Anura; family Ranidae; genus Rana; species Rana kukunoris. Next base: position 33,543,031 of record CM056059.1, on the reverse strand, counting down.
CCCAGCTGGGTGTTTTTCTATCCATTGAAAAAAGAAAAAGCCAAAAAACGCTACACTGAAAAACGCTAATAAACGCTATTGCAAAAACGTGAAAAAACGCAGCTTGCCAGCATTTCTTAGCATTTTCCCATCCATTGAAAAAAAAAGCCAAAAAATGCTACACTGAAAAACGCCAACAAACGCTACTGCAAAAACGCCCAAAAAACGCAGCTCGCTAGCGTCTCTTATTTTTTTTTTTTTTTACCCATTGAAAAATAAAAGAGAGGCTACACTGAAACGCTAATATATGCCACTGAAAAAACGCTCAAATGCAGCTCACCAGCGTCTTTTAGTGTTTTCTTATCCATTTAAAAAAAAAAAAATAGCTAAAAAAAAGCTAAACTGAAAAGCGCTAATAAACACTATTGTAAAAACGCAAAAAAAAATAAAAACGCAGCTCGTCAGTGTTTCATAGCATTTTTTTTATCCATTAAAAAAACAGCACTACACTAAAAAACGCTATTTCAAAAACGCCCAAAAACACAGCTCGCCAGTGCCCCCCAGGGCCTTCTTGTCCATTGAAAATAAAGCTAAAAACTCAAAAAAACTGGCGCCTTTTATAGCCTCTTTCAGCTTTCAGTGTGCATGGAGCCATATAGTTAGTCATGTGTCAAATACCCCATTTCAGATTCTATTCCCTGTTCATCTCTACATAATCTTCAGCCTCCCTATCTGAAATTGCGATAGGTGAGAGAGCCAATTTTGAGAACATCTCTGTTATTTGAGAGTAGAAACGCAGCACAAATGATTGTTGCCCCTTTTGTATTAACAAGCAAAAGGGGAAGCCCCAACGATATGTAATGCCCTCTTTTCGTAGCTTATCCAACAGGGGTTTAAGTATACACTGCATCTGCAGAGTGTATCTTGAAAGGTCAGGCAGGATCTGTATTCCAGCTCCATTATAATCAACAGTACCTAATGACCATGCCTTTGCGAATGATCTCCTCTTTGATGGTATAGAAATTAACTCTACATAAAACATCCCTGGGTCTGCCATTGGACACAAAGATAGGGCCCTGAATCCAAGGAACCCTGTCCAACTCTAGTTCAGTGGTTAAGTCTTTACCCAGGACCTTGTTTAACATGGCTACAACAGTGGGATGTAACTCTTTAACTGTAACCAATTCAGGTATACACTGTAGCTTTAAATTATTCCTCCTGCTCATATTTTCAAGGTTATCCTGCTGAAGTCGCAATGTATAAAGATGCCGTGACTGAGAGGCCAACTTAGCCTCCAAATTAGCATCCAGATTAGCTATTTCTTGATCAGATGAGATCTGATTCTGCTCGATTATATTCACCCTTGCGGACAGATATTGTTATGATTCCTTAACTTCCTTAAACTCCTCTCTAAATACTGTTTAGAATCATGCGGTCCATATCAGCCTTTGTGGATATTGAGGATAGGAAAGTCCTAGCATCTGGGTCTGCAAAGAGAGCTTGGAGCCCAGAGGTAGAGATAGAGGCTGAGGTACATTGTAATGAGGACTGTATAGGATCTGAAGGTCCTAACTGTGAGGACTGTATAGGATCTGAAGGTCCTAACTGTGAGGTACCCGCAGTACCCAAAGGGTCAGTCTGTATAGCCTATGTGTTTGCACTCTCCGGCATCTCTAACATTTCTAATTCCTTGCCTGACATTGCTTTATGTCCTATAGTTGATAATTGTGTGTCCATGTCAGCTTCCTGCGTGCTTTGTATACAATACCATTTTTTCACAGGCTCACCTGGATAGGCTGACTGCGCTGTTGTACCTTATTCCTCTTCTTCAGCAAGGGCAGGGGTTGATTTGGTGATGGGGGTGGTGGGAGGGTCCGGGAGTGATGGAGGGGGGGTGGTCCTGCTGAACCCCTGTATCCCCGATGTAGAGATCCGATACCTGCACTTTACTATCCTCCGCCACCACTAGCTGCTCCCCTGTCCTTACCAGCTGATCAGTCCGCTTCAGTAAGATAACAGCTTGCACGGAAGCTGCGAGCTGCGGGAAATCTGACCACCCAACGGCTTTCTTGCAGCACTCCTGGATACTCTGGCATCTCCCTCCACAAAGGGACAGGGAGACACAAACACAGGCCAACTCGAAACACAGTCAAAGGAGGCAAACTGATGACCAAAGCAGAGTCGCTGACATTGCTCAGTAATGGGGGGCCGGAGAGATAGCCAGGGAAAAAAACAGGGAAGAGAGACCTGCTTTACAGCGCTTATGCCTTCCTAGACTATGCTAAGCAAACATGCTGTTTGATAACAGTCTGAGTGGAGCTTCAGCTTTACTGTGTTTCCGACTTTGTGGTGTCTCGTAGCAGTGACACGTATGCCGAAATCAGAAAATAGGGTCTCCTCCAGCCCCTCCCACTTCACATTCCTCACTAGTCAGCTGACCTCTAGTCTCTGCCCCCCCAGCCATGCTGTGAACTGAAATGTGAAGAGGCTGAGTAGGCAGCTGCGGGCTCCAGGAACAGCCCAGCTGGGCGTCTACAGGCTCCAGGGATAGCCCTGCTGGGTGGCCGCAAAACGGCTGAGAGAGTGATGCGAGCTTCAGGAACAGCCCAGGATTTGGTGACCCCTTGGCAAATCATCATTCAACCCCCGGGGGGTCTCGACCCCCAGGTTAAAAAACCACTGATATAGAACCTACTATACCCCAAGCAAACTTTTTCAGTTTGGCCGTAGGCTGGATGCAAGTTTACCTAGGTGTGGGGATATAGAAGGGGACATGCTACATATTTTTGGAGATGCCTCAAGCTGTTCTGCTACTGGACGGAGGTGATGGTTACCGTTGACCAGGTGTTCGAAACTTCTACAGAGCTGGAAGCAAAGCACTGCCTCCTGGGATTAGTGGAAGGAGTGGAGAACCCAGGGAACATCCAGGAAACACCCAGGTCACAGTTCTGAGATGTCTATTTCAGGAAAGAAAGCTCATTGCCCTGAGATGGCAGTCGGTTTCACCTCTGTCCAGCAGAGAATGGGTTAATAACACAAATGCAGTAATTCTCAAAGAAAAAACATTTTTTGTAAAGCAAGGGGCCTTAAAAAATACAATAACATCTGGAAACCCTGGTGAGAAGCAAGAGGGATCAACATCTGAATACTAATAGAGCATAAAAGCACTCAAATGATGAGAGGTGACCTAACAGAACCTAGTTTAAGATAAAGGAGTGTGTAGTAGATTGGATGAGTGAGTGAAAGGGAAGTTGACGAGAGGGAGCAATGCTTGTGAACGAATGAAGATTTAACTGGAACATTAGATAGGTTCACCTTCATGACCAAGCCAGATTTACTCCCTTTGCGACCCCTAGGCCAATTCCTTCAATGCTGCCCCCCCCACACACACATACACACACTATCACATAGGGGGCTTCTGAGCCCCCCCCATATGATAGAATGCTTGTGCAGAGAAAGGGGCGGCTGTATTACTGTTATCTCGTGCAAGGGGTGGATCTGCAAGGGGTGGGTTTATTACTGTTATATATATATTGTACATCCATAATACATGTTTAAATTCAGCCCCTGTAGCCATTCTGTGTTGAAGGGGTTAAGACATAAGCATAATAACAATATACTCTGACAAGTATTGAAAACGCCCATCAATATTTTTATCATATCTGTCTATCCTTTTAAAATTTGCCCTCTTCTGTAGCCATCCACCCCTTGCACGATATAACAGTAATACACCTGCCCCTTGCAGAGCCATCCGCCCTGTACACCTTATAACAGTAATAAACCCACCCCTTGCAGATCCCCCCTTGCATGAGATATCAGTAATACAGCCGCCCCTTGCTCTGCGCGAGCATCGGGAGCATGCCACTGCATCGTGGTCATTGAGCAGGTGCCCTGTAACAGGGGACTCACAGTTATTCATCTTCGGCAGACTTCGGAGGCTCCGTAGTGGTTCATAATTCGCAAGTGCTTGTGCCTGCACAGTACAGGGGGGGTCATTATCTGCCGGGGGATCTTTTTCGTCAGGACACCAATGGGATGACAGGATTTTTTCACCCCCTGTTCCCGCATCGCCGCCCCTGCACCAACTGCTGCCTGGAGGCCTACCCCCGGTGGCCTTGTCAGTAATCCGGCCCTGTTCATGACCCTAACCCCCACTCACTTCCCACCATAGACTGTAACATTTTAGTAATCTTTTTTTCGTGTGGGGGTGGGAAAAATGGGAGACAGGAGGGGGTCTATTTTGTATAAATAAGAGAAAAAGTCTTTAAAAAAGAAATAAAGTGTAAAAAAAAAAAATTAAACATTAAACAAACCAACAAATAAAAAAAGCTACCACAAAATTGAGCCCACATCATTATTAGCTTCTCTTTTAACCATTCTCTTTTTTTAACGTAAAACTTTAGCATGATGCATTTAAAGATTACTGATGCCCAGTGTTGTAGAAGAACTTGGTGCCTTTCAGCCTCATGCTGGAAAAAGAAAAGGCATTATTAAACAATGATTATTATTATTGTTATTATTAAATGCTGGCAGACAAGTGACTTCACCTAAAAAAACTGACCTATTTAAAGTTATAATATATTTATTTTATTACTATTTCTTCTATGAAAATGTATCCATCTTGCTGAGATATTGCTGTGAAAAAAATGTATGGCTTCTTTACCTAGCCTACTGCTTTTTCTGTCATACTGAAGGTTATGTAAGGCAATAATGTGCATCTAAAGAATTGTGCTTGGGAATTCTGCTGATAGCGTGTAAGCTATAAAAACACAGAAACTGTAGCAAATGATTGTGTTTAGTTGGCTTGCTTTAGATGTTAGTGTGAAAAGGACCTTCTTTAATCCTACTGAGAACTTCCTTTCCTACCGTATAAACTGTGTAAACACTGATGCATTAATATCACCCGTAGATGGGTGCCCATTTCAGGAACCCATGAAATTTGGTGTGTCAGAAGGGTGAGGACAAATAAAGCTTAGTAATGTGGATTTTTTCCATGCAAAATATATACTGTAGTTAAAGGTCAAGTCCTCAGGTTTATAATATGCAGTAAATTAAATTTTCATAATGAAAATTGTAGTTTTCCAGTGTATAATATTCAAGCATTCAGGTCATGCTGATACATTGGGCCAGATTCAGGTAGAGTTATGCCGGCGCATCAGTGATACGCCGGCATAACTCTGACTTTGCGCCGGCGTATCTGTTTTCTGTATTCAGAAAACAAGATACGCCGGTTTGCGGGAAAGATCAGACAGGCATAATTGTATTACGCCGTCAGATCTTAAATGCAATTTTAAAATGGCCATCAGGGGCGTTTCCCCGCTGATTTACGCCGAATATGTAAATCAGCGAGATTTTCTGCCAATTCCCGAACGTACGCCCGCCCGACGCAGTGACTTTACGCCATTTCTGTAAGGGGTTTCCCGGCGTAAAGATAAAGCACCAAAAAATGGCGCATCCTATGTTAAGTACGGACATCGTGACCGCGGAAAATTTGAAAATGTTTACGCCGTTTGCCCGGATTCACAAAGCACTTACGCTGACGTATCTCGAGATGCGCTGCGTAAGTGTAAATATGCATCGTCGTATCTATGCGCCGTACCCACAGAACAAGATATGCCAGAAAATAGGCTTCATCTGACCGACGTAACTTGTCTTTGCCGGCGTATCGTGGGTGCATATTTACGCTGGGCGCATCTGGCGCTCCCATTGATTTTGTATTCAAATATGCAAATGAGGGAGAAATGGCTATTCACAAACTTACTTGCGCCCGACGCAGGCTACGCGCGCCACGCATAAGTTGTACGTCCGGCGCAAAGTTATGCCCCATAAAGCAGGTGTAACTCAGCACCAGACGTGCACAGGTCAGCTGGACAGCAGCTGCAGCAGCACCGTTACTGACGAGCTGAGCAACCACACTTGCAGGACAACACATACCAACATGCCAGGCAGGGCCGCCATCAGGAATTTTGGGGCCCCTTACACAGCTTCAGGCATGGACCTGTGGGGTCCTGCTGCGAATTGAGAAAGACGAAAAAAATATATATAAAAAAAAAATTAAAAAAAAGGGAGCTTGCCATCTGGGGTCCTGTGCTCAAACACACCACATCCACCTCACATTGGATTAGCCCAAGTCCACCATGCAGGACTTGAGTGAGTGAGTGAAAAACTAATAAAGCGCAACGCTTGCGAACTGAATCGCCTCTGGGCGCTGTTTGGATTCCTTGGATAAAGGAAGGCTTTTCCTCAGAAGAGATGAGTTTTAATCATTCTCCTGAAGGCCCGATGGTCCAACTCCAGTCGGATGGTGGTAGGTAGTGCATTCCACAGTCGTGGTCCTTGGACAGCAAATCTCCGATCTCCTTTGGATTTGTATCTTGCTTTTGGTATGTGCAGGAGGTTTTGATTTGTGGATTGCAGAGTGCGATTGGGGTTGTGGGGTTTTATTTTTTTGCATAGATATTGGGGAGCGTTTCCTTGAATACACTTATGTGTTAGGCAGAGTGCCTTAAAAATGATTCTGTCTTTCACTGGTAGCCAGTGAAGAGATCTAAGCGAAAGGGAGATTGACTCCCATGGTTTTTTACCAGTCACTAATCGTGCAGCCGTATTTTGAACAACTTGTAGACGAGTGATTTGGTATTTGGGAAGACCTAAGTAGAGGGCATTTGCATAGTCGAGTCTGGAATTGACGATAGTTCCCACCACAACTGCAATGTCCTCTTTAGGAATAGAGTCGGCGTAACTGGTTGCAGTCTTGCGCAGATGATGGGATCCGCTGACTACCGCCCCTATTTGTGCATCCATTGTCATGTAGGAGTCAAAAATGACTCAGAGACTTTTGACTTTGGCGCTCGGGGTGATAATTTTTCCCAGGATGGGTGGTGGGGTCCAAGTTGAGGTGGGATGACTTTTCCTGTTTGCAGCAACATTCACACATCAGTCACACTGTAGCCTGCACTACTGCCATTGGCCGACATGGCATGCCCTTACTGGAGGACGGCACATACCTCTGTGCCCGTCTCTCCAAAACAAAAAAGCTCCAATTCTGAGCAAAAAAAAAAAAAGGGGCACTCATTTCCCCTGTCGTGGGCCAGGCATCGTGCCACGGCTCCGGCTCCTCAGTTTCCTGGGCAGAGCCTCGCGTGGAGGGGTGGGGCATCAGGAGGAGGATCATTCCCTCCTCTCTCACTCCTGCCCGATGCTGGCTGCCTGCCCTCCAGGGCAAGGGAAATGCGCTCAAGGAAGGAGTTGGTCTCCGCCTGCATCCACAACTGGTGCCTCGTCTGCCTCCCCTCCACCCTGATGGCAGCTGTGTTGGTCTGTACAGCCACTGCCAGGCTCTTCACACAAGGCCTGATGTTGTGGCCTGCAGCTCCCCAAGGCAGGTCACTATAGCAGTGCAGTTCCCACTCACATCCTGCAGGCTGTCAGAGATGGTGGTACTCTGATCAGCCTGCTGTGTGAGGGACCACTGCACAGCCAATGTGCAGGCAGCCTGGGTCTGGGCCGAGGAGGCCAGGCTGTCTGCCACACGGCGCAGGTCACACTCTATAGCACCCATATGGCGGGTCTGGCGGCCCTGTTCCCTCGCAAGCCATTGTGGGAGGGATTCAGGAACACCCCTCGTCTTCCGTAATGCCTTCCTGGGGGCAGAAGAGGCTTGGGGCCGTCTGTACGGGGAGGCCCTTGAGAGGCTTTCCCTGATGGGGGAGGAGGGTGAGGAGATTTCCCTGATGGGGGAGGAGGGTGAGGAGCTTTCCCTGATGGGGAGGATGATTGGGAGGGTCCAGGGATGATGTTCTCCTCCTCGACGTATACTTCTTCCTCAAGGTCCACATGCTCCTCCAAAACGTCTCCAAAGGAGAGGTGTGGGCACTCTCCTCTGGGGATGGCTTGGGTCGTCCAGCAGCTGATGATGGCCCAGCTCCCTCCTGCACATCTGTGGATGACACAAAGCATTCACATGTTGGTGGACCCTCACACTTGTCACATGTTCCCTTCCAACCCCTCACATGCTACACCAGATAGGGAGTAAAACACACACTTACCTCTCCTCAAGGCCTGGTCAATGGAGTCATAGCCCTCCAGGCCCTCTACTTACTCCCTCGTCAGACATCTGGCAATCACCTCCTCAGCAGCGAGCCTGACATTACAAGCAGGTCCACCTCCCGTGCCCCTGGCGTGCCTCCTCATCCTGGCCATCTTGTCTCTGACCAGACGACGCAGGTCATTTATCTTTTTTGTAATGTCCCTTGAGGTCCTTCGCTCATGTCCAAGGGCATTGACCTCCATGGTGATCTCCTGGAGGATCTCCTCTTTCTTGGCCTTTCTGGTCATACCTTGACAAGGCCGAGATCACGATTGCCTTCTCCTCCGGTGAAAAATAAAAATTTTCTCCTCTCCCTCCTAGTCACTGGAGCAGACATGGCTCAAAACGCAAAAGTACCTACACCAAAAGCTGCTGGTGTACTTTTGCGCTCAACTGGTGCATGTCTGGGTGAATTTATGCTCTTTTACGCTATGCCGATGCAACGCAGAGAGGCAAACACTGAATTCAGCAAGCTCTTGTTCCCAATGTTGCGCTCGCGTAACGTAATTTTGAAGGCGCAGGCCGGCGTAAGTGGAAGTAGGAGTGACCCTATGCAAATGATGTTCCGAGAGTGGCGCCGAGGTTTTCGTCCGGCGTATCTCTAATGGCGCATGCGCCGTGACAAGATCATATGTCATGCTCACAACTACGCCTGGCGTAACCCCTAAGATACGCCGGCCCACCGCCTACGCCGAGAGCATAAATACGCCCAGACATGCGCAAAAGTACACCAGCAGTGTGTGTTCCGTGGTGCAGGTACTTTTGCATTGTAAGTGATGTCTGATACTGAGAGGGAGTGGAGGAAAAAAAAATTTCGGCTGAGGAGAGGGCGATCCTGACCTCTGCCACCTGTAAGTATGACGCCTACCTCCATGGTGCAAAGAGTGGCTGGACCTGCAGGGCAAGGAAGCAAGAGATTCTCGAAGATCACCCTGGAGGTCAATGCCCTTGGGCATGAATCCAGGACCTCTAAGGACATTGCCAAGAAAATAAACAACATGCGTCGGCGTGTCCGGGATAAACTGGCCAGCATCAGAAGGCACCTCAGGGGCACGGGAGGTGGACCAGCTTCTTCTGTGAGGTTGACACCTGAGGAGGAGGTCATTGCCAGCTGTCTGGAGCAGGAGCAGGTGGAGGGCCTGGAGGGCTTTGACTCCAGTGACCAGGACTTGAGAAGAGGTAAGTGTGTTCTATCCACCATCCGGTGTGTAGCATGTCAGGGGGTGGAAGGGAACATGTGACAAGTGTGTGGGCCCACCAACATGTGAATGTTTTGTGTCATCCACAGATGTGCTGGAGGGAGCTGGGCCATCGTCTGCCGGTGTCTGACCCATGCCCCTGGCATTCTCCGTGCCTGTGGACGCAGTAGTGCTATGACCATAGCTGCCCCTGGCATGTTGGCATACAGATGTGTTGTCCTGCAAGTGTGGTTGCTCAGCTCGTCCGTAACGGTGCTGCTGCAGCTGCTCTCCAGCTGACCTGTGCATGTCTGTTGCTGTGTTACTCCTCCTTTATGGGGAATAACTTTGCGCCGGACGTACAACTTACGCGCGGCACGTGTAGCCAACATCGGTCGCACGTACGTTCGTGAATCGCCGTATCTCCCTAATTTGCATATTTGAATAGAAAATCAATGGGAGCGCCACATGCGTCCAGTGTAAATATGCGCCCACTTTACGCCGGCGTAGGCAAGTTACGTCGGTGGGATGAAGTCTGTTTTTAAGCGTATCTTAGTTTTTGGTTCCTGCGTACATATACGACGGCGCATATTTGCACTTAACCGGCGTATCTGGAGATCCGGGCCTTTGTCTTTTTCTTGCTCCATCTGATTTCCATCTTTGCTTTATCTTGATTATTAATTTTCAACTTTGTGGTATTTCCACTTTTCCGGAGGGTTGTCCATTGACTTCTTGTTTGAGCAGAACCTTCTTGCTTTAGTGTGTTCAATGTGACTTTAAGCGGACCTTAAGTCATTTTTTAAATTTTCCATCTTTTAAATATTCTGACCTTCTTGTTTTAACTTTAGATAGCAAAATGTTTTTTTCTGCCAGTAAATACCTTTCCTACACTTCTAGTTTCTTGTCTGGTAAAAAGCCTAGGCTTATGACATCATGCACAGCTCTCTCTCTCGTGAGAGTTTGCCAGGAAGGGAGGGGGTATAAGGCATACAAGGGCCAATAAGAGCAGCAGGGCTGTAGAGCTGGAGATGCACCTGTGTGTGTCTGTGTAAATCCAGGAAGGGAATGGGCAGCAGCTTCAGCTGCCCACAGTTAAAATGGTTGCAGCCAGACTTAGTGGAGGGAGATTTCTGCAGCATATTTGGCAAGTACAGAATCACAGTACAGATAAAATATGCAAAGTGTTTGGTGGAAAGCTTCAAAATGGCAAAGATGTTTTTATTACAAATTATCTGGGCAGACTGCAGTTACTCTTTAATTAAGGTACACTGGCCTAATTTTGTGCGGGCGTAGCGTATCTCGGATACGCTACGCCGCCATAAATTAGAGAGGCAAGTGCTGTATTCACAAAGCACTTGCTCCCTAAGTTACGGCGGCGTAGGGTAAAAGGGCCGGCGAAAGCCCGCGTAATTCAAAGTAGGCTGGTCTGGGCGTGTTGTATGCTAATGAAATGTGACCCTCACGTAATTGATGCTTTTAACGAACGGCTTATGCACCATCCGTGGACGTATCCTAGTGCGCATGCTCCAAATCACGTCGCAAATAGTCAATGCTTTCGACGTGAACATAACCTATGCCCAGCCCTATTCTGAATCGACTTACGCAAACGACGCAAAATTCGACGGCTGTTCCGACGTCCATTCTTGGCTGCACTATCTTTTTGGTGCTTTATCTTTACACCTGAAAAACGGCCTACGTAAACGGCGTATCTTACTGCGATGGGCGTGCGTACGTTCGTGAATAGGCGTATCTTGCTGATTTACATAATCTAGGCGTAAATCAGCGTACACGCCCCTATCGGCCAGCGTAAATAGGCAGCCAAGATACGACGGCGTAGGAGACTTACGCCGGTCGTATCTTAGCAACATTTAAGCGTATCTCAGTTTGAGCATACACTTAAGGATACAACGGCGCGGATTCGGAGTTACGCCAGCGTATCTTTTGATACGCCATCGCAACTCTTTCTGAATCTGGCCCTAAGTGTTTTGTCTTATATAGGGAAAAGGTTCTGATTTGCCACTGCCATAGGCTTGAGGTGCATCCTGTGTGTTTGGAGTCATGATGAGTTAATGCCAAAATTAAGCAAACCAAATTCCTTGTAACCATATGCACTGCCTGACCTTTGAACTTAGGTCAGGTGTATTAGAAGGGCCAAATAGGGGGTTTGTTATATGCCACCTTCCTATCATAAAAAAAGGGGGTTACTAATATCGGCATTGTGCACGATAAAAAGAGACTGTACACAAGTGAGATAAAGACTTTAAAGATTCACTATACAGTATATAACATAAATATTAGGTATTTTTATTTTCCTTGTCAAAGTATTTTATTGAATAAATATGATAATCAAGTAAAAATCTTGTATTATACAAGTTGTAATAAGTAATCCAATTTACAACAGGTTTGAAGAAAAAAAAAATCATGGTCCACTATATATGTACCGATAAGTAAATTATATAAACTCAACAGAAAATAGAAAAGTAAATCTTTTTTTTTTTTTTTTAATCAGAAAAAATGTTTTATTGTGCCAGCAAAATAAAATACAGGTTACAAACCACAAGTAAGAACATCACAATTAACACAGCAATAAAACATTTACATCATGTGGAATACAATAGTGGCACTAGAAGTATTGTCATGACACATATTGCTAGAAAAGATAGGTTATGTCGGGCAGGCAAAAACAGCTTTACCCCCCAACACAACCACACGTGAGGCCAATGGGCCACAACTTAAACATTACACCCCACAGTCTGCCCACATAAGCTGAACCACTTCCACCAGAATTCGAAAACATGTGCCCAAAGTGCAACACCTATATAATATGCACTCCAAACAAAGACAGGCACTTCCCCTGAATAAAAATGCCCCTCATACCTGCAACAACCGAGTTAAAATCAGTTGCAGGGGTGCCAACCTGGGGGTCTCCAACCAGGGCTGCCATATGGAATTACATTTTTGGGCTGCATCTCCATGCTGATATGTAAGGTGCTCCCGTATAAGGATGAGGTTAACCTGTTCAATCCATTGTTTCTTGGTCGGGACATGCGGGGATAACCAAAATCTAGCCACTAACTTTCGTGCTAAGTACAAGAGTCTGATCACTGCAATATTAATTGGGTGAGGGTAGAGTTCTTCATCAACTGCACCCAATATACATAGCAGGGGGTGTAAAGGGACCCTAACTTGGAAAACCGAGGAAATTACCTCAGTAACATTACCCCAGAACCGGTGCAGCTTAGGACAGTGCCACATCAGGAGGATAAGTGATCCCTCCTCCCCGCAATGTTTAGGGCATAGAGAAGAATCTATTCTTCCCCAACAAAGCAGTTGAATAGGCGTGCAGTAGGCCCTATGTAACAAAAACAGGTGAGACAACCTATGTGATTGTGAAACTGAAGAGAGAGGACCTGCTTGTAAGCATGTGTCCCACGTTTCGCCATTGATAACCCCTGGGTCTTCCGTCCAACTTCTTCACAGTTGATAAAAGGCTGGAAGAGATATGGGATACAGTATTAGGCCCCTTTTCTCCTGACCAAAAAATACATCTTTTATCACGGGATGACTAGACAGTTGGAGAACAGAGATCTGACCCTGGGCCTGCAGGGCATGCCGGAGCTACAGGTATAACATTGGTGCCTAGGAAGGTTGAATTCAATCTGCAAATCCTGAAACGATTTAAGTATATTTTGATTATATAATTGGGCAATAATGTAGATACCGGCCAGTCTCCAGGACAGGAAGCCGTCTAACTTGGACACTTCCACTAAGTTGGGATTGTCCCAGAGCGGTGTATCCGCAATAAATCCTGAGATACGCAAGTTAGACCTCACCATGGACCATAACTTTTTAAGGAGAACTACAGTAGCCACCACATGTGGCAGATGAGAAAACCCTGCGTCCAAGCACGCCAGCACTGAAGTGTTCGGGGCTAGGAACTGCAGTTCCTCCCTGATCTTTATCATATTGTAATGTAGAAAGACTAATACAGGCACTTTTCTTCTTCCAAATCAAAGACCTAAATAGGGTGTCTATTCGAGTGAACCATCTGCGGGGTATCCACTGAGGAGAATTGTGCATAATATATAAGAGTTGAGGGCCCCACACCATTTTTATTAGGTTTATCCTACCTATGACTGATAGCGGGAGTTTGCACCAAGTGTTACACGTCATTTGGAGGCTTTTGAAAAGAGGCAGGAGATTCTCCTCTAGGTACTTCAGTGGACTAGCCGATACCTGAACCCCCAAATATTTAAAAGAAGAGACCACCTTCGGGGACCTTGCAGCATCTGGCAGCGAAGCTTTTGGGCCATCTAAAAGCAAAAGGACAGACTTACTCCAATTAATGGAGAATCCTGACAAGGAGCCAAAATGTTTAATCCACTTCATAGCCGCAGTAAGGGAGGTATCAACATCCCCCACATACAGCAATGTGTCGTCCTCATAAAGGGAAACCTTTTCCATGCTCAAACCCCTACTGAAACCAATGATCAATGGGGACGATCTTACCAACGGTAACGCAAACAGGGGCGACAATGGACACCCCTGTCTCGTGCCTCTAAACAACGGGAAAGAGTCGGAGAGGTCTACATTCACACGGATCCTAGCCGTGGGGGCTGCATACAACAATCGCACCCACCTGATGAAAGTGTCACCCAGGCCAAAGCGACTTAAGACCTCCCACAGATATGGCCATTCGACTTTGTCAAAAGTTTTGGCAGCGTCCAATGAAAGAATCGCTCTCTGGCCTGCATTACCAGCAGGTACCTGGAGATTAAGAAAGGCGTCTGATATTAAGGGCCGTTGACCGGGAGGGAATGAACCCTGACTGATCCCTGTGGACTAATTTATGTATAACTTTAGCCAGTCTGGTAGCTAACACCCCTGCCAGAAATTTCACGTCAGTCGTCAATAAAGAAATGGGCCTGTTTAAGTTTATTTTCAAAATATAGATATTACATTTGAAAAAAACATAACAGAAAATCATTATAATGCATTACACAACATCATATTTAGTAGTATACTCCTTCTATTAACACCTTGGTCTAGATCAAAGAATTATTCATTAGCAAAAGATAGTGAATACAACAATAAAGTTTCTGTAAATCAACCAAACTGAAATTGAATGGTTACTCCAACCTTCTCAACCCTAGTCATCCTTTAACTCTTGTCTAAATTCACAGTAGCTCACATTACGACTCATAACAAGAGTTGTATCTCTCAAATCTATGGATATGGTAAATTCTTAAATTACCCTCCACCTTTGGATCATGCCGTGTCAAGGGATTCAGAGCATCTCCTTCATCCATTCTTCCCCCAATTCGGAAACTATCTCTTATGGCGAATTAGAGGGGAAAAAGTAAAAAAAACAAAAAAAAAACAATCAGAAACCATGTTATTCCCAAACTTTCGATCCAGGGAAAGAATACTTGGATAACATAAAATATTTTCATCCTTACCAGGTTTTAACAGCAGCACAATTATTGCTTCATTCATGGACCGGGGCAGGCTACCTTTTTCCAACGCATCCACAAAGACTTTGTAAATAAATCATTACATCAAGATATTCGTGACTGTAGTTGGAAATACTATTTATCATATAAATTGTTTGTTCTTGGACCTGGAATATTAAAGTATAATTATATAAAGCAGTACTTTTTTTTACTGTTTAAATAAAATGAGTTATACAATAAAAATAAATAAAAATAAAAGGATAGACAAAAAAAACAAAAATAAAAATGGATAGAATAGGATAGTAGGAAAATAGAGAAGGAAATGTAGAAGTCCACTGAGATGGTTTGAGTAAGTTGGCCTACAACCTGAGGAATTGAACAGAACACTATAATGTTCATGATAATGAGTAGGGTAACACCCAAGCTCTAGAAATTTGGTTTTGTAAGTCATTTATTACCGAATGAATCTTTCAGCTACCATGGCATAAGAATGATGGAAGGTGATAATTAATCCAAGGGTAGACTGGAATTTGATCCCTTTCTATATCTAGCATTTTGGCGTGAGACATGAAGTCATTTACTCTATGTATGGTCTCGGATATCTCCAGGTTAGGGGTCCTCCATGCCCTTGCTATTGTTTGCTTAGCTGCTGTAAGAAGTTGAGTGAGTGATATACATGTGTTGTATTACTGTGGATTGGAACTGTGCATCTCATCTTCTATTGCTCTATTTTATATTGCATATTTTCTCTTGTCTTTTTCTTCTGTATTACTGTGAACATTTCTAATAAAATTAATTAAAATAAAAAAAAAGAAGTTGAGTGAGAAGTTTGAATGGCGTACGTGTAATGAGAACCGGTTTTAGGTTGAGCAAGGCTGTGGCTGGGTCTGGTTGCACAGTGAGACCAAATATTCTGGAAGCAGTTTCAAATACATTTTCCCAATATATTTGTACCAACGGGCAGGACCACCAAATATGTAAGTGGGTGCCTGGATCAGAACAGCCCCGGAAGCATTGGGCTGTTTGGTTTGGCGTACATTTGGCCAAGGTACCAACAAGTTAAAACTTTGTAGTTGGTTTCTACTGCCAGGATATTTGGTGAGGAGGATTTTGTTTCAGACCAGATTTTGTACCTATCAGCCATAGCAAATGTTCTTTCCAGGTCCTCCTGCCATTTATGTGCATAAGGTGGTTTATCTAAACCAGGGTAAATAGAAATGTGGGAATATATAGAAGATATTATACCCCTTAACCACTTAAGGACCGTCGCATGTACATTTACGTCGGCAGAATGGCACCGACAGGCACATCAACGTATATATACGTTGGTGCCTTGGGGGGGATCGGGGGTCCGATCGGACCCCCCCCCCGTACATGCGGCGGTCCGCGCGGCTGCAGGAGCGATCCGACAAGTGGGGGCGGCTATCCGTTTTCATCCGCCCCCTCCGGATCGCTCCCAGCCAATGCGCGCGCCCGCCCGCCCTGTCACTTCCTCCTCCTGTGTAAACACAGGAAGGAGGAAGCGACGTGATCTCTCCCTCGGCGTTTGTTTCAAGCGCCGCTGAGGAGAGATCACCACACACCAAGTAAGTCTGCACCAAACAGCACACTTACACACACACAAACACATTTAACCCCCGCGATCGCCCCCCCCCCCCCCTCCCCCCTGTCACAGTGTCACTGAATGCAGTAATCATACATGTATGATTACTGTATTTAGTGTCAGTGTGACAGACAGTGTGACAGTCAGTCAGTATTAGTGTCAGGGTAGCCCCCCCACCCCCCCCAATAAAGTTTTAACCCCTTGATCACTGCCCTAGTTAACCCTTTCACTCCCTATTGCCAGCGTCACTAAGCGATCATTTTTCTGATCGCTGTATTAGTGTCGCTGTTCCCGCTAGGTAGCTAATTTTTTTTTAATGCGATTTTTTTTTTACTAAAGACATGTGGCTAAATAAATTTTGGCCTAAATGTTTGACTAAAATTTAGTTTATTGGTTTTTTATTATAACAAAAAGTAAAAAATATTGATTTTTTTTCAAAAACGTCGCTCTATTTTTGTATATAGCGCAAAAAATAAAAATCGCAGAGGCGATCAAATACCACCAAAAGAAAGCTCTATTTGTGGGAAAAAAAGGACGCAAATTTTGTTTGGGAGCCACGTCGCACGACCGCGCAATTGTCTGTTAAAGCGACGCAGTGCCGAATCGCAAAAACCCCTTGGGTCATTTGCCAGCGTATTGGTCCGGGTCTTAAGTGGTTAAAGGAGTTGTGAAGGAAAAAAATTTTTTTTTATAAAATGACTGTTTACAGGGTATAGAGACATAATAGTTAACTGATTCCTTTTAAAAAAATTATTAAAAATAGATAAAAAATCAATCATATAATGTGCCTGCAGTTCCAGTTTCGCCTTTCATCTAGTTTCATGCTTCTGTGAAGTACAGAGACACTGAGCCAATACAGGGCAGTGTTTATTTTTAAAATTAAACTGATTGGTTCTGAGGGGTTTTAGACACACAGTAATCACACCTCCTTGATTAGAGACCACAGAGAGAAGCTCTCATGACTTTTTTCATAAGGAAACTGCAGTAAGGTAAAGGAAGCTATTTAGCTAAAAAAAAATATTCCTTTAATGACCCTTTAAATGAGGGTCTTTCAGGCATGCTGATTCAAAAATCGTAATTTGGGATAGAGATATCAGTGTTTAACAAAGGTGTGTAAAAAAAAAAAAAATGATTTGGAGGTATCTAAAAAGTTCAGAATTTGGTAAGTTATAGGAGTCACAAAGGGTAGCAAATGTGTGAAAGGATGTTTAAGAAGTTAGGTTACTAAGCCGCGTAATGTTCTATGAGTTCCAGACCTTTAATGATTTGGCTGAGACCCATGCTGGGTAGAAAGCAGGGTTTTTGAGAAATGACAAAAGAGGGTTGTGAGAAGATTGTAGCTGGTGCTTAAATCTAAGTTTGTCCCATAAAGATAAAAAATATTTAGTGATGGGGTTACGTTGGGATTTTGCTTTCCTTGTGGAGGAGCCATAACAGATTTGAAATAGAAAGAGGGTCACATTCTGCCACTTATATTATTACCCATAGGAGTATTTCATGTGTAGTGTGATATTTAGAGAGGCTAGCAATGTGTGCTATTATAGTTCGCAAAGTTTGGAAATCCAAGACATCCTTTGAGTTTTGGTAAATGCAACACATGTAATGATACACAGGGTTTAACCACTTAAGGACCGCCTCCTGCACATATACGTCGGCAGAATGGCACGGCTGGGCAGATCCACGTACAGGTACGTCCTGTACTACTACTACCCAGCCGCGGGTCATGGGCGCGCGCCCGTGGCGCGCTCCCGTGACCCCATCCGAAGCTGCGGGACCCGTGGACCCGATCGCCGCTGGAGTGCGGCAATCGGTCCCCGGAGCTGAAGAACGGGGAGAGCCGTGTGTAAACACAGCTTCCCCGTGCTTCACTGTGGCGGCAGCATCGATCGCGTCATCCCTTTTATAGGGGGCACGATCGATGACGTCACACCTACAGCCACACCCCCTACAGTTGTAAACACACACAGATAACACATAACCCCTACAGCGCCCCCTTGTGGTTAACTCCCAAACTGCAACTGTCATTTCCACAGTAAACAATGCCATTTAAATGCATTTTTTGCTGTAAAAATGACAATTGTCCCAAAAATTTGTCAAAATTGTCCGATGTGTCCGCCATAATGTCGGAGTCACGAAAAAAATCGCTGATCGCTGCCATTAGTAGTAAAAAATAAATAAATAATAAAAATGCAATAAAACTATCCCCTATTATGTAAACGCTATAAATTTTGTGCAAACCAACCGATTAGCTCTTATTACAATTTTTTTTACCAAAAATAGGTAGAAAAATACGTATCGGCCTAAACTGAGAAAAACATTTTTTTTATATATATTTTTGGGGGATATTTATTATAGCAAAAAGTAAAAAACATTGCATTTTTTTCAAAATTGTCGCTCTATTTTTGTTTATAGCACAAAAAATAAAAACTGCAGAGGTGATAAAATACCACCAAAAGAAAGCTCTATTTGTGCGAAAAAAGGACGCCAATTTTGTTTTAGAGTCACGTCGCACGACCGCGCAATTGTCAGTTAAAGCGACACAGTGCCAATTTGCAAAAAGGGGCCTGGTCCTTAAGCTGCATTTTGGTCCGGGGCTTAAGTGGTTAATGGAGCTCCAGACATATGTTAATGTTCTTTTATGGAGTAATCTAAGGTAGTAAGATGGGATAGGGATCTGCAAAACTCGAAATAAATCAAGTAGTTTTGGGAGAATTGTCATTCTGATTGCATTAATTTTACTTATCCATGAGATCGGGAGATGTGTCCATTGTTGTAAAAGTTTTGTAATTTGTTTGAGGAGTGGGGAATAGTTTGCTACAAAAAGATCTAAATATGAGGCTCTGTAAACGGTGCTTTCTATGTGGAACGCAATACGGTGGCTGCACACTGACGTCATCTGGCGCCGTATGCATTCCAGCGTGGGACGCGGAAGTGCCCAGCGTAATCAATGCTCCATTTGTCACACATGCCTTGCTGCTATAAACAGCACAGCATGGGTACTACACGCTGTTCTATTATTGTCGGCTGTAGCCGGACCACGCTACACCAAACTACTGGCATTATATCCCCTCAGCTGAAAACCATTGCATGCCGGATTCATGCCACCATTAAGCTACAGCTTAATCCTACTAAATAACCTCTACCTGGATCCACGCTGCCAGTGCTCTGGGGACACCCTAAGGCCTCGTACACACGAGCGGATATGTCCGCTGAAAACGGTCCGATGGATTTGTCCACCCGACAGATTTCAAAGCATGCTTTGAAATCTATCGGGTGGGAATGTGTCCGCCCGACATGTCTGCTGGTTAGTACACTTACCAGCAGACATGTCGTCCCGCACCGCCGCCGCGCCGCCGCCGAATGGATTCGGCGCATGCGCGGAAGTGTTTTACTTCCTGGTGCGGTGACGTGGCGGCGTCAACGTCACCGCCACGTCACCGCGCCGTCCGCCGGCGGGGAATTTGATCCGATGGTGTGTACACGCCATCGGACCAAACTCCAGATCGGACATATCCGATGGAAACGGTCCGCGGACCGTTTTCATCGGATATGTCCGATCGTGTGTATGAGGCCTAAGATATTCACCACAAGGAGACCATCCATTACAGAATCCCATTGCTGCTACAATACTCTGCTGATGAACTCTGATGCTCTGTAAACAGATAAGTACCATTACCACGTTACATTTATTGCTCTAGAATTACCCTGTTCACATATTGTAAACCTGGCTCAAGTTTATATTACCGCTGTGCTTGGGATTACTTATTATGGTTTCATATAACAGTTGTGGCAGATCTTAAAGGGACATACACTCTTAAATCATTTAATCTTCAGTTGCCTCTCTCAAGTATATGCTATCTGCATACAGTATTCTCATATGCTACGTGCTTGACATTTGTTGTTAATAGTATACGGCCTCCTGGCCTGAAATACTGAACATGTTTTTAATGCTAGGGATTGGAGGTATGTTGTAATGCCTCCTCCCTTTGCAGCTCAATGCATTCCTATATGTGAGAGATATGATGTAGTTAACCCCCAAACTCTTTTTCTCTGATTCAGAGTGATGCCTGGGTTCCAGTACTGAAAATCACATTACATAGAGAAGTGCATTGAAATCTTTCCCTAACCGCAGTTGTGGTTCACTCTCGTTCACCGTAGTTTGTGACAGGCTGTTAGGTGAACCCCTAAATAGGGGATTGACCTCTCAGTCCATATAAAAGGGAGTGCATTTTTGTCCAAGTCTGATTCTACTTTGGAGAGGGATATATCTAGGGCTCCGGATTTTTTGGGATTTATTGTAAGTCCCAAAATCATTGCAAATTTGTCTAGAATGGACAGGAGGTTAGGTCCGGAAACTTGTGGGGATGACAGAAATAGGAGTATGTCACCCGCAAATAGACATAATTTATTATGGTATCCAGCAGTTTCAATACCAGTGATTGTCGGGTCTGTGCGGATTCGTTGGGCTAAAGGTTCTACTAGGAGGGCGAATAGGAGGGGGGAGAGTGGGCATCCCTGGGGAGTTCCTCTTTCTATATTAAATGGATTAGATTTATAGCCTGCGTATTTAATGCATGCAATTGGTTTGTTATAAAGCGCTTCGATCCATGTTAAGTAGTGGGGGCCAAAACCTCATCTTTGCAATGTGTAGTAAAGGTAAGGCCATGATATGGAGTCAAAAGCCTTTTTTATATCAAGGGATAGGAAGCAAGAGGGTATTCGACAGGTTTTAGCTATTTGAGCCTGGCGCATTGGCATGAAACCTACCTGGTCTTTGTGGATAAGCTTACCTGTTACATTATTTAATCTTTTGGCTAATATTTTGGCAAACATTTTGATATCTAAGTTCAGGAGTGAGATTGGGTGGAAATTCGTACATAAGGTATCATCAGTGAGAGTTTTGGGGATCATGCAAACGATGGCCGACAAAGTTTCTTGTCTAAAGGATTTTCCTTCTAATAATACATTAAAAGTTTCCGCTAAAGATTGGTGATAACGTGTCTGTATAAGTTCTGTAATATAAGGCGGAGTAGCCACCTGGGCCTGGTCTCTTGTTTAATTTTAGGTCTTTGATAGCCTTGGAATAGTTATGTCTTGATCGTTTGTAGGATTTTCCCACTGCTTCAGTATGCAGTATTAAACTCCATTTCCAGTTTACGCACAAGGGTTTTCCGTTCGCGTTTGAATATAGCTGTTTTTTTTCTGAATTGTATTACGTATAACTGGTTTTGGGCTTCCCAAAGAGTTAATGTATTAATTTCTGGACTAGTATTGAGTGAGATATAATCTTTAATGGCTTGTTCAATGGTTTGGCGATAAGATGGGTGTTTGAGTAGGATGTCTGGGAGGTTCCAAGTAGGGTCATGGCCTTTGGGTAATGCTGATTTAATAGACTTGATTACTGCATTATGGTCGGACCATGGGATAGGGATTATATCTGCTGTAATAATTTCAGGAACACACCTATAGTTAGGAATATGTGATCAATCCTTGAATATGAAAAAAATATACCAGTGTTAATGATAATGTGAATTAATTATCAAAAAAATGTGTATAAAGCAGCGCTCAAATGAAACAAATGACACACTATGCATAAATATCTTCCAAGTGAATGAAAGTGAACAAGTGAATGGCCACTTAAAATAAGCAAAGTGACAAGAAAAAAAGTCTGTGATCCGTGAATAACAAATGAAACAATGAATGAAAGCACTCAGTGATGGTCCATCCACGCTGATGTCTAATGGACTCCTGGGTTATTCTTCCACCACACCACAAGTGTAGAAGTGAATCCACCACCCTGTAGAATTACGCACTCACCACAGATAAATGCCTCACACTCTCGTGTTTTGGCAAATAAACTTAAACAGGAAACCTCAGGTCCGTAGGTGATGATCCAAATCAAAATAATGATGTATCAGGGCACGTCATATAGTGAGGGAAAAGAAAGCGCACAATAGTGTAATATTGCAAAGCAACTTTTAATAAAACACCAAACTTAAAATCCTCCAAAATGTGCACTCACAAAGAATCCTTTAAAATCACGCATTGAACACACACATGTGATACACAGCTACTCCAGGTGAACCAGTGGTCACGGCAGACCAACAAACAGCAATCCAAACGTACTCACGGTCCCTTTTTAGTGTGCAGCGTATTAGTAATAGGGGGTGCCGGTCTCCACTCGAATCATGTAACACTTAAAATCTCAGGATACAGCTGAAATGATGACCTAGTGACCAAACTCCGACATGTTTCGTCACGTGGACTTAATCATGGAGATGGTCACTAGGTATCCGGTCATCGTTTAAATACAAAAAAACGCCAATTGGAATGGCGAATGGTGTATCCAATCGTGGTCAGATGGTACTCGTTTACCATAACGTCATCCGTACTCGACATACGCTGCGTGAGCAGCGTCAGCAGCGTGCGCCCGCGTCATCGCGTGTCATGAACGTGCACGCGCGGATATCCCCGCGCATGACACGACCACATCATCACGTTCCACTAATAGGTGGCTCAGTTGCAGAACCCCTTAGGAGTGTTCCATTTCCATCACATTTCCCCTTTTGATTTTATATACATTGTATAGATTTTATATTTTAATATTTTTTAAATGCATTGGTGTAATATTGTATAATAATTCATTTAATTATATATAGTAACCTGGGGTCATGGCTATACTCGACCAGCAGTCCTGTTTTGTTTCTTTAATCCGGTGGCTATGTGAAGCTGCAGTTCCCCTGTTCAATCGTTGGGAAGACTGCCACTGCAGTACCCTCACTTGGCCACTGTATAGACAACTTAGGGGAGCCAGCGCGAGCGCGATGGATCACGCACGGCGGAACGTGATGATGTGGTCGTGTAATGCGCGGGGATATCCGCGCGTGCACGTTCATGACACGCGATGACGCGGGCGCACGCTGCTGACGCTGCTCACGCAGCGTATGTCGAGTACGGATGACGTTATGGTAAACGAGTACCATCTGACCACAATTGGATACACCATTCGCCATTCCAATTGGCGTTTTTTTGTATTTAAACGATTACCGGATACCTAGTGACCATCTCCATGATTAAGTCCACGTGACGAAACATGTCGGAGTTTGGTCACTAGGTCATCATTTCAGCTGTATCCTGAGATTTTAAGTGTTACATGATTCGAGTGGAGACCGGCACCCCCTATTACTAATACGCTGCACACTAAAAAGGGACCGTGAGTACGTTTGGATTGCTGTTCGTTGGTCTGCCGTGACCACTGGTTCACCTGGAGTAGCTGTGTATCACATGTGTGTGTTCAATGCGTGATTTTAAAGGATTCTTTGTGAGTGCACATTTTGGAGGATTTTAAGTTTGGTGTTTTATTAAAAGTTGCTTTGCAATATTACACTATTGTGCGCTTTCTTTTCCCTCACTATATGACGTGCCCTGATACATCATTATTTTGATTTGGATCATCACCTACGGACCTGAGGTTTCCTGTTTAAGTTTATTTGCCAAAACACGAGAGTGTGAGGCATTTATCTGTGGTGAGTGCGTAATTCTACAGGGTGGTGGATTCACTTCTACACTTGTGGTGTGGTGGAAGAATAACCCAGGAGTCCATTAGACATCAGCGTGGATGGACCATCACTGAGTGCTTTCATTCATTGTTTCATTTGTTATTCACGGATCACAGACTTTTTTTCTTGTCACTTTGCTTATTTTAAGTGGCCATTCACTTGTTCACTTTCATTCACTTGGAAGATATTTATGCATAGTGTGTCATTTGTTTCATTTGAGCGCTGCTTTATACACATTTTTTTGATAATTAATTCACATTATCATTAACACTGGTATATTTTTTTCATATTTCTTATTTTAATAGCAGCAGCTATCCACTTATTTAGTGTAGTTATCTGTTTACTCCAGCTGAGCGCAGGGGGTGGTAACATCAGACGGCCTTATTGTTTACTACCAACCTTTACAATCCTTGAATATGTTTTATGAGGGTGGGAATAGTATGTATATCTACGTTTAGTGGGATTACCTTCTCTCCATGAATCTACCAAATTATATTTGGATAAAAGTTGTGAAAAATACATTTTACATTTATCATGAGATGGTGTGTACGGGGATTTTTACAGAAATGGGAGGACCTGGTTAGAATCTCCACACAGTATAACTGTACTTGTTTTATGGTCATTCACGACTTGTAATAAATGTGACATAAATGGATTTGGTTGCTTATTTGGTGCATAGTATGAAACTACAGTTATTGCAATGTCCATAAGCCTGTGAGAATCAAGTAGCGTCCTTCAGGATCTTTTATTTGGGATTGGAGTGTAAATGGGGTAGAACGATGAAAGGCTATGAGGGTGCCCCGATTCTTGGAGGTAGCCAAAGCCGTGTAGGTTTAAAAATGGGTTTTAAATTTGGGTGTGGAAGTACTTGTGAAGTGGGTCTCTTGTAGGCAAACTATGTGAGCCTTTCTGGCATGAAATGCATGGAAGGCCTTGGTAAGTTTCTGGGGAATGTTTAGTCCCTTAACATTCAGGAACATAATGTTTAACCACTTGCCTACTGTGCACCTACACCCCCTTCCTGCCCAGACAAAATTTTAGCTTCCGGCACTGCGTCGCTTTAACTGACAATTGCGCGGTCGTGCGATGTGGCTCCCAAACAAAATTGACGTCCTTTTTTTGCCCACAAATAGAGCTTTCTTTTGGTGGTATTTGATCGTCCGTGCGTTTTTTTTTTTTGCGCTATAAACAAAAAAAGAGCGACAATTTTGAAAAAATATTTTTTGCTTTTTGCTATAATAAATATCCCATTTAAAAAATAAATAACATTTTTTATCTCAGTTTAGGCCGATACGTATTCTTCTACATATTTTTGGTAAAAAAAAAATCGCAATAACCGTATAGTGACTGGTTTGCGCAAAAGTTATATTGCCTACAAAATAGGGGACATAATTATGATTTATTTTTTATTTATTTTTTACTAGGAATGGCGGCGATCTGCGATTTTTTTTCGGGACTGGGACATTATAGCGGACACATCGGACACTTTTGACACATTTTTGGGACCATTTACATTTATACAGTGAACAATGCTATAAATATGCATTGATAACTGTATAAATGTAACTGGCAGGGAAGGGGTTAACCACTAGGGGCGGGGAAGGGGTTAAATGTATATCCTAGGTGTGTTCTAACTGTAGGGGGAGGGGGTGACTGGGGGAGGTGACCGATTGTGTCCCTATGTACAAGGGACACAATCGGTCTCCTCTCTCCCTGACAGGGACGTGGAGCTCTGTGTTTACACACAGAGCTCCACGTCCCAGCTCAATTGTCGGCAATCGCGTGTGCCCGGCGGCCATCGCGGCCGCTGGGCACACGCACAGGCTTCTTAGTGACGCGACGGGTGCGCGCGCGCGCCGCCGACGGCGCCCGTGCCCCTAGCCGATTTAAATGATATGACGTGCAGTCAAGTGTATCAAGTGGTTAATGGTACCATGATAGCTGAATAGACAAAGGGGACTTACCCATTACCAAGTTATTCAGGTCAATCGATTTGATCCAAGTGGAGAGAGAAGAAGAGAGAGGAATGGAGATGAGTACTATAGTAAGAAAAAGGAATAGAATACTAATGGTTAGAGAAAATAATGTATAGATCAACATAAAGACACATTTAAAGGGGTTGTAAAGACAAAAATATTTTCCTCTTAAATTAAAGTCTGACAGTAGCTAATAAAGTAAAAAGTAATGTTTTGCATTATAACTAGTTTGATACCTTTTGAAATCAAACTGTTTTATTCACCTCCGCCACTCCTGAATCATTATTCTCACTGACTTCCTGGTTTGCGGTGCGCATTCATTCTTGCTACATCATGGCCTAATGGAAACTACAGTTCCCATTAGGCTTAGCCTCCATGCCTGTGAGGGATAAGAGAGCATCTTCAAGCAGGGCTGTAGTCATAGGGAGGGGGTGAGCACATTCTGCTTTTCCACCATGCAAAACTGCTCAGATGCTGGTGGAAAGCAAGACGAGGAGAGGCAGGAAATGGCATTTTCAAACCTGGATTACTGTATTTTGGAGGTCAAAAGGAAAAACGAGGTAAGTGATATTTAAATGCTCTAGCTTACAGAAATCAATTGATCTAATAAACAACAAACCTTTATAGTGTTCCTTTAAGTGTTTGCCGCAAAGATCACCCACTGGGGAAAAGGTGCTTCCGTCAGGCTTCCACATATTATATGTGTTTGAACGAGGGAGGCAGAGCAGGGCACACGGGTCTCCTGTTCAAGGGGGGAGAGCCATCTAAAAAAAAAACATCACATTGATGTGTAATACTGTAAACCTCGCAATATATAACAAGTACTATTAGTGTTAGAGTTAACTATATTGGGCAATGGACGGTACGGTTAATAATGACATAAAGAGCTAGCATCTGATTGCCCCAAGATACCCTGGTGGGGAGGTAACATAAACTAAAGGAGTGGTAAGAAGGCATGAGGGTAGAGCAGGGTCAGGAAAACCCCTAATGTTAATATTGAGGGTATAACTAAAGTTCTAACAGGGAGAGGTAATTCTATATAAATCTCCTAGAAAGTATAATACTGTTGCTATATAAAACTTCTTATTGGCAGTCTAGGGTCAGCCAAGTTTTAACAAATAGAACAAGTAGGACCTATTTTCTTAACAATTCTAATGAATGCCAAAAGGTCTTTTACATATGCCCTTTATGTAGGTCAAGGAAGGTTAGATTAATTAGCACTTTTAGTAGGTGCAGTGTATTGCCCAAAAAGTCTTTAAAAAGACTAATAGCAGGGTAAGGAACGAGCCAAATGTTCAGTTTCTTTCAATCCAATGAATTCTCTCTTTCCTGAGGAGGTGATGCGTAGCGACCTCTCTTGTGGGATGGATGGTTTCCATTTCTCAGGTTGGATTGAGAATGATTTACTTTGGATGTGTCAAGTCTCTGATGTGAGGCCGAGTGGCAGAGAGGGCGCCTCTTGCGGCTAAGTGCAGCTCTTTCCCTGGGAGTGATACAGGGGATACAGTGCCCAAAGGTGCACAGGTTGCCAATAGTGCTGCAACAGCTGGTAAGCAGAATGTGGCTGGGGTGCGCTGGGTAGCGATGTCAGTAGCCGTGCAAGAAGAAGTCCTGAGTAGGCGTTTGCAGGGTAAGCCAGGCCAGAGTTCATATATACCGGGAGACAGTCCAAGAGCAAACAGGAGCAAGCTGGGTCATAAACAGTGGTCAGTGGATCAAAGAATAGTCAGTCAAGCCAAGGTCAGAGGAAGGAGATAATCAGGATCACAGGTCAAGCCAAAAGCAGAGGTCAAGCCAGGAGTTACAAGGTAAACAAACACAGGAACACAGGAAGCTGATGACAATCCAGCAATTTGAGTCAGACAGTGGCAGCCTTTTATAGGCCAGCAGGGGGATCCACCTGTGGCATGATCTGCCTCTGCTGCCCATTTCTTCTACTGGCAAGATTGCCAGTACTTCCACGGCCATTTCCCTGACACAGCCTTTGGCCATGTCTTCTACTGGCAAGATTGCCAGTACTTCCATGGCAAATTTCCCTGACACAGCCTTCGGCCATTTCTTCTACTGGCAACATTTCCCTGACAGGATGAGAGAGGTGTTGATCTACTGTGCAATGGAGCATTTTGTGGATCTGGTTCCATTAAATTTAAGTCAATGAGTGTTTGTTGAAGTTCATCAAAAGCTCTGCAAGTAGATCTTTTCCCTTTGTAAGCAAAACATAGGGAAAATGGGAACCCCCATTGGTAGGTGATGTCATGGTGTTGTAATTCTAGAAGAAGGGGTTTGATTGCTCTTTTTTTTAGCAATTGTTATTTGGAACAATTCAGCAAAC
Source organism: Rana kukunoris (assembly GCA_029574335.1). NCBI lineage: Eukaryota > Metazoa > Chordata > Amphibia > Anura > Ranidae > Rana > Rana kukunoris. Next base: position 33,514,862 of record CM056059.1, on the reverse strand, counting down.
AATTGGTAGTAATTTCCTTGGAGATTTAGCTGCTTTTTGTCCCTGGCTGATGACAGAAGCTGCTCTTTTGTATGATAGTAGTGTAATTTTACTATGATATCGCGTGGAGGACCATCAGGTTTTTTTTGCAGCAAGGGCTTGATGGATTCTGTCAAATTCCAATCTTTCAATGGAAATGGCTGGTTGCAATTCCTGAAACAGAGCAGTTATGGCTGATTGCAGGTCAATGATTGTTTCAGGAATACCCCTAATATGTAAGTTGGACCTCCTGTCTCTGTTCTCATGGTCCTCAATTTTAATATGGAGCAATAGGTTTTCTATTTCCATAGTGTGTTCCAGAGAAATATTTTCTAAATCATCTGCTTTAACCTCTAAAGCTGCTGTGTGCCATCATTTTGCCCACAAATTGGTCAGCTAGATTCTGGGTACTAGTTCCACCCTAAGGATATGTCAAAATACGTGCGGGTTTCGGTTAAATACCGTCTCTCCTCCTGAATGGTATGGAGCTCTAGCACTGCATTACTGCACCGCTAGACTCCGTGCATGCGCCCCAGTTATTTTTATTTTATATTGTTTGCATGCTATCTTATATATTGTCACAAAGTTGTAGGTTATTTTTATACATCAACATAATCATTTATTAATTTGAACTGGTTTACAGGTGGGAACACATTAGGTATTTACTTTGCATTTTTCTGTTGTTTTTTGGTGTAGCTTTAACCACTTAAAGACCCCCGCACGCACATATACGGCCACAACATGGCTCGTACAGGCACAAGGGCGTAAATTTATGTCCCCGCCTGAGTGCGGTTCGGGGGTCCCATCGGGACCCCCTCCGCGGCGTGCGGGGGTCTCCCTACCTCTGGGAGCGATCCGGGATCTGCGGGCGGATGTCCGTGTTTTCCGCCCCCCCCGCGATCGCTCCCAGCCAATGGGAGCGCGCTCCCAGCCTGTCACTTCCTCCTCCTGTGTTTACACAGGAAGGAGGAAATGATGTATTCTCTCATCGCAGCGCTGTTTCCCAGCGCTGCTGATGAGAGAAGACATGACAAGTAAGTGTGCACCAACACAACACTGACAAACACTCACATAGGCATATTAACCCCTTGTGATCGCCCCCCCCACCCCCCTGTCACAGTGTTACTGAATGCAGTGATTTAATCACTGCATTTAGTGTCAGTGTGACAGGCACTGTAAAAAACAGTTAGTGTTAGGTTCAGGATAGCCCCCCCACCCCCCCTAATAAAGTTTTAACCCCCTGATCACCGCCCTAGTTAACCCTTTCACTCCCTATTGCCAGCGTCACTAAGCGATCATTTTTCTGATCGCTGTATTAGTGTCGCTGTTCCCGCTAGGTAGCTATTTTTTTTTATTGCGATTTTTTTTTTTACTAAAGACATGTGGCTAAATAAATTTTGGCCTAAATGTTTGACTAAAATTTAGTTTATTTGATTTTTTTTTAACAAAAAGTAAAAAATTGTGTTTTTTTTTCAAAAATGTCACTCTATTTTTGTATATAGCGCAAAAAATAAAAATCGCAGAGGTGATCAAATACCACCAAAAGAAAGCTCTATTTGTGGGAAGAAAAGGACGCAAATTTTGTTTGGGAGCCACGCCGCACGACCGCGCAATTGTCTGTTAAAGTGACGCAGTGCCGAATCGCAAAAACACCTTGGGTCATTTACCAGCGTATTGGTCCGGGTCTTAAGTGGTTAAAAAGGTGGCTTCCTATAAGTAATTTTGGGAACGTTGACAGTCTGTGCATGAAGCTAGTTGCAATACAACTAGGTGAAAACTGTGCTATATTCTTTTTTATGTTCAGCCATATTTTTAGTTTCCTGGTCGATTAAAATAAAATTGTGTTGGGATTTAATGTTTCAGGCTATTTTTTTGAGAAGTCGGGGGTGAAGGGTTCTTTTAGAGAACTATTGCTGGTCCCTTTTTTATTTCAGGGTCTTGCTATAAGTGTGCAGGGCCCTGAAATATAAAGGCCCATTTTGCTAGATATTGGTCTTGCACAAGCTTTCCCTGTTTTACATATTAAGAACCGAACACCGTGGAAGGAAGGAACATTAGCCAAAAAGCAGCATGAGGCAGTGATGTTCCAGCAGCTAGAGCTTACTACAAAGTGGAGAGGAGGTGACAGACCATTCATGGGTGCCACCAATTGGAGTGAACAAAAGAGATGGAAAGGGAGGGTGAGGCAAGACGGCAGCAAGGGGGGAATTTTGTCAGGAAGCAGTGGCAGCTTACATAGGACAACACTTATGTGGTCTGCAGTGCCTCTGCCTGCAGCATATCAGCCATGGTAAAAGTACCAGCCATTTGGGTACCGTGTGCATGAGAAAACACATGATTCTGCATTACAGAACCCAGTGCAAATGCAGGCATCATCCTGGTATAACTACTTCAACCCAACAACATTATAATGCCGTGTACACACGGTCGTTTTTTGCGATGAAAAAAAACGACGTTTTTTAAAACGTCATTTAAATTGATCGTGTGTGGGCAAAACGTCGTTTTTTGTCTTCAAAAAAACGACCAAAAAAAAATTCCAACATGCTTGAATTTTTTGTGTCGTTTTTCAAAACGTCGTTTTTTGTTTCACAAAAAGTCACCGTGTGTAGCAAAAACGTCTTTTAAAACGACGTTTTTCAACCCGCGCATGCCCAGAAGCTAGTTATGAAGCGAGCTTCAATGGAAAAGTGTGGTGAACGTAACCTCGCTTTTTGTGAAAAAACGATGGTGTGTATGCAAAATTGTCTTTGAAAAGTGACGTTTTAAAAACGTCGTTTTTTACTTCACAGAAAACGTCGGTTTTTTTCATCGCAAAAAACGACCGTGTGTACGCGGCATAAGAGGTTGAAGTGGTTAAAAAACAAGCTTTCCTGACCAGCCAGGCTGCATGCACAGATAAACGACTAGTATAGAAATTGAGCCTATCAGTTTCCTGTGACTACATGAGTGTGCACTTATGATAAAAACAGTGCTCATATGGTGTAAACTATTATTGTCTTCTTACGCTGTTATCTTCCAGGAACGTTTGATCAGTAACCACTTGTTTTCTGCCTTTATATAAAGGAAGATATCGCAGTAATCCAGATGATTTAATGGTCTTTGTACCATTTACCAATCATAAACTAGTGCAGGAAACATGCACATCTAAAGGAATATCACCTCAGAATCTGCAATTTTGTAACTTAACCACTTAAGCCCTGGACCATTATGCAGCTAAAGGACCAGGCCCCTTTTTGCGAATTCGGCACTGCGTTGCTTTAACTGACAATTGTCGTGCGACGTGGCTCCCAAACAAAATTGGCGTCCTTTTTTTCCCCACAAAAAGAGCTTTCTTTTAGTGGTATTTGATCACCTCTGTAGTTTCTATCTTTTGTGCTATAAACAAAAATAAAGCGTAAATTTTGAAAAAAAAAAAACAATGGCCCAGATTCAGAGAGAATTAGGTTCTCGTAGCGTATCAGAAATACACTACGCCGCCGTTTTTTACCTGGCTCTACGTGGAATCCAGGTAGATTTTGTCCAGTAAACGACGGTGGCGTAGTGTATTTCTCCCGTCGCAATCTCATCTACGCGAGTAGGGGGCGTGAAGGATTTAAAATAGGCGCGTTCCCGCGGCGATCGAACTGCGCATGCTCCGTTCGCAAATTTCCCGCCGTGCATTGCGCGAAATCACGTTGTTACGTCATTCTTGTTTGAGTAGCGTCGTTTACGGACATTTCTATTCCTGAACGAGTTACGTAAAAAAAAAATGTAATTTGATGTGGGAACGACGGCCATACTTAACATGGGCTACGCACCGTTAGACCAGCAAAAAGCTGGTCTAACAGTACGTAAAAAAATAGACATAAGCGATTGCGAAGACCGCTCGTATCTTCGTGGATCGCCGTAAAAACACATTTGCATATCCCGACGCATCAAAACTACGCAAACTCCTCCCAGCGGCCGCAAAAATATTGCAGCGTAGATCCGAAGGCTTACGAAGACGTAAGCCTCTCGGATCGAAGCCCGAAGCCGCCGTATCATGGTTTGAGGATTCAAACTAGTGATACGGCGCGCAAAATTTGAAATTACTCCTGTCTAACACCAGTTAGACAGGCGTAATTGCTCTATGAATCTGGGCCAATATTTTTAACTTTTTGCTATAATAAATATCCTCCAAAAATATATAAAATGTTTTTTTTTTCCCTCAGTTTAGGCCGATATGTTTTCTTCTACATACTTTTGGTAAAAAATCGCAATAAGCATTCATTGATTGGTTTGCGCAAAATTTCTACCAAATAGGGGATAGTTTTATTGCATTTTTTCTAATAATGGCGGTGATCAGCGATTTTTATCGTGACTGCGACATTATGGCGGACACATCGGACACTTTTGCCATGCCATGCTATAAAAATGCGCTGGTTACTGTAAAAATGAAACTGGCAGTAAAGGGGTTAACCAGGAGGGGGCGCTGTAGGGGTTAAGTGTGCCCTAAGGGAGTGATTCTTACTGTGGAGGGGCGTGGCTGGGCGTGTGAGGTCACTAATCATCGTTCAAAGGATAGGGAACAGACGATCAGTAACAGGCTCACTAGGAAGCTCGGGGAGAGGTTTGTTTAAACTTACCTCACCACATTCTTCCTCTCTGTGACCCGTTGCGGGACACCGGCAGCGATTGGGTCCTCTGTTCCAGTGGGGACGGTCACAGAGAAGTGGACTGGGTCGTGACTGGGTCGCGAGCGCTCGCAACCCAGGGCTGGGATCTTAAAGGGGACGTACATGTACGCCCTTGTGCCCAGCCGTGCCATTTTGTCGACGTATATTGTCGTGTGGCGGTCCTCAAGCGGTTAATGGGAGAACTTGCCCATCAATGGGCACACACGCATTCAAAGGATCCCCCCGTCACTTCCCCACCACCGCCCCCGGACAATTCCTTTACGACATCGTGGCGGCCGCATTTAGGAAAGCCCGCGGCTTCAGCCGAGGCCTAGCGGCGCGCTTGCGTTGGCGATTAAACTGATCAACCCCTCCTCTGTCAAACTCTACTAAAGCCCCCAGCCCCCCAGGACTTCTCACGGTCCCCCAGGATCTGCCCACTCGGTGCCCCAGTACCCCAGCCCCCCGCTCGGGCCTAGTCCCAGTCGGCGGCCATCTTGCTACACCCAAGCAGACAGAAAAACATCAATATCACTCACCCCCACTTCCCTTCCACAGCCCGTTTACTAGAATTGGCTCCCACCTGTGAACACAGGTGGGGACGTATCCCCCCCCACGCCCCCCCTCCATTTAGCACTAAACAGCTACTTCAATCATTTAGCATTTGATCCAGGGTTTGCCGATCGCCTTTGAGGGGTCAGGAAGGAATTTTTTTCCCCGGTCGTTGCAGATTGGCCAGCACGCCTGTTTTTTTTTTTGCCTTCCTCTGGATAAAACGGGGAGGGAAGACTTGACGAGTGGCGGCCCACTTGGAATTTCTGACTCCGGCCCACTTGGAATTTCTGACTCCCATCACCATCAAAGACCGTTTTTCTGCGACCATGGGTAATCTAAGATACTCTGCAGAAACCATCTGAGAACTAAAACTATTCGCCTCAAATTTACCACTTGTCACGAAAAAAGCTCTAAGGAGTGAGCAACTCTTAAGAATTGATCGACGACCGGCAGTCAAATATCATAAGCATTTACCCCAGCCCAAGCGCATATAATGCGCTTAGGTCAACACAAAATTCGGCAGTAAAACACTGACAAGAAATCCATGATTTCATTCTACAAAACGATCTAGACTGCCTCTTTATCACAGAAAGCTGGCTTACAGCTGACTGTAACACCATTCTAGGAGAACTGGTGCCAGAAAATGATTGTATTATAACGGAAAACAGAGTGGGGCAAAGAGGAGGAGGCCTGGCAGTGATCCACAAGACTCACCTCTCGATCACTAAACCAAGTCCTTCAGTACTCACTTCCATTCATGGAAACCCTCACTCTGCAACTGCAAACAAATCCCCAGGAGACTGTCCATATTCTACTCTGCTATAGACCACCGGGTCCAAAATCGCAGCTTCTCCCATCATTGACAGAGTTCAGCAAACACTTTCTGCTGCTCGGGGATTTCAACCTCTGGGCCAACTCCTCACAGGATCCCGTTGCCGTCGCCTGCATCGACCACTTGGAAGGATTAGGTCTGCAGCAACTAGTATGTGGGCCCACACATGCTTCAGGTCACACGCTCAATCTCATTTTCAGACAAGATCTGGAAATAAACATTCTGGAAAATGAGCCGTTACCATGGACAGACCACCATGCAATTAAATTCATAATTACCAAAAACGCCCCCTTAACAAAAACTCTAAAACCAGTGACAACGCACTGGACTAGATCTCAGAAGAAGCTCCATTCGGAACTCTTCAAAACTACATTAAGGCCTCGTACACACGATCAAATCTGTCTGCTGGAAACGGTCTGCTAGACCGTTTCAGCAGACAGATTCGATCGTGTGTACGGGCAAACAGACGGATTTGGCCACCCGACAGATTTCAAAGCATGCTTTGAAATCTGTCAGCTGGGAACCCGTCCGCCCGACATGTCTGCTGGTTAGTATGCTAACCAGCAGACATGTCTTCTCGCACACGCGCCGAATGATTTCGACGCATGCGCGGAAGTGTTTTACTTCCTGGTGCGGTGACGTGGCGGCGTCAACGTCACCGCCACGTCAGCGCGCTGTCTGCTGGCGGGGATTTTGGTTTGCTCGTGTGTACACGCGAGCAAACAAAAATCCAAGCAGACAGATCTGTTCAAATCGGTCTGACCGATTTGAACAGATAGATTGCCTCGTGTGTACAAGGCCTCAGGAACAAAATAAAAACAATCCAACTACATCAAACAGCCACAGAAACACTGGATGCCATAAACACAGCTCTACTACAGTCAGCCGACTTAGTAGCACCCAAACGCAAAACCTGCATCCGGAAAAACAACTCCAGCTGGTTTAACGACCAGCTGTCGTTGCTAAAGCAAGAACGCAGAAGAGCCGAAGCAACCTGAAAAAGAAGCTCTTCAGAGGAAAACCACACCATCTATAAGGTAATAACAAAAAATACCACAAAGAAATATTTATAGCCAAAAAAAAACATTTTTCCAATGTCATCACTAATGACCTCAACCGCCCCCGCAAACTCTTCAATTTAGTCACCCAGACCATGAATCCAGCCTGTTTTGAAGCCCCCAATTCTGATACCCAAAAATTTTGCAATGAATTATCGGATTATTTAGTTAACAAAATTTAAAAAATCCGTGAAAGCATTCAGTGAAACAGTACACCCTTCAACCCCCCCTCAATCATACGTCCAATACCCACATAAATTTGCCGCAATCAACGAAGTTCACTCTTAAACTCATCTCTATCGATGCCACTGAAAATATCATCGGTACCCTGCGAAATAGCACAGCACCTAATGATATCATTCCCACCAAACTGCTGAAGGAATGTCATTCAAGGAAGGCATAGTGCCCACCCAGTTGAAACAAGGCATAATCAAACCTATTTTAAAGAAACCCACCCTCGACCCCAAAGACCCAAAACACTGTCGTCCCATAACAGGCCTAAACGTCTTCTCCAAGGTAATGGAGAAAGTAGTGGTACAACAGCTGCAACAGCATTTAGACACCCATAATTTGCTCGATCCATTTCAATCAGGTTTCTGTCCCGGGCACAGGACAGAAACAGCACTGCTCAAAATATGGGATGACGCCCTTGAGGCCGCAGATGAAGGAGAATTTTGTCTTCTAGTACTGTTGGACCTAAGCGCAGCTTTTGACACGGTAGACCACAAACTATTATTGTGTTTTACTATGATTGATATTACTTGCATGTTGCTGAATTAGCTTTTCTGGAATGTTGGACAGTTATTAAAGATGGCAACTTTCATGTTCGTGGGCACAGTAATCGGTCGTATTAAACATAGTTCGTTCGCTCACTAATAATACAATATTTTTGCCAGATACAGGGTTAACTAAGGTTGCACATGCTTATTTATTGTAAAATATCATTTTGCAAAAGTATAGTTTTTGTTTCATTGTCATTGGGTTTCAAAGAGCTTCTACCCTGGAGTCCAGGAACCCCATACCTCCAAGAGACACCCAACCACGGGATGTGGAGGAAGGAGATGGAGGAAGTGGTGGAAACTGGTACCACAACAGGTCAGTGTCATACACCACAGATTTTGTTAATAGATGTATGCCTGCATATTAATAATTCATGGTGTGTTTTTTTAATTTTAGGTAATGTTCTGCTTGTGGACCAAGAACCTACCCCTTTCAGAAGTCATAGTTCACAGATCATGATACAGGACATAATGGTCTGCTGTCGTGACTTATACATTATCAAGGAAAAAAACAAGCAGATCGAGATTAAGTTCAACATTTTTATTAAAGTTTAAAATGAGAACAGCAATGAAATAGTCAAAAGACAAGGTGCTTGAAGATAGAATAAAACAAACATTACTGCAGATCGAGATTAAACTAAAGAACACGATCGATGTTCTTGGGAGGATAGAATAACTTTTTTTTATTTTTTGTACAAAATCCATGTTATTTTTTTACATTTTATAATAATTTTTTGGGAAATTGTGTAAATTAAAAAGCCACATTTTGAAGATGCAATCAGTGGTGGTTATTTATGAAAGTCAAATACACTTTGCACTACAAGTGCACCGCAAGTGCACTTTGAAATGCAGTCGCTGTAAATCTGATGAGGGGAGATCTGAAATGAGGGGAAGCTCTTCTGATTTTATCATCCAATCCAAGCTAAAATGCTGTTTTATATTTCCCTTGCATGTCCCCCTCGGATTTTTCAAGTGCACTTAAGCCTCGTACACCCGATCCGTCTATCCGATGAGAACGGTCTTAAGGACCGTTGTCATTGGTTAACCGATAAAGCTGAATGATGGTCTGATGTGCCTATACACCATCAGTTAAAAAAACGATTGTGTTAGAACGCGGTGACGTAAAACACAAAGACGTGCTGAAAAAATTTAAGTTCAAGGCTTCCAAGAATGCGTTGACTTGATTCTGAGCATGCGTGGATTTTTAACCGATGGTCGTGCCTACTAACGATCGGTTTTGACCTATTGGTTAGGCGTCCATCGGTTAAATTTTAAAGCAAGTTGGCTTTTTTTTAACCGAAGGTTAAATAACCTATGGGGCCTACACACAATCGGTTTTGACTGATGAAAACGGTCCATCAGACCGCTGTCCTCTGGTTAACCTATCGTGTGTACGCGGCATTATAGTGCAAAGTGGATTTGCCTTTCCTAATTAACCCCCACTGTGTCAACATGTGCTATCTGTCATCAGGGGATATCAATGTACGTGTTTGGTGGGTGCAACCCCTTCCTTGCAACTGAAGAAGGTGAGAGGAAGGGGCTGCACCCCCAAAACACATCCATTGATCCCCCATGATGGCAGATCGCAAATGTTGACATGAGGCATGGTATCACAGGCTGGAAAGCCTCTTTTTGATACACCATGTTTTATGCATCTTCAAAATTCTTTTTTAGGGGTGACATCACCCCATCTTTTCTGAAGGCAAGATACAAACATTTTAAACACAATAGAATGTCTGATCTTGCCTCAAAATTGAACATGTTAAACTTAATAAGTTCCAGAATTTTAAATGTTTTTTGTTTGAAAACATGCGTGTTTCTGCGTTTTCACAAAAAAATTGCATTGACAAATTTGTAATACATGTTGTATTTTCTAGTTACAAAAAATGACGCACAATTTAAATGTGCAAGGTGTAAAATCTTTTGGACTCAACAATGTGTGGCTACTTACATCAATTTAGAAAATAAGGCCCGAATTCACAGAGATGGGCGCATATTTACGCCGGCGTAGCGCACACATAGTACGCTACGCTGGCACAGCGTGGAGAGGCAAGCACTGAATTCAGCAAGCTATTGCTCCCAACTCTGCTCCGGCGTAGCGTACATTTCGAAGGCGCAGGCTGGCGTAAGTGGAAATAGGTGGAAGTGGGCTGGAAGTGGGCGTGATCCATGCTAATGAAGCGTGACCCCATGCAAATGATGGGCCGGGCGCCAGACAAGTACTTAAACGAACTGCGCATGCATCGAGACGTGGATGTATCCCCGTGCGCATGCTCACAACCACGTCGGAACAACTGCCTAAGATACACCGGATCACTGTGTATGCCGTTGACATAACCTATGCCCAGCCAGACCCACGTCCTACGTAAAATACGTGGGCTTGAGTTCCCTGGTGCAGACCTTTGCATGTCTGGTGCTGACTTGCACCTCCTTTATGGGGAATAACTTTTCGCCGGACGGAAAACTTACGCGCGTTGCGTAAAGCCTGCGCCGGGCGCAACATGCATCCAGGATAAAAATGCGCCTACGTTACCGGGGGGTAAGCCTCATCTGCGATGAACACAAATGGTAGTCCGTTCACGTTGTCTGACACAGGTGGCAATGCCAGCTCACCACTCTGTAGACGAGGGAGAACCCTGTCTTGGAAAAAACTCCCCCATCAGACATCCAGACATTTTTCCCCACGTCCAAATACAAAAATTCATAGTTCGGTGACACCACCGCCATCATCACAATACTGTGGAACCCTTAATAGATATAGTAATAAGATCCCGAATGGGGTGTAGTGATGTCGCAAACATAAAATTTTGCGTTCGCGAACGGTGAACCCGAACTTTCCTAAATTGTTTGGAATAACGTGCTTAAAAACATCAGGTATGATGATGTATCTATCAGGTAGTGTAAGGGTTAGGGTTAGGGTTACAGATATGGTTACAGATAGGGTTAGGGTTACAGTCTGTAACCCTAACCCTGTTTGTAACCCGAACCCTAACCCTATCTGTAACCCTAACCCTATCTGTAACCCTAACTCTATCTGTAACCCTAACCCTAACCCTGTCTGTAACCCTAACCGTATCTGTAACCCTAACCCTGTCTGTAACCCTAACCATATCTGTAACCCTAACCCTGTCTGTAACCCTAACCCTATCTGTAACCCTAACCCTATCTGTAACCCTAACCCTGTCTGTAACCCTAACTATAACCCTGTCTGTAACGCTAACCCTAACCCTATCTGTAACCCTAACCCTATCTGTAACCCTAACTATAACCCTGTCTGTAACCCTACCCCTATCTGTAACTCTAACCCTGTCTGTAACACAGACAGGGTATAGGGTTAAGGTTACAGACAGGTTAAGGGTTACAGATAGGGTTAGGGTTACAGACAGGGTTAGGGTTACAGTCTGTAACCCTAACCCTGTCTGTAACTCAGACAGGGTTAGGGTTACGGTTAGGATTAGGGTTACAGGGTTAGGGTTACAGATATGATAAGGGTTACAGTCTGTAACCTTAACCCTGTCTGTAACCCTAACCCTGTCTGTAACCCTAACCATATCTGTAACTTCAACTGTGTCTGGAACCCTAACCCTATCTGGAACCCTAACCCTGTCTGGAACCCTAACCCTATCTGTAACCCTAACCCTGTCTGTAAACCTAACCCTATCTGTAACCCTAACTATAACCCTGTCTGTAACCCTAACCCTATCTGTAACCCTAACCCTATCTGTAACCCCAACTATAACCCTGTCTGTAACCCTAAATCTAACCCTATATGCAGGGCTTTTTTTCTGGGGGAACTTGGTGGAACTCAGTTCCACCACCTTTGGCTCAGACCCTTTGGTGCCCGCTCACCACAATCACTTGTGAACACAGAAGTCTGGTTTCTGTGTTTACAAGTGACTGCTTTGTAACCCCCTGAACTCTGCACACTGTATGTAATGCAATTCTGGTATTTAATGCCCCTTTAAGACCCTTCTACTGTTTGTGAAATCTGAACGGGTCGTGGTTGAGTTCCTGCACCTATTTTTTGAGAAAAAAAGCTCTGCCTATATGTAACCCTAACCCTGTCTGTAACCCTAACCCTATCTGTAACTCTAACCCTGTCTGTAACACAGACAGGGTTAGGGTTAGGGTTAAGGTTACAGACAGGTTAAGGGTTACGGTTAGGGTTACATATAGGGTTAGGGTTACAGATAGGGTTACAGACTGTAACCCTAACCCTGTCTGCAACCCTAACCCTGTCTGTAACACAGACAGGGTTATGGTTACGGTTAGGATTAGGGTTACAGACAGGGTTAGGGTTACAGATATGGTTAGGGTTAGGGTTACAGTCTGTAACCTTAACCCTATCTGTAACCCTAACCCTGTCTGTAAGTTAGACAGGGTTAGGGTTACAGACAGGGTTAGGGTTACAGTCTGTATCCCTAACCCTGTCTGTAACCCTAACCCCAACCCTATCTGTAACCCTAACCCTATCTGTAACTTACACTCATGACATAAATTGTATTCCTCAATGCGTCAATCTTGGTGTAGTGATGACTGTGCTTGTGCTCAAGTTTGGGAGATTGCAGGCGATGGCATTTTTTTAAAGCCTATGGTCGTGCTGAGGTAGTTCAGTGACAGTTAAGTGACCCAGAAAACAATGATTCTGCAGTGTGGGCCCATTGTTGGCCTCGTAGGCTTTAATGATCACCTTAGATGATCACAAAGAAAATTCATGTTTTTTCTATGCAAAATTATCCAGCCGATCGCTTTTGGTCTGTTCACAATGAAGCAAAGACCGTATCATCTGGGGTATGCCAACATTGCCATTGCCAACACACTCATAGAAGTGGTCGCTTCATTGCGATACGCAATCCTCTTCACGACAACAAGGTAACAATCACGAAGGGGAATTGACACATGTATGTGCCTTTTTTTGGTTTTGTTTTTGCAGCCACAGTGCTGCATCAGAGGCCAGAAAAATTAGGCATATACACATGCCTGAAAAATTAGGTATTGGTGCAGCCGCTGCTGTAGCAGTGGCCAGAAAAATTGATGTTTTCCAGGCAGAAAGTGCACTAAAACATTGCGGCTTGAACCCTATTTGGTGGCGGATAAGTCACGCAAGTCATCCGGCATGCAGAGATAAAACACAGCAGCGTGTGGACCATTTTTAGCCCAAGGCAGCTCATTACATAGTTTAGGGCAAGGTTCCTGCTTGTTGTTATAGGGACAGAATTATATAGGAGATACTCTGCATATTACACCAGCACTGCATCTGTCCCCTGTGAGATACTGTGCATTACATAGTTTAGGGCAAGGTTCCTGCTTGTTGTTATAGGGACAGAATTATATAGGAGATACTCTGCATATTACACCAGCACTGCATCTGTCCCCTGTGAGATACTGTGCATTACATAGTTTAGGGCAAAGTTCCTGTGTGTTGTTATAAGGAGAGAATTATATAGGAGATACTCTGCATATTACACCAGCATTGCATATGTTCCTGTAACATACTATGCATTAGCTTCTGTAGAGAAAGGTTCCTGATTGTGCTTATAGGGAGAGAATTAGTTAGGAGTCAATCCTACTTCACAAATCTAATTGCACCAGAATAGTGTCCCATCATTGGTATCATTGGCAGGAATAGTGTTCAATCATTTGTGTCAGTGGGAGAAATAGTGCCCCATCATTGGTATCATTGGGAGGAATAGTACCCCATCATTTGTGTCAGTGGGAGATATAGTGCCCAATCATTGGTATCATTGGGAGAATAGTGTTTCATCATTTGTGTCAGTGGGAGAAATGGTGCCGCATCATTGGTATCAGTGGGAGGAATAGTGTCCCATCATTGGTATCATTGGGAGGAGTAGTGTCCCATCATTTGTGTCAGTGGGAGAAATAGTGCCGCATCATTGGTATCAGTGGGAGGAATAGTCTCCCATCATTGGTATCATTGGGAGGAATAGTGTCCCATCATTTGTGTCCATGGGAGAAATAGTGGCGCATCATTGGTATCAGTGGGAGGAATAGTCTCCCATCATTGGTATCATTGAGAGGAATAGTGTCCTATCATTTGTGTCAGTGGGAGAAATGGTGCCCCATCATTGGTATCATTGGGAGGAATAGTGCCCCATCATTTGTGTCAGTGGGAGAAATAGTGCCCCATCATTGGAATCAGTTGGAGGAATAGTGTCCCATCATTGTGGAAGGTTCCTGCTTGTCAAGATTATTTTATGTATTTTATGTTATTTAAAGTTATTTCCCTATCCATATTTGATTGCAGAGTATTTGCCATGCTCTTAACAACATTTTGCTGCCATTTGCAGCCCTCTAGCCCTTTCCCTTAGTTTTTTAGAGACATTTAAGTAGTCAAAAGTCTGAGTCCCCAGTGACTTCAATGGGGTTCAGGTCAAGTTCATGTCCTGAACCTGGACTTTTTTCCCGAAGTTCGGCCGAACCCGCCTGTAATGGTTACCACCATTTACGATTTCCCTTCCATCACCCACGACAGCTTATCTGACACTCCAACCATCCAACAGACCCGATCCATATGGATTTCCCCAGAATAAACAAAACAAGCTCCGTTCTCAGAGTCAAAATGTATATACGCTGGGTAGCGCTCAGCTTTATCTACAGTACAGCCATGTTACAGTTAAGGAACAATGAAACTCTCCACCCCCTCATCACACAGTGGGGCTTCAATACAGGTCTTAGATAGATGCTCTGGCACCGAACCTACAGGAGTTAATTACTACAGCTGACAAGTCGCATCTATTATCAATAGAATTCACACAAAACAGCATCACACAATTAGTTCCCCTCAATCCACATCTTAGACAGACTTTTCTGTCTCCGACAAAAAGGTATTTACACCTGATCATCAATGGGCTTTAAACAGTGTTATCACACAATGAAATGTCTTTCAGGAGCCAGCCTCAATTTACACCTCAACAGCCTGTTACACAGAGGAATGAAACATTGACTTTAACAGTTTGTAATATCTCAAGATATCCTGCAATACATGATTTATCAGTAATGTCCCATCTCATGTAACTTATAATTAATATTTCTCAGTCACCCTATGCCCAAAAGGGGCGCAGGGTGACCCTAGACCCAAGAGTTATTAGTGACGCTGGCACAGGAGTACCCCTCATCCTTCAAAAGTCTCTGGTTGTCACGGGTCATTCCGTTACACCGCCAAACCCGAACATCCAGGTGTCCGCTCAACTCTAGCTGCATCCTTTCTGACTTCCAATAATTCGGTAAAATTTCAGGCACTTTCTGCTTATACCGGGGGTCTAGTAGCGTGGCCACCCAGTACAGGTCGTTCTCCTTTAGCCTTTTTATACGAGGGTCCCTCAACAGGCACGACAACATGAAAGACCCCATTTGCACAAGGTTGGATGCCGAGCTACTCATGTCCCGTTCCTCGTCCTCACTGATCTCACTGAAGGTCTGTTCTTCCCCCCAGCCACGTACAACACCACGGGTACCAGATAGGTGACAACAAGCACCCTGGGATGCCTGCTGTGGTTGGTCTTCCTCCTCCTCCTCCTCAAAGCCACATTCCTCCTCTGACTCCTCTTCCTCAGACTCCTCTTCCATCGTTGCCGCAGGTCCAGCAAGCGATGCTGATAAGGCTGTTTCTGGTGGTGATGGTGACCACAACTCTTTCTCTTTACGCTCATCTATGGACTGATCAAGCACTCTTCACAGGCACGCTCCAGGAAGAAAATAAATGGGATGATGTCGCTGATGGTGCCTTCAGTGCAACTGACTAGGTTTGTCACCTCCTCAAAAGGACGCATAAGCCTACAGGCAACGTGGCAAAAAAATTCCCAGCTGCGCAGAGGCTGTCATAGCACCCCGGTCATACAAATACTCATTGACAGCCTTTTCTTGTTGGAGCAGGGGGTCGAACATTAGGAGTGTTGAATTCCAATGTGTCAGGCTGTCGCAAATCAAGCGCCTCACTGGCATGTTGTTTCGCCGCTGGATATCTGAAAAGTGTGCCATGGCCATGTAGGAATGCCTGAAATGGCCACACACCTTCCTGGCCTGCTTGAGGACGTCCTGTAAGTCTGGGTACTTATGCACAAAGTGTTGTAAATCAGATTCAACACATTAGCCATGCACGGCACATGTGTCAACTTGCGCAATATCAGTGCCGCCAACAAATTGCTTTTGTTGTCACACACCACTTTGCCGATCTCCAGTTGGTGCGGAATCAGCCACTGATCCAGCTGTGCGTTCAGGGCGGACAGGAGTGCTGGTCCGGTGTGACTCTCTGCTTTCAGGCAAGTCAACCACAAGACGGCGTGACACTGTTGTATCCGGGATGTGGAATAGCCCCTGGGGAGCTGGGGGGGTGCAGGTGATGTGGAGCAAGATGCAGCAGCAGAAGAGGACTCAGCTGAGGAGGTTATTGCAGAGGATGGAGTAGGAGAAGTAAAGGAGGTGTCAGAAGGCCTGCCTGCAAGTCGTGGCGGTGTCACCAACTCCTCTGCAGAGCCACGCATTACGTGCTTGGCAGCCGTCAGCAGGTTTACCCAATGCGCAGTGTAGGTCATATACCTGCCCTGACCGTGCTTTGCAGACCAGGTATCAGTGGTCAGATGGACCCTTGCCCCAACACTGTGTACCAGACATGCCATGACTTCCCTTTGCACAATAGAGTACAGGTTGGGGATTGCCTTTTGTGAAAATAAATTTTGGCCGGATACCTTCCACTGCAGTGTCCCAATAGCTATACATGTTTTGAAGGCCTCAGACTCCACCAGCTTGTATGTTAAAAGCTGGTGGGCTAAGAGTTCCGGCAAGCCAGCTGTCAGACGCCGGGCAAGGGGGTAACTCTGTGACATTGGCTTCTTACACTCAAACATGTCCTTGACAGATACCTGACTGTGGGCAGATGAGCAGGAACTGCTCAAGGTGAGAGACGGAGTGGCGGATGGTTAAAAGGGGGCAAGGAGGATAGCAGTGGTTGACGTGGCTGAAGATGCTGGACCAGAAGGAGGATGGTGGCTTTGAGCTTGTGTGCTGCTTGTACTCGCCATCATGTGTTGATCCCATAGGTGTTTGTGATGTGAGATCATGTGCCTTCGCAAAGCAGTTGTACCTAGGTGGGTGTTGGATTTCCAACGACTCAGTTTCTTTTGGCACAGGCTGCAAATGGCATCGCTGTTATCAGAGGCAGACACACAAACAAATGCCACACTGCTGAGCTTTGCAATGATGGCATTCTGGTGGTGGCAACAGCATGCATTGATTGGTGTGCTGTCTGGCTGACCCCGGGTGCCGATACATGCTGTCTGACTGTGCCACTAGCTCCTTGCGACGACCTCCCCATGCTACCAACTTGTCTCCTCCTCCTCTCTGTCTCCCCATCTGAACTTTCCCCCTGTTCTTCTTCTCTTTGCGCGGGCACCCACGTGACATCCATGGGCACATCGTCATCATCAACCGCTTCACTTGTATCTGACAACTCATCAAAGGAAGCAGCAGCAGGTACAACATCATCATCATCACACCATACGTCCATGTGTGTAATGCTGCCTGACTGAGACATATCCCTTTTATCTACATCCTCTGGCAATAATGGTTGTGCATCACTAATTTCTTTCAACTCATGTGTAAATAACTCCTCTGACAGATCAAGCGAAGCAGCTGTAATGCTAGTTTTGGTGGTGGCGCCAGTGGGGTGAGTGGTAACTTGAGAGGTGCCCGAAGCTGAGCTGGAGGAGGATGGTGTGTCAAGGTTCCGAGCAGAAGCTCTAGAAGATTGGGTGTCCTGTGTTAGCCAGTCAACTATGTCCTCAGAACTTTTCAAGTTCAGGGTACGTGGCATTATTCTAGGGCAAAAGGGAATCACAGCACCACGACCACGATGGCCCCTGCGGGTGGCCTGCCTCTGCCTGTCATTTTTGTTTAGTTGTACTATGCGTGCAAGCTACTGTTCCACCAGATATGAGTGGTGGCACTGGACAAGTGGGCACAGTATACGCTGTGAGCCTGACACACACACACGCTGCCTGGCAGGCAACTGAAATTAGAATTGTGTTTTTTTTATAAATGTTTTCTGCTGTGCCAACAGATATATGAGATGTGGCACTGGACAATTTTTAGGCAACTGCAATTTTATTACAGAGAAGAAAAAAAAAAGCAAACTGATGGAATAGCCCTTAAAAGGGCTTTTTGGGGTGCTGTCAGGACGCTGTCCTTACAGCAGAGATCAGATGAGTCTTTCAGGACTGGAGTGGACACTGAATATACTGGCCTAGCTATATCTTTCCCTATTAAATCAGCAGCAGCTACGCTGTCCCTTCTCTCACTAAGACTGCAGATTCAGAATAAATCTAAAATGGATGCTGTCCAGGAGGTGGGAGGGTCAGGGAGGGAGGGTATGCTGCTGATTGGCTGGAATGTGTCTGCTGACTGTGAGGTACAGGGTCAAAGTTTGCTCAATGATGATGAATAGGGGGCGGATCGAACATCGCATATGTTCACCCGCGGTGGCGAACGTGGACAAGCGATGTTCGCCGGGAACTGTTTGCTGGCGAACCGTTCTGTACATCTCTAATGGGGTGGTGGGACGATGCGGACGTGCTTCCCATCTATTGACCCTCCACAGTTGGGTAAGTCCCACCGCAGGGAAAACTGAAAACTGGGATGCCACATTCTGCCACTCCTGTGGCGTAGAAGGGAAATGTGGAGTCAAACAAGATATGAACTTTCCCCCTGTTCTTCTTCTCTTCAAGCGGGCACCCACGTGACATCCATGGACACATCGTCATCATCAACCGCTTCACTTGTATCTGACAACTCAGCAAAGGAAGCAGCAGCGGGTACAACATCATCATCATCACACTATACGTCCATGTGTGTAATGCTGCCTGACTGCCGTTCTGTACATCTCAAATGGGGTGGTGGGAGGATGCGGACATGCTTCCCATCTATTGACCCTCCACAGTTGGGAAAGTCCCACCGTAGGGCAAACTGGGATGCCACATTCTGCCACTCCTGTGGCGTAGAAGGGAACTGTGGAGTCAAACAAGATTTTTTTTTTATAATTTTACACATAACCTTTGCAAGCAGATTATAGACAAAAACATTCTTGGATAACATCAGTATAAAAACATTTTGGACAAAGTATTTTAAGACCAATAAAATGTTCAGTTAGCAGATTCTTCACCCCCTCAGATGGCCCATTTATATATTTTTAGGGGGGGTTTCTAGATGAGTTGGGGACCTCACACATCAAGCCTAGAGCACTCTGTCTGAATGTAATGGGAAAAAAATAAAACATTTGGAGACATTTTAGGGGGGGGGGGGGGGATTAGGGTAAAGCACTACAATAGAGCAGACAGAATACATTGGGGAGTGACTAGGCTAGGTGTTTGGGCACAGGATAGAATTCTGGAGAGGTTATAGTGAAGGGAAATATGCATGTAGGCCAAAAAAGGAGCATTAAATGCTTACAGCATGCACAGGGACAAAGCGGAGATTCACAGAATATTACAAACGTGAAAATTAGGGAATGAATAAAAAAAACAATACATTAGCAAACATTTAATACATATAATGTGATGTTAAAGGAGAAAACTTACCTTAATATAGTCCTCCTGCAGGACTTGTATTATGGCAGAACAGGTGTCTGGGATAATGAGGCCCAGAGCCTGGGGGGAGATGCCTGTTAAGAACTTAAGGTCCTGCAGGCTTCTCCCTGTCGCCAGGTAGTGCAACATGGTGACTAGTAGTGATGAGCGGAATACGCCATATTCGATTTTGCAATATTTCACAAATGAAAAATTTTGCGAAATTTCGCTAATGCGAATGCGAAATTTCGCTAATGCGAATGCGAAATTTCGCTAATGCGAATGCGAAATTGATTGCGCAATTCTCGTCAACACGCGAAAACGGAGATCATTTCCTGGATTACTAAACTAATATGCACTAAACACTAACTCTACTTACACAAACTTATATGACTAAACTAAAGCTAATTTTTTTTTGTTTTTGTTTTTTTTTATACACAAAACACAGAAGGGCAGAGAAAGTATTCGCGAATATTCGGCAACATAAAAGGATCGCCTCAGCTACTCGGCCCAGGGTCTGTAATCATACCAGCAATGCTTTTAGACGTCGATAGAGATCACTAGGATGTGATCTGTTTTAAAAATAAATTTGAAAATATACGAATATTCGCAATAGCGAATATTCACCGCGATATTCGATTTATTCGCGAATACTCGAATATGCAATATTCGTAACGAATATTCGCAATGCGAATATTCGTGAGCAACACTAGTGACTAGCCTCTGCTCAGCAGTGATGGCTTCCCGCATAACGGTGTCCTGTCTGGTGATATAGGGGGACACCAAAGCCACCAGATGCTAAAAAACAGGGTCCATCAACTGGAGAAAATTCCTGTAGTCATCAGGGTTATTCTCCTGGATCTCCTGCAGCAGAGGCATGTGACAGAACTGGTCACGCTCAAGCAACCAATTCTTGGTCCAGAAACTCCTCCTCACCCTGTTCATGGACTGGACTTGGGTTAAAGCATGAAGCCCAACACCAAGCACAGCACGAACTCAGAGACAAGAATGTACCCGCAACATGGCTAGAAAACGGTCGACCGGTCAGAACAAACTAAAAGAACGCACTGAAGAACAACACGGCCTATGAAGAATGACCTGAAAATCAGTAACGCGCGGACAAGAACGCACTGAAAAAACAGATACAAACTCACTACACGCACTGAAAAACAAAAACAAACCCACAAGCACAAACTGAACACCAGAAAACGATCTTTAAAGCAAGAAGACTGAAAAGCGCGATTCGTCTCTCACCAAAATTTTACTAAGAAGAGGATCAGCAAAAGCAGCCCAAAGGGTGGCGCTATTTGAAAGGAACGTCCCCTTTATAGTCCCGTCGTACGCATTGTACGTCACCGCGCTTTGGTCAGACGTTTTTTTTTCATGAACGTGTGTATGCAAGTCAGGCAGGAGAGGAATCACGTTATGAAAAACTACAGGTTTTTGAACATCAGGAAAAACGGTTGTGTGTAAGCGGCATCAGACTTCGATTATATCCTGCAGGTTTGGTGCACTTTCTGAATGCAGGAGTTTTGGTGTGCTTTCAGAAAGTGCACCAAACCTGCATGATATAATAAAAGTCTATGGAAAAGTGCAGCTAACCCAGGAAAGTCACAGATGCACTGTATCCGCGGTGCAGGTAAACCGCAGAACATCATTGTGAAAGCAGCCTTATAGGGTGGTCAGAACAGTAAAGCCCTGTACACACGATCGGATATCTGATGGAATCTAATCCGATTTATTTTTTTGTTGGATATCCGATGAAGCTGACTTTCATCAGTCTTGCCTACACACTATGGGCCAGATTCAGGTAGATGAGAGTATCTTTCCTCTGGAGTAACGCTTCTCATTTACGTTACTCTGAAGACCCTTTCAGCGCAAGTCCTGTAATTCACATAGCAGTTGCGCGTAAACTTGCGCCAGAGTAACGATAATGCGCTGGCGTAACCCGACGCAAGTGGAAGTGGGTGTGATCATATGTAAATGATGGGCGGAGCCCGGCGCAGAGGCTTACGTTCAGCGCATCATCCACGGAGCATGCGCAGTGAGTGCGGCTCCACTCGCCCCCTTGTGCGCATGCTCACAACTTCCGTCGGCACCACTTCCTGGGAAACGTCAGCGCAATGCGTTCCGCTGGGCGCTTAAAAGCGCTGGCGGAAACGCCATTCCGGCGCAAAAGTAGTTCCGTTTCCCCCCACCCCAGGGAAGATACTTTTGCTCTGTGATGGCTGCTCCCGCTACCCCCAGAGAGAGGAGGAACCTCAACTTTAATACCCAGGAGGTCTCTGTCATTATCTCGGCTATGGAGACGGAGAATGAATTTCTCCATGGCAAAAAAAGCCGGAAGACCAGCCGGGAGAGGAAGCAGGGCATCCTGGAGTCGATTGCTGCCAGGGTCAATGTCCTGGGCTACTCCACCCGGACTGCTGGGGACATACAAAAGAAAATAAATGACCTGCGGCGCAAGGTGAGGGACAAGGTGGCCTCCATCAGGAGGTATGAGAGGGGCACAGGTGGTGGTCCCCCATGTCCTGTCACCCTGACCGCAGAGGAGGAGGTGGTCGCTCGGTGCCTGGAGAGGGAGCAGGTGGAGGGGGTCGCAGGCTATGACTCCGTGGAGGAAGGCACAAGGACAGGTAAGTGTTTTATAATCCCCTATTTGTTGTTTTGCATTTGGGGGGGGGGGGACATGTGCCAAGTGTGTGGGACCACCAACATGTGTCTGCTTTGTGTCATCCACAGATGACGGAGCTGGGCCATCATCTGTCAGCGTGCATTCCACCCCATCCCCCCCACGCCATCGTGTGCCCGAGCCACTGGGTGGTGAAGAGGTTGTGGAGGAGGAGAGTGGCCACACCACACCTGCCGAGGTGGTTGTGGAAGATCCTGCTGTGGCAGAGCAGGACTTTTCTTTGGTTTTGTCTGTCTCCTCCCCTTCTCCTGGCCCGTCTGTCGTCCCCTCCCCCATCCTTGGAAGCCCCTCAAGGGCGACTCCTTCCACCCGAGGACATACATCTTCTGGCCCCAGGAAGGCGACCCAGAAGACCAGGGGGGTGTCTGATGGTGTCCAGGACCAGTTGGCAAGGGATCACGCCAGACAGACAGAACAAATGGGGGCCATAGCGGACCACTTGCAGAAAGTGTCGGACAGCCTGGGCTCCGTTGCCAACCTCAGCAACGCAGTGCAGGATGTCAGCTCTAATTGCGCTGCAGTGGTCACCACTTTGGGGGAGGTGCAGGGGGATATCCAGCACCTCACTGCAGCCGTCCAGGCCAACACTGCTGCCATCCATGGGAACAGTGCTGCCATCCGGGAGCAGGGGAGGCTGAGTCGGCGGGCCCAGCATTACCAGATGACCCGTCAGCTCCGGATGCAGGCCCAGACCAACAGTTATCTTGGACGGATAGCCAGGGCCTTGGAGGGCACGCAGGCCACACCTGCCAGGAGTGGCCCACCTGGGGATCAGCCACCTCCAGATGCCCCCCCACCCCCACCCACTCCATCCAGGCAGCTGCGGAGCCAGAGAGGGGCCCCCAGAAGAAGCCCCCGGCATCCCCGATGAGGCCTTTTTTTTGTGGCTGGTTTTATATTATTATTTTTCACATACTCAGGTCATGAGTTTATTTTTTATTTTTCTCAGGTTATGAGATTATTTTTCTTTTATTGATCAGGATATGATCTTTCTAATTTATTTTTGTACTGCACACGGTCAGGAGTGCAGGGGACAGTGTGAATGGTGTGTGAATGTGAGAGGGTGGCACTCCTGAAAGTAAGGGGTGTCACCCTCGGCCGTGGTGGTGAAGTTAACCCCACGGCTGAATGAATGATGTGTGAAAGGTGTGTGAATGGACAGTGACATCATTGGGGCCTTGACGCTGGCGTTACTGCTCCCAACTCCTACATGCTGGACTTGGGCTAATCCAATGCGATGTGCATGTGGTGTGTGTGATCTAGGGACATCAGTGGTGTACACGCGTGCATTGTCTGTGTAATTAATGTTTTGGTTTAGTGTCCAAAGATGCCTACGGCGAGGACCCTCCTGACTGCTCTTCCATCAGCAGACTGGGTGTCCTCTGGCAGGGGGGGACTGTGTGGGTCGGGGGTCAGGTCATCACGTATGTCAATATGCAGGCCTTTTTTCATAGCAAAGTTATGTAGTATGCAACATGCACCGATGATCTGACACACAAAGGTAGGGGAATACAATAGGGCCCCCCCAGACTTATCCAGGCAGCGGAAACGGGACTTCAGGAGCCCAAATGTTTGCTCCACCACTGCACGGGTTTTGATGTGTGCTTCATTGTATTTTCTCTCTCCTCTGGTTTGGGGGTTCCGGAAAGGAGTCATTAGATGGGGTCCCAGTGCATATGCAGAGTCACCTGTAAGGGAAAAGACAGGAGAATGTTAGTCATGCATGTGCGATTTCTGTTGTGCATGACGGGAGGGGATAGTCATGCCTGACTCCCATGTCACTCACCAACCAGCCAGCTGTCCCCATACATGTTCTGGTTAAATTCTGCTGGGATGGGACTCTGACGGTATATGAAACTGTCATGGCTGGACCCGGGGTGTTTGGCACGGACGTGCCATATGAGGCGTTGGGCATCGGCTATCACCTGTACGTTGATGGAATGCCAATGCTTCCGATTGCGGTATATGTGCTCTGTGGCACTGGGGGGCTGTAGGGCCACATGTGTGCAATCAATGGCCCCCACAGTGCGTGGGAATCTGGCAATGTTGTAGAAATCTGTCATTGCCTTCAGCCGCAGCTCCTCAGTGGTGGGTCTGATGAACTGGTTGGACATGCGTCTGAGGATTGCAGGGACAACCTGGTGCACACATCTACTCATGGAGGACTGTGACATCCCAGCCACCACTCCACTTGTACGCTGGAATGATCCACTTGCAAGGAAATGGAGTGTTGCCAGGACCTTCACCAGTGGCTGCACTGCTTGTGATCGGTGTGTTGGGCTGGTGATGTCATCCTGCAGGGTTGTGGTTAGTTCAAGTATTGCAACAGGGCTGAATCTGAAGAGGCGATACACCTCCTCATCCCCCATGCCAAAGAGGTTCATACGTGTGCGGTATATCCTCTCACGTGGCCGCCTTCTTGGTTCCAGGGGACCCATCAGTAGTTCTAGGACCACGAGTGCCCCTGGCATGTTGGCACACAGAGGTGTTGTCCTTGCAAGTGGGGGTGCTCAGCTAGCTCCTATCGTCGGTAACGCTGCTGTAGCTGCTCTCCTGCTGACCTGTGACCGTCTGGAGTAAAGATAAAGCAGCCTTTTGTAGAAATAACTTTGCGCCGGACGGATCAGATACGCGCGGCGCATGTAGCCAGCGTATGGTGCTAATCCGTTCGTGAATTGGGAAAAATCCCTCATTTGCATATTTGCAGGGGAAATCAATAGGCGCGACTGATGCGCCCAGCGAAATTAAGCGCTGACGATACTCTGGCGTCGGAACGTTCCGCCGGTCGCAAATGACCCATTACTGGGCGCATCTAGTTTGGTGGGTACGGGCACATAGAAACGACGGCGCATCATCACAGTTACGCGGCGCATATCGAAATACTCCAGCGCAAGTGTTCCTGAATCTGGCCCAATGGGCCAGATTCAGGTAGAGTTACTCTGGAGTATCAGTGATACTCCAGCATAACTCTCACTTTGAGCCGGCGTTTCTGTTTTCAGTAAGCAGAAAACAAGAAACGCCGGGTTGGAGTTCCTATACGAGCGGCGTAATTGTATTTCGCCGTCGTATCGGAACTGCATTTTTAAAAATGGCGCTGGGGGCGTTCCCACTGATTAACGCAGAGAATATGTTAATCAGCGAGAATCGGCAATTCATGCTCGTATTCGGGCCCTACGCAGTGACTTTCCGACGTTTCCGTAAGAGATACGCGGCGTAAAGGTAAAGTAGCCCCCTAGTGGAGTATCCTATGTTGAGTATGGCCGTCGTCATCGCGTCGAAAAAAAAAAAATTGGAGTCGTTTGCGTAAAACATCCGTGAATGGGGATTGACGTCATTGACGTTTACTGACAGAATTTGGAGCATGCGCACTGACAGTCGACGCATGCGCAGTACGTTCGCCGCGGGATCGCGCCTAGTTATAATAATACACGCCACCTACCCGCCCAATTTGAATAACGCCGGCTCATTTTCGGCAACTTTAGGAGCAAGTGCTTTGTGAATAACAGTACATGCTCCTAAAGTTTCGGCGGAGTAACGTAAATGAGAAACGTTACTCCTCCATAAAGAAGTGCACATCTACCTGAATCTGGCCTATCAGACTAAATTCCGACCGTGGCAAAACACGGTTACGTACAACACTACGACGATTGTGTGTACACGGCTTAAGGGTTAATTTACAGTTGTACTTGGAGTCTCTAGTACAGTGGTTCTCAACCTTCTAGTGCCGTGACCCCTTGATAAAATTTCCCAAGTTGTGGGGACCCCTAACAATAAAATTATTTTCATAGCATGAGTTGAAAGCACCCAAGGCAAGACAAGTAATTTGTGCCCCTAACCCGCAGATATATAGCGCTCCCCGAGTCCCTTCCACTCGTAAACTATTAAAACCCCTTATGGTACATTTTAGGATGTACCACCCTTCCTCTTCGTTCTCTTTTCCCTTTCATCTCTCTCTATCCTAATTCCTTTTTTCCCCCCATATTTCCCTCCAACTGTCTTTCTTGCTCTTTATTTTTTTCCTTTCTCTACCTTTTTCTTTGTTCTTCCCCTCTTATCCCCCTTCCTAGAAGAGTAGTACGGGCTTCAGGAACAGCCTAGGATCTGGTGACCCCTGGCAAATCATCATTTGACCCCCAAGGGGGTCCCGACCCCCAGGTTGAGAACCACTGCTCTAGTAGATTGTGTTGGAAAAGGTATTGGGGGAAAACAGGAAAAGGGACTCGGGGTGTGCCGTAGTCACATGGTCAGTATGCCTAAAGGGGCATACCCAAGTGTAGATAAAAGAAGGAAAGGAAAAATAAATAAGGGGAACGGGCGGGTGGGATACGAGAGGAAAAGCCTGACTCCTCCGACAATACCTTCTCATTTGTACTTTTGTCTATAGTAGATAATGTTAGAAAAGCTAGGAAAAAAAGCCAGCCTTCTCATTTGTAGTTTGAGGGTGGTAAAACCCTATAGTTAAGATGTGTTTTACCACCTCCACACTAATTGCAATTCCTTTAGCTGCGGTAGCCAGGAGTGTACACATGTCGTACCAGCAGCCGCGTTATATGCCCTGTCATAGTTGATGGGTATAGCACTTGCCAATCGTGACCCATTTGCTCTGCAAATGAACTGCGACCTTGTGCAGTACAGCAAAAAAGGGGCTAAAGCAGACAGCATTGTGTCGCATTCTCACCACCTGATTTAACCCCTTTGGACCCTGCAGAAGCATGCAGTTGTGGGACGCTTGCAGAATGGTTCTATTTACTTAAATAAACAGGCAGTATTACCCACCAAAGCAGCAGGGGGTTTAATTCCTGCTGCAGCAGCTGAAGGGTATGGTAAAGCCTCAACTCAACCTCAGGGTTCTACCATTACCCAAGTTTATGTGTGAATAAGCCCTAAGGGTGACACGCTGATAAATGCAACTAAGGGCTCATTCACAAATGCAGCAGGCACTGCTACTCCTCTGAAAAGCGATCTGAATGTGTTTGACAGGTGGTAAAAAGGGGATATGTTGCTGTGCAATGCATGCAATTGCAACGCAGTAGTATGGCAATTAGAGGTGACACTGTGCTCAGAGATCTTTGACTTCTCCCATGTTGTTGAGGTAGGTCTCTACCCAGGGGCGTATAAATAAGGGGATCCTATTGGCAGATCCTATTTCTGGCACCCTCCCCCCTGACAAAATTGCAGCGCACGAAACGTGTTACTTAAAAAGGAGCAGTAGCTTCTTTTGAGCGACAGTGTGTGATTTGCTACGACTGCAGCTCAATTTAAGAAGGTTAGATAATTATAGTGGCAGGTTAGGGCAGTATAGGGTATTATGATGGCAGGCTAGGACTGTATAAGGTATTAAGTTGGCAGGTCAGGGCAGTATAGGGTATTATGGTGGGAGGTTAGGGCTGTATAGGGTATTACAGGGGCTGGTTAGGGCAGTAAAGGGTATTATAGGGGCATGTTAGGGCTGTAGAAGGTACTATGGTGGAAGGTCAGGCCGTATAGGGTAATATAGGGGCAGGTTAGGGCTTTATAGGGCATTATAGGGGCAGGTTAGGGCATTATAGGGGCAGATTAGGGCTGTATAGGGTTTTATAGAGGCAGGTAAGGGCATTATAGGGGCATATTAGGGCCATATGGGGTGGCAGGCTAGGGCAGTATAGGGTATTATGGTGGCAGACTAGGGCTGTATAAGGTATTATGTTGGCAGGTCAGGGCAGTATATGGTATTATGGTGGCAGGTTAGGGCTGTATGGGGTATTAAATGGTAAGGTTAGGGCTTTATATGGCATTATAGGGGCAGGCTAGGGCATTATATGGTCAGATTAGGGCTGTATATAGGGTCAGGTTAAGGTAGTATAAGGTCAGGGCAACATAGGGAATTATAGGGGTAGGTTAGAGCTGTATAGGGTATTATAGGGTATTATAGGGGCAGTTTAGAGCAATATAGGGTATTTTAGGGGCAGATTGAAGCTGTATCAGGTATTATAAGGGCAGGTTCGGGCAGTATAGGGTAATATAGGGGCAGGTTAGGTTATGGCAGTATAGGGGCAAGTTAGGGCTGTATAGGGCATTATAGGGGCAGGTTAGGGTAGTATAAGGGCAGGTTAGGGCTGTATAGGGTATTATAGGGGCAGGTTAGGGCAGTATAGGGTATTATAAGGGCAGTTTAGATCAGTATAGGGTATTATAGGGGCAGGTTAGGGCTGTATCACATATTATAAGGGCAGGTTAGAGCAGTATAGGGTATAATATGGGCAGGTTAGGGCTGTGTAGGGCATTATAGGGGCAGGTTATGGTAGTATAGGGTATTATAGGGGCAGGTTAGGGTAGTATAGGGTATTATGGTGGCAGGTCAGGGCAGTATAGGGTGTTATTGGGGCAGGTTAGGGTAGTATAGGGTATTATAGGGGCAGGTTAGGGCAGTATAGGGTATTATAGGGGCAGGTTAGGACTGTAGAAAGTATTATGGTGGCAAGTCAGGGCAATGTAGATTATTATTGGGGCAGGTTAGGGTAGTGTAGGGTATTATTGGGGCAGTATAGGGTATTATAGGCTCAGGTTAGAGCTGCAGATGCAGACACTTGTAACTCCTGTGTTCACTCCTCTTTCTCCTCCAGGATCAGCTAGTGAACAAGTCTTTGGGAGGAGTGGAGGAGGTTTCCACACCCCCAGCTCCGCCCAGCTAGCTCGGGACTCAGGAGAAATTGAAGATTGTTGTCGGACAGCCTGCCTGATTGGATGACTGGGGAAACAGTCCCCCTCCTCCGCACCACTGGGCTCCCTGCCAACACTATGCACTTCTGATGCTTACAAAGCTGGAAAAGTGTGGGGGCGCCCCTCTGCTATCTCATCACACACTGCACACCTCCGGACTGACACCCCAATGTGCGGCACCCGGGGCAGACCGCTACCCCCCACCCCCCCTCTTGGTACGCCACTGTCTCAACCTCTTTACAGTTGCCTATCCCTGGTTTAATGTCTCACAGATTAGGGCACTATGATTAGGGGATTATGATTAGGGGACTATGAGGCAGGGTTCTAATCAGTCTAAGGCCATGAGGCAAATCTCTATTTAATTTAGCGTCACTTCCTTTACTGAATGCAATGCTCCGATCGCTGATGGATCATGATGCGGCTGCAAGCTTACCCGCCTGAGTACTCTCCCCTCTGCTCTCTGCTCCTCCCGCCCTCCGCTTGCCGACTCCGCCCGCTGATTTCTCCCATCTAAGGTATCGGCAAAGGCATCGGGAGCATTTGCGCGAGTACAAGTACTCCCGCAAATGCTCGGTATAGGTCCCGATACCGATACTAGTATCGGTATCGGGACAACCCTACTCCAAACTATTCCAAATTAATTCCTGATGTACAAGCGAATAGTTTCTGCATGCACGGATAAAGGACTGGTATAGATATTGAGGGGGGGCCCCAATTTTTTTTATGTGGGGTCCCCCCTTTAAATCCAATCCAGATTTGAAGGGTCTATTATAGATTTTTTTTAGAATCTCATTTTTTTTGTTTTGTTTCTTGCATGAGATCTCCTTCAGAATTTCATACTAAACCCTTATGCAAGGTCATGCCTTTTTCATATAGTGCATGTGGCCTGCATCCTCTCCTTTTTCTGTCAATCCAGGCTGCATGCCTAGACTAGGAACTGATATGGTATTTGAGTAGAACCCAATGTAAAAAAAAAAAAAAATGTCAAGTCCTACTTCAAATCCATACTAGACCCTTAACTGAAGAATAAACGGTGAGGCAGCAAGCATGTGATGATGAACACACACAGCCGGCACAAGTGCCCCCACAGCACACAGCTTGCTATGTGGTGCTCAGAGAGGAGGAGGAGGAGCAGCGGGCAATGGTGGAGAACACCATTGTGCAGAGCAGATAAGTATAACATGTTAATTTTTAAAAAAAAGAGCTCTTTCAAATCGCTTTAAGAACAATATCACATAAATTGGGATGCTCACTTGAATCAGGGGCTAAAAGAAGTCATCTCCAAACCGGATGAATAAATTGATGACAAGACAGAAAGGCTCAACGGGCAACCGCCAACCAGTTTCCTGTGACTAAATGAGTGTGCACTGGTGATTACAACTGTGCTCAAGTGGTGTAACCTAATATTGTCTTCTTACGCTGTTATCTCCCAGGAACATTTGATCAGTGACCACTTGTTTTCTTACTTTATATATATCTCAAAAATCCGGATGATTTAATGGTCTTTGTTTCCCCATTTACTAATCATATACTAGTGCAAGAAACATGCATGTCTAAAGGTAAACCACCCCAGAATCTGCAAATTTAGTAACTTAAAGGGAGAACTCGCCACGAATCACCAAAAGAAAGGGATACTCACCACTGACAATCAATGTAAGGGGCATACACCATTAGCCACTCTGAACAGGCCCTACCCCTGACATATGTCTAACAACTTTAAATAAAAGAATAGGTGTGTCAGACTCTAAAGAATATTCCACAAAAGTTTACAAAGATAGACAATGGGGTAGATTCACATAGAAATGCCTATCTATAGGCATGCCTAGCGTATGCCTTTTAAACTTCAGGCAAGTGCTTTATTCTCAAAGCACTTGCCTGTAAAGTTGAGGCGGCGTAGCGTAAAAGAGTCGGCCGAATTCAAATTCGGCGGGTAGGGGGCGTGTATCATTTAAAAGAAACGCGTCTCCGCGCCGAACGAACTGCGCATGCGCCGGCCGTGATTGGTTCCCAGTGCGCATGCTCCAAATCTCAATGTCAATTCGACGTGTAAACGACGTGAACGGCACTTCCGCAAAACCTTATTCGCGAACGTTTTACGTAAACGACGTAAACGACGGGAAAAAAAGCGTCGGCACGTCGTCCATACTTAACATTGCCTGCGCCTCATATAGCAGGCATAACATTACGACGGTACTACGCTAACGCAAACAACGTAATTGAATAGCGCCGGCCGGGCGTACGTTCGGAAATCGGCGTATAGGCTCATTTACATATTTTAGACGGGAATGCCACCTAGCGGCCAGCCTAAAATATGAAATTAAGATTAGACAGCGTAATAGATTTACGCATGTCTGATCTAAGGAACATCTATGCTTAACTAATTTTATGAATCAATGGCATAGATTAGGCACTTAAAACGCAGAGATAAGCCGGCTTATCTGGAGATAAGCTGGATTATCTCCTACCTGAATCTACCCCAATGTGTTTTGGGGGATCCACACTGCTTCCTTTTTCAAAACGAAAACAAATTGAAACAGTTCCTAACTACATAAAATATATACTGTACACTTGGTAGTATGATAAACATTAATTTACAGATCAAAATTACAGTATGAACATTTGTGTCATCTGCAATCGTAAATGATTTATGATCATACCAGGATAAATATTTGTAGTCTGGATGACCATATAAATGAATTTGATGGTAAAATGATGTAGCCATGGCCCGACTCCTAGAGGTCTAATGGTTACCTCCAGAGTCAGGGAGAGCTGACATCATTCTTTGTAGAGTGTGTTACTAGGCATAGTGGGTGTAATGCAAGATGGAAGGATTGGGCACAAGGAACTTTTTGAATGTGAACAAAAGAGATTTACTGTCTCTTAACAAGAACTGGGGAAGAGAGGGTTAGGGCCTGAACACCCTCAAGCAGATGCAATAGCAATCTTCAGTCTCTGAGACAAAATAGGCAGACAGCTATACAGGTTGAGGGACTTTAAGATGGTTGCAGCACTGTATTTATAGAACTGCTGTCTCATATGGCAACTGAACTTGTAGATCGACAACACAGATCTGTACACATACCAAACTTGGTTTCCAAATTGTGTAGGACCTAGTCCCCATCTCACAGCCTCCCACTGTAGCTTCCAGTTTTCTCACCAGAACTCCAGATCCCAGCTGCCAGCTGGATCCCCTGAACTGTTCCACAGCTAGCCTGCTGTATACTCCAAGCATCACCCACCTATGCTAACCCTCTGGGTCCCTGGCTTGGCTTTCAGCTAACTCTTCTAAATCGTCTTTAAGTTTCACCCACGCTCACCACCTGGGACCCTGACTCGAACGCTGAAGCTTTCCCAACTTGTTCACTGTCCCTGACTAGTGAAAAAGGCTGCTCTAGTACTTCTTAAGACTTTACAAACCTAGCATCTGATAATGGGAGTTTTATCCCTTACTGGCATCAATGTCCCCTTTATCTCTGACCTCTGGTTCTCACTTGCCTCTGGTAACAGGAGTGGTGGTCCCATGTGGCAACTGCTTCTCCTTCACCTCTGGCATGAATGGATATCAATATCATTGGGGCCTTGGCATGGCGTTGCTGCTCCCAAGTTCCGTGTGGTGGACTTGGGCTAATCCAATGTGAGGTGGATGTGGTGTGTGTGATCTAGGGACCACAGTGGTGTGAATGCGTGCATTGTCCGTGTGCCATGCTGAATGTGTGTGTGTTTAACGTACAAATATACGTTCCACGAGGCAACTCCTGACTGCTGTTCCTTCAGCAGACGGGGTAGCCTCAGGCAGGGGGGACTGTGTGGTTGGGGGGTCAGGTTATCACATATGTCAATCTCCAGGCCCTTTCTCATGGCATAGTTGTGCAGCACACAACATGCACCGATGATCTGGCACACAAAGTTTGGGGAATACAACAGGGCCCCCCCAGACTTATTCATGCATCGGAAACGGGACTTCAGGATGCCAAATGTGCGCTCCACCACTGCACGGGTGTGTATGTGTGCTTCATTGTATCTTTTCTCTCCTCTGGTTTGGGGATTCTGGTATGGAGTCAGGAGATGGGGCCCAAGTGCATATGCCGAGTCACCTAGAAGGGAAAACACAGGAGGATGTTAGTGTATGTGCCCCTCGTGATGTCTGCATCATGGGGTCGGACAGTCATGCCTGACTCCCATGTCACTCACCAACCAGCCAGCTGTCCCCATACACGTTCTGTTCGAATTCCGTTTAGATGGTGCTTTGACGGTATATTTAGCTGTCGTGGCTGGCCCCTGGGTGTTTGGCACGGATGTGCCATATGAGGCATTGGGTATATGTGCTCTGTGGCACAGGGGCCACAATGGCCCGATGGTGCGTGGGAATCTGGCAATTCTGTAGAAATCTTGCATTGCCTTCTGCCGCAGATGCTCATGGGTGGGTTTGATGATGTGGTGTGACATGCATGTGAGGATTGCAGGGATCCACTGGCGGGGATCCACTGGCAAGGTAATCGAGTGTTGCCAGTACCTTGACCAGTGGCTGCACTGCATGTGAGCGTCCCGTCTGGCTGGTGATTTCATCATGCAGGGCTGTGGCTAATTCCAGGATGGCATCAGGGCTGAATCTGAAGATGCGATACACCTCCGATTGCCCAATGCTGTTCATGCGCGTTCGGTATATCCTCTCCCGTGCCTGGGGATGCAGTAGTGCTATGACCATGGCTGCCCCTGGCATGTTGGCATACAGATGTGTTGTCCTGCAAGTGTGGTTACTCAGCTCGTCCATAGCGGTGCTGCTGCTCTCCAGCTGACCTGTGCACGTCTGTTGCTGAGTTACACCTGCTTTATGGGGAATAACTTTGCGCGTAGCCAGCATCGGGCGCACGTACGTCCGTGAATTGCCGTATCTCCCTCATTTGAATATTTGAATAGAAAATCAATGGGAAAGCCACATGCGTCCAGCGTAAATATGCGCCCACTCTACGCCGGCATAGGCAAGTTACGTTGGTGGGATGAAGTCAGTTTTTAGGCGTATCTATGTTTGTGGGTACGGCGCACAGATACGGTGGCGCATATTTGTACTTACTGGAGATACGTCGGCGTAAGTGCTTTGTGAATCCGGGCTATTGTTTCCAGGACTCCCACTATGAAAGCTGGTCTATTGGTAGTGGAGAATCCCAATCTTTAATAGTCTCTGAGACTATTAAACTCTGTCTAAGTAGGGATTTACCTTGTATGGTGATGGGAGCTATGAATCCCAATGGATCGTATAGACTGTCCACCACTAACAGAACACCATGTTTGGTGAATGGCTTGTCTGCAGAGCTGACTTGAAAGCCGAAGGTATCAGACTTTTACGGACAGGTGGTATGTCCATTCCCAGATTTAAAGTGGAGCTCCGGCCACAATTACACTTTTTAAATATAAAAAAAAAGCAATGTCCCACCGCACAAAAACCCCCATCACAGCAAATGTCCCACCACTCATAGTCCCCATCACAGCAAATGTCCCACCGCACATTGTCCCCTATCACAGCAAATGTCCCACCGCACATTGTCCCCCATGACAGCACATGTCCCACCTCACATTGTGCCCCATCACAGCACATGTCCCACTGCACATTGTCCCACAGCACATGTCCCACCGCACATTGCCATCATCACGCTGCCGCTGTCACTGCGCCCATCACACTGCCGCTGTCACTGTGCCCATCACAATGCCGCTGTCACTGCGCCCATCACACTGCCGCTGTCACTGCGCCCATCACACTGCCGCTGTAACTGCGCCCATCACACTGCCGCTGTCACTGCGCCCATCACACTGCCGCTGTCACTGCGCCCATAAAACTGCCGCTCTCACTGCGCCCATCACACTGCTGCTTTTGACCCTCAGGATTATCCACAACACTTACCGCTCTCAAATAGTTTATCCTCCCCGGGGATGTTACTCCTTTGGACGCTAGGTAAACACTGGCAAAGAATGCCAGTTTTCCCTTATTTAAAATGGCGCTGGGCGTCTCTGCGATGCTACGGCCCACAGCCTCCTGGGATTGATGACAATCATCTCCCAGGAGGCATAGCGGTCCTTAGATGACACGCTGAGGCCGCTGGAGTCGCTGCGGCCACGGCCGGAACAACAACTAAATTATAAATTTAACAGTGAGTTTTTTACCAATTTTTTTTTTATATAACAAACCTATTTAAGGAGACAGAACTACAGGGGATGAAGCTAGGTAGTCAATGAGGGTGGAACTCCACTTTAAGTCTTTAAATCCTGTGGCATGATCGCCAGGTTGAAAGGCTTTCATAACAGCAACACTATTTGAGGCTATGAAACATTTTTTCTATTTCAGCAGTTATGGCAAATGGCTCTCTTCTAAACCTCATAAGTACACCTACAAGGTTGTTGGTTAGGTTCAGAACAGTGAGAAGAACATCGTTTATGGATACGCCTTGATGCTTGGCACTGGAATCAAATACTTACCTGATTTGCTTTGGCTGATACACTCCGAAGAAAGGCAAGTATCAGCACTCATCATGTCTTTGAAGCGGTGGAGCTGGTTCAGCGTGATCATTGTCAAAGATCCTTTTCATAAAGGTGATGAAATGGTCCTTCATTTCAAGCCTGTTCTTTAGTGTTCGCTGAAGTGAGTTGAATCTGGATAGAGCCTGTTCACGATTGGTTGGGAGTTTAGCCCTTGTAGCCCAAAGAGGTAATGGTGCAACCCAGCTGTTAGACTCATCCTGGGAGAATTCTTTGGCCATTATTTTGATGAACTCTCTGGGCCAGATTCTCATATCTGGCGGCGTAGCGTATGCTATTTACACTACGCCGTCGCAACTTACAGGAGCAAGTGCCGTATTCTCCAAGCACTTGCTCCGTAATTTGCGGCAGCGTAATGTAAATGGCCCGGCGTGTCCCCACGTAATTCACAGGGGGCGGCTTGTATTTAAATTAAGTGTGCCCCCGTGCCGAACGAACTGCGCATGCGCCGGCCGTAAACGTAGCCCAGTGCGCATGCTCCATAGTACGCCTCAAATATATTGGTTTCGACGTCTACATAATTAACGCACAGCCCTATTCGCGATGAGTTACGTAAACGACGGAAAAACACGACGCTGTCCCGACGTCCATACTTAACATGGCTTACGCCGGACCTACGCAAGGTTACCCCTCATATAGCAGGGGTAACCTTACGTTTACGCAAACGACGTAAACTACGACGACGGCGCGCAAATACGTTCGGGAATCGGCGTATCAGACTAATTTGCATATTCAACGCAGAAATCGATAGGAACGCCACCGAGCGGCCAGCGTAACATTTCAACTTAGATCCGACGGTGTAAGTGACTTACACAAGTCGGATCTAAGCAAAATCTATGCATAACTGATTAGAAGAATCAGTCGCATAGATACCCAGCAAAAAAAACAGAGATACGACGGCGTATATGGAGATACGCCGTCGTATCTCATATGAGAATCTGGCCCTCTGTCTTCAACTGACAAGGCTATTTTGTTGTCATCGCTTGTAGTACAAAACACTGTGGTACCTATGTTGTCATCACAAAGGTTAGGAGTGACATTAGATACTTGGATGATGTCAAGAGGCTTCTCTTTTACTTCATAATGGTGAGGGCACTGTTTGAATTTGGATGCATGTCCATTTCCTAACGTGTACGTTTTGAGGGAGTGAAACTCTGATGACATACGCATTCCATACAAGCATATATCGCCCACGATTACCCAGTCTAGATCAAGTTTTTGTGCGTAAGGGCATTATCAGGTCCATTGCACTGCTTGCTTACTTTATGTACTCTGAAGCCGTGTACACACGGCAGAGAACCTCGACGGGCAGAACACATCGTTCCGCCCGTCGAGGTTCTCTGCCGGCCGTC
The DNA here is from genome assembly GCA_029574335.1 of Rana kukunoris. Classification (NCBI taxonomy): domain Eukaryota; kingdom Metazoa; phylum Chordata; class Amphibia; order Anura; family Ranidae; genus Rana; species Rana kukunoris. The sequence continues at coordinate 33,478,139 of CM056059.1, read as the reverse complement.
GAAATCGGCGACCTGCCCGTCGGGAATGGCAACCAGCCATTCATCCAGGCGGGCCGTCGAGCAAAAAGAGAGCGTGCTCTCTTTTCGCTCGACGGGATTCCCGACGGGCGGGGCGAGCCAAAAGCGTACACACGGCCGAGGTCCTCGCTGGAATGCAGCTTCCAGCGAGGTTCTCGCTGGTTTCCAGCGAGAACCTCGGTCGTGTGTACGCCGCCTCAGAATGTCTCTTCCTAGCAAGATCAAGATTTCAGCTTTCATGTCCATTGCAGGAATCTCATTAGCATGGTGCCTTAAGTGAGGATGATGATATGCATATGGAGTAGGAATTTCCTTTCTTTCGTCTGGTATCTGGTCACACTCAACTCAACTTATTGATATGAGAGACCATGAACCCATTGGCCCTTTTGCTGAAGGTCTCTTCATGACCAGAACAGGTTCTGAGAGTATACGGTGATGCATGTCCATCTATACCAAAGATCTCAAAGAATTTAGGCTTAACCAGGGATCTGTTGCTCTGTTCATCTATTATGACATACATCCTAATAGCTTCCTCAGGTTGGCCCTTTGGGTATACCTTAACTAGGCATATCTTAGCATAGCATTTGTGATGTAAGCCTTCTCCACAGACTTCTGTGCATGTAGAGGAAACATTAGCTGTGGAGCATGACCTTGTTGCCACCCGCCATGATTTTAGACAGGGCTGGAGATATCAAGCACAGCACCTGTAGCATATTCCAAGTTTCTGAAGAATCTCTCTGCGCTCTTGTAAGGTCTTCGCCCTAAGCTCACAACATTTCTTTAAGTGGTGAGGCTTCTTGTGAATAGGGCACTGACAATTAGCTTTAAGACTGGGATGCCATTGAAGTTCATGTGTGTGTAAAAGCAGGTGTCTCAATACTTTAAAAAATAAGGTGTATATGTTCTGTATTTCTAAAAAATGTCCCACTCCCTCCTTGTACCTACTGGCTAACTTGTACAAAACAGATCTGTATATTTAATTATTTTTAATCTGCTATGGTCTGGTCATGTGATCCCACAGGTGCAGCTCCCCTGTGGCAGCTACTGCAGGAGAAGAGGGAGCGCTGACAACAGGTGGGCTATGGAAGCATATGGGTGGTATAACAGCTCAGCACACTCTCTTACACAGAGCTACAGGATCACATAACCAACCAGCAGCAGCTTGAAAGTAGGTAAGTATAAATACATTTTCAAGCAGGTTAGAATATACAGTACATAGTTAGGGTTTTCTTCCACTTTAACTGCTATTAGACAGCAGGTCCAGGTCTTAAGCCTCTAATAAGTATCTAGTAGAGTTTGACTTGCAATGCTGCTCCTTTCCCTGCCATACAAGCTGACAGATTCCCACATTCACACAAGCAATACAGATGGGAAAATAATTTCCCCCGCCACACTACCACACTATTCTATTCTGACCCCCCTCCCCGGTCACAATATACAAATCAGTGCTGCAGCCATTGGCTGCATGCACTGATCGAAAACTTTTTTTGAGCAGGACTAAATGACAGAAGCTGGTCTAATGACAAAGGAATATACAAAAACCAAATGTTTCCCAATTTCTGCTCAACCAGCCACATTTCCATACCTGAATTACCTGCTTCAGGCGGCGTACACACGACCGAGGTTCTCGCTGGAAACCAGCGAGAACCTCGCTGGAAGCTGCATTCCAGCGAGGACCTCGGCCGTGTGTACACTCTCGGCGAGCTTCCCGTCGGGAAGCCCGTCGAGCAGAAATAGAGAGCACGCTCTCTATTTGCTCGACGGCCCGCCTGGAAGAATGGCTGGTTGCCATTCCCGACGGGCGGGTCGCCGATTTCGACGGCCGTCAGGGAACCTCGACGGGCGGAACGATGTGTTCTGCCCGTCGAGGTTCCCTGCCGTGTGTACACGGCCTTAGCCTTATGCCGCGTACACAGATCATTTTTCGCCAAGAAAAAAACAATGTTTTTCGGCATGTAGAAAAAACTTTTTTTTTCCAGCTTCATCATTAAAACGATGTTGCCCACACACGATCGTTTAAAAAAAATTCTCTAGCAAAGCGTGGTGACGTACAACACGTACGATGGCACTATAAAGGGGAAGTTCCATGTGGATGACGCCGCCCTTGGGGCTGCTGTAGCTGATTTCCTGTTAATAAAATACGATTTGCGCTTTTCTGTCTGTTACAGCCTGATGAATGTGCTTACTCCATTACGAATGGTAGTTTTACCAGAACGAGCGCTCCCGTCTCATAACTTGCTTCTGAGCATGCACAGGTTTTTAATGTAGTTTCAGCCCACACACGATCATTTTTTACAACCCGAAAAACGACATAGTTTAAAATGTCGTTAAAAAATTCAGCGTGTTCGGAATTTTTTTTTTTTTCATTTTTCAGAGCCCGAAAAATGATGTGAAGCCCACACATGATCATTTTCAATGTAATTTTTTTTAAATGTCGTTTTTTTCATGCCAAAACATTATCATGTGTACGCGGCATTAGATATTGGTACATAGTTTAAAGTGGTTCTGAAGACTCAGGCTGGGTTCACACTGCTGTTTGGAGAGACTTACAGCAGGGGTCTGGTGTGTCCTTGTTCACTTTTTCAGCTCAGACTCCGATCCGAATTTTGGGCTGAATTAGGCCCTGAAACAGACCAGAAGATGCAATTCACTCCACAGCCATCCCAGAGCTGTGTGATCTGGCTCCATTGAGAACCAGTCACATTCTACTGATATGAAAATTGGATGCAGGGAAACCCACATGCAATTCAGAATAGTGTGAACCCAGCCTAAAGGTTTTTTACCTTCATGCATTAAGGTAAAAAATCTTCAGTACGTAGCCCCCCCCCCCCCCCCTGCAGCCCCCCTAATACTTACTCAAGCCTGATCGCAATCCAGCGATGTACATGAGAGCAGCTGCTCTCCTGGGTTTCTGACTCCTGCAGCTGTCAATTATGGCCAGTGAGGAGGGAGCGGGGACTTATGGACACACAGGGCAGGGCTTGGGAGCGAGAAAGTGCAGGTGCCCCAATATCAAGCTTGTTATGCGGCACTCAAAGGAAAGGAGGAGCCAGGAGCACAGACTAGGGACCTGAGAAAAGGAAGACCGGGGTTGCAGGGTTGCAAAACCAGCAGGGCAGGAAAGTATAACATGTTTATTTTCTTTACTTTTTGTTGACCTTCAGTATTAACCACTTAAGGACCGCCTACTGCACATTTACGTCGGCAGAATGGCACGGCTGGGCACATCAACGTATATATGGTCCGAAGCTCCGGGACCGGGACCGCGGGATTCGCGGGATTCGCAGTGCGGCGATCCGTCCCTGGAGCAGAAGAACGGGGAGAGCCGTGTGTACACACGGCTTCCCCGTGCTTCTCTGTGGCTGTAGCATCGATCGCGTCATCCCTGTAATAGGGGGACGCGATCGATGACGTCACACCTACAGCCACACCCCCCTACAGTAGTAAACAAAACACATAGGCACACATCCCCTACAGCGCCACCTGTGGTTAACTCCCAAACTGCAACTGTCATTTCCACAGTAAACAATGCAAATTTAAATGCATTTTTTGCTGTGAAAATGACAATTGTCCCAAAAATGTGTCAAAATTGTCCGAAGTGTCCGCCATATTGTCGCAGTCACGAAAAAAATCGCTGATCGCCGCTATTAGTAGAAAAAAAAAATAATTAATAAAAATGCAATAAAACTATTCCTTATTTTGTAAACGCTATAAATTTTGCGAAAACCAACCGATAAACGCTTATTGCGATTTTTTTTACCAAAAATACGTAGAAGAATACGTATCGGCCTAAACTGAGGAAAAAAAATGTTTTTTTATATATTTTTGGGGGATTTTTATTATAGCAAAAAGTAAAAAATATTGCATTTCTTTTAAAATTGTCGCTCTATTTTTGTTTATAGCGCAAAAAATAAAAACCGCAGAGGTGATCAAATAACACCAAAAGAAAGCTCTATTTGTGGGGAAAAAAGGACGCCAATTTTGTTTGGGAGCCACGTCACACGACCGCGCAATTGTCAGTTAAAGCGACGCAGTGCCGAATCGCAAAAAGGGGCAAGGTCCTTTACCTGCATTTTGGTCCGGGTCTTAAGTGGTTAATTTAATACCATCAGAGGTAAAGTTATTTAATTTATTCAATCAATACATATCTGGAGTACATCATAAAAGTTGGCATTGCAATATTCCTAGGGGACAGTTTATTCGTCTCAGACGAAACTGTACCTCTAGTAATGATTTTTTAGCACAATCAAATATTTTAGCTGACAGATTCCAACAATTCAGAACAATTCAGATACTATTCAGAACGAAATAGCAAGGGTAGGTTCATTAAACAGGACTGGCCTCATTTCTGATTCCAATAAGAAAAAATAAGTTAAAGCGGAGGTTCACCCTAAATATAAGATCTCCCATGCGATCCAGCATACTGGCGTCAGCGCCTGTATGCTGTTTTTTTTTTTTTTTAATAGCACACTTACTGTATTATTGTAGAATTCCTTTTCTGTCCCCCGCGGTAGACGGCTGTATTATAGCGCGTCACATCTTCCTAAAATACCCGATATGGACTCGGGTAATCTCGGCGAAAATGCGGCGCCTGCGCACAGACCTAGGAGCTGACTGCGCAGGCGCCGTATTTCTCCGAGTCCTATTTCGGAGGGCGTGACGCGCCATAGCCGTAGGACTCGGAGAAATACGGCGCCTGCGCAGTCAGCTCCTAGGTCTGTGCGCAGGCGCCGCATTTTCGCCGAGATTACCCGAGTCCATATCGGGTATTTTAGGAAGATGTGACGCGCTATACTGGCGCCGTCCACCACGGGGGACAGAAAAGGAATTCTACAATAATACAGTAAGTGTGCTATTAAAAAAAAAAAAACCCAGCATACTGGCGCTGACGCCAGTATGCTGGATCGCATGGGAGATCTTATGTTTAGGGTGAAATACCGCTTTAAGTACGATTTTAAAATAGTTTTAGATTATAACATCCAACATAAACAATTTGAAAAAATGGGAAAACATTGGGAGGTATTAAGAAAAGATAAGGTTCTGGGAGCTGTTCTTCCTCCGGGGTGGGGGACTGTGAACCCCCCACCCCAAAGCACCTTGCCCCCATGTTGATGGAGACAAGGGCCTCTTCCCGACAACCCTTGCCCGGTGGTTGTCAGGGTCTGCATGCGGGGGGCTTATCAGAATCTGGAAGCCCCCTTCAACAGTAAACTGTTTTTGACAAGTCTTTTATTAAAAATCTTCTCCACTTCTTCCTCCTTCTTCTCCCGCATCTTCATCCTCCGGTCTTCTCCTTCTCCCCTGCTTCTTTTTCGGCTCTTCTTCTATCTTCCTTGTCTGGTGTTTTTCTTCCTCTGCCGCCGCACCTGCTCCGATGCTGCGTCCCGCTGATCTGTCAGTGCCAATGTCCGGCAATACTTAAATAACGGCGGGGGTGTGACAATCAGATTACGTCATCCGAAGGCCATACCCCCTTGTGACGTCATGGCCCGGGGCATGATGGGTCCGTGGCGTCACAAGGGGGAGTAGCTATGTGGGAGCTGTGGTGGCTCAACGTGATTGGCACTGTGCTGACAAGCCGTTTACCTCTGCAGCCAAGGGTTCGGATCCCGGTCTCGGCTACATGTGAATTGAGTTTGGTGGTCTCAGCCTGGCTCCCGTTGGGTGTGCTATGCAAGGTATGCATGTGCTTAGTACGCCCACCCCCCCCACAAAAACCACCACACTTGCACGCACACAAAATTGGTTTAACACGCACGCACATTGGCCAATGCGGTCTCCTAAAATAAAGAGAGGCGAAGGACCTATGGGGCTGGCTGGGTGGCCTAGGCCCCTCACTCCCTCATAGGGGGAGTCCATCTGCCCCGTTGGGGTCCCGTTGGGCCCCAGTTGGGCTCCCAAGTGGAGCAGGTAGGGCGGGGGGAGTGGGAGGCCCCCCCTCACACCCGCCATTGCCACCGGGGGCATGGAGAAGGATGGTGATTGCCTCCGGGGGGAGGGTCTGCCTACTCCCAACTCCTGCAGTCCGGCTCCTCTCTCTCGAGTTCACGCACAAAATACACTTTAAAAGAAAAAAAAACAAAAAACAAGGGGGAGTAGCCACGGGATGACGTAATTCGATTGCCACGCCCCAGACATTATTTAAGAAATGCAGGAGACATATCGGCCGGACGCAGCATCGAAAGAGGAGCAGCGGCGGGAAAGGAAGAAGAACACCGGACAAAGAGGACAGAAGAAGAGCAGAACAAGAAGCAGGGGGAGAAGGAGAAGACCAGAGGATGAGGATGAAGACCAGAGGATGAAGAAAACAAAAACTGTTTACTGTATTTTTTAACACTACACTACTCTTTTTTTTTGTGAATGGATAGGGGTACAATGTACCCCATACTCATTCACATAGGGGGGCCAGGATCTGGGGGCCCCTTGTTAAAGGGAGCTTCCAGATTCCAATAAGCCCCCCGCCCGCAGACTCCGACATCCACCGGGCAAGGGCAAGGGTTGTCGGAAAGAGGCCATTGTCCCCAGAGACCCCCCTGCCCAAAGCACCCAACCCCCCATGTTGAGGGCATGCGGCCTTGTATGGTTCGGGGGGGGGGGTGCTTGCTCGGATAAGAGTCTGGTATGGATTTTTGGGGGACCCCTACACCATTTTTTTAAAACATTTTGGTGTGTTTTTTCCTTTTCCATTTAGCCGGCAATTCTTTTTTTTTTTTTACATTCACTGGGTTGTTAAGGAAGCAGCGGCTGGCTTTCCAGCCCCCTCCTTAGCAACCAGCTATATACAGTGTAAAAAAAACGCAAATCACGACAAAATCGTGTTATAATCGCAGTAAAATGCATTTCCAAAATGCAGCAAGCACCGCAAAAAGCACTGCAGAAACGCTCAAAAGCAACATGCATAGATGTGAATCAAGCCTAAGTCCCATTTTGAGGTTGAATTTTACTATAGAGGGTTGTTATATATTTGTGAAACATCCATCTTATTGTCATTTTAATTACCAGCATTTGGGTGATTGGTGTAAACAGCAATACTATTCTAAATGGATTCCTTAGTAAGAGTGAGCACTTCTTTACAGTAAATGGGCACTAATGATACAAAGAGCTAGCATGAAACAATAAGTAATTTCATACAAATTTCTGAAATTTCCATCCCTGTGCTGTGCTGACTTCCTCCTGGGGCTGTACCCCTGCTGCGATCATTATGAGGGGCTCCCACCATCCCTGTGCTGTGCTCATTATGAGGGGCTCCCACCATTCCTGAGCTGTGCTGACTTCCTGGATTTGCTTATTTATCTCAACGAATGTTCGTAGAAAATTCGTATTTGATCCAAATTGAATTTCGGACACAAATTAGGAAATACGAATTAACAGGTCGGCCGTGGCTACTATACCATTCTAAATATGGCAGTCGTCGACTCATTATGCTCATTATGAGGGGCTCCCACCATCCCTGTGCTGACTTCCTCCTGGGGCTGTGCACATTATTAAGGGTTCCCACCATCCCTGTGCTGTGCTCATTATGAGGGGCTCCCACCATCCCTGTGCTGACTTCCTCCTGGGGCTGTACCCCTTGCGGTACTCATTATGAGGAGCTCCCACCATCCCTGTGCTGTGCTCATTATGAGGGGCTCCCACCTTCCCTGTGCTGTCTTCCTCCTGGGGCTGTACCCCTGCTGTGCTCATTATGAGGGGCTCCCACCATCCCTGTGCTGTGCTCATTATGAGGGGCTCCCACCATCCCTGTGCTGTGCTGACTTCCTCCTGGGGCTGTACCCCTGCTGTGCTCATTATGAGGGGCTCCCACCATCCCTGTGCTGTGCTCATTATGAGGGGCTCCCACCATCCCTGTGCTGTGCCAACTTCCTCCTGGGGCTATACCCCTTGCTGTGCTGTGTTCATTATAAGGGGCTCCCATCATCCCTGTGCTGACTTCCTCCTGGGGCTATACCCCTTGCTGTGCTGTGCTCATTATGAGGGGCTCCCACCATCCCTGTTCTGTGCTGAGTTTCTGCCGGGTTTATTTGTAGCCCATTAGTTAGTTTTTCGTAATTCATGTCCGAAATTCAGATTGGATTGAATACAAATTTTTAATATTTTAAAATTTTTGGTAACTTTTCGTAACAATTACGAACATTTGTTATGATGAATTTAAAAAGCAAACCCAGAAAATCAGCAACACTGCTGACTTCCTGGGTTTGCTTTTTAAATTCATCAGAACGAATGTTTGTAATTTTACGAATCTAACGAGAAATAATACAAATTTATTGACGGCGCCCATGTCTAATAAGTAATTCTTTAAAACTCCCTTCCCTATGGGAAGTAGGGAGTTTTACATCTGGAGGAAACCTCCCCTAGTTGATTTCTGAAATTTCGGAATGAGGGGCTTAAACACTTGCCATCCGCGCTATACCTGAAAGAGGGCTACATTGCAGTCTTAAATTGCTGGAAGGGATTCCATAGATATCCTCCTGTTCTCGCGCTTCCTGCTTGCCCCCTTTCTGTCTCCGTGAGACACGGCTGATCATAGATTCGGTAAAGGGTCAATCACAGCAGTCCCTTTACCACATGATCAGCTGTCAGCCAATGACAGCTGATTACGGAAATAAACAAATTCCGGTTATTGTTTTTTTTCCACACTGTCAGCGGGAAGGAAAAATAAGCCGTGGCTGCAGTTAGAGGGACAACGGTCCTGATCGTGCTGCAAATCAGTACCCCCCAGTGCCACATTTCAGTGCCACTTATCAGTGCTGCCAACCAGTGCCTCATCATCAGTGCTACCTATTAGTGCCACCATCATGAGTGCTACCTATTAGTGCCACCTCTCCGTGCCGCCTATCAGTGCCCACCAGTGTCGCCTTATTAGTGCAACCTCATTAGTGCCCATCAGTGAAGAAGAAAAATGACCTGTTATATCAATGATAATGTTAAAAAAATTAAAAAAAACATTTTATTTGTTTTTTCAAAATTCTGGTTGTTTTTTTTTTGTTTAGCAAAAAATAAAAACCAATGGTGATTAAATATCACCAAAAGAAATAGTGAAAAAAAAATACCTGAAAATGGCATACCCCTTAAAAAATATGAATCTGTGGGAAAAATCTATTTTATTTCACATTTTTACATATATCCTGCTACCCGTCACCTGAAATAACACTACCAACTGAGATGTTACCTAAAGAAAATGACAATATACCTTATGTTTTATTATATATTTAATGAAAACATTTTCTGTATAATTTACAAAAACACGTTAAAATTTAAAAATGTATACAAAAAGGCATTTTTTTTCTCTTTCAGTATCACAAAAGTATACACTGATATTACAAAAATGAGACAGATATTGCAAAGCTCTTTTCAAGTGCAAAATCGTTTATACAAATAGGAGCAAAGACACTACAGGAAGCAGTTCCTGATAAATTATTTAAATAGCATATCTACAAAATACCCATAACACTAATCAGCAATACAAATAAAAATCATTTATACAAAAAAGCACTGTAATTACTAAAATATAGAAAACAAATATCACAAAACTCTTTATTAAAAACAAGTTTAAAATACTTTCCTGGGGGTACTCAGTCACTGTAACTATATACAGAACCGTAGAACGCTACAGTAGATTTTTTCTATACTTGTTAAATATCTCTCCAATTTTCTGCTCTTAAAATCAAAAACATTTTCTGAATCTCAGTCACACAATGAGGTAATATTGTACTTGAAGTTTTAAATCTGCTGGTTTACTCTTAATTATTTTGTACTTAAGCGAAGAAAGACTGTCTACCTGCCATAGTGTAATTAGGGTGTTATATGGCTATATGGAGACATATGGTTTACATTTAGTACAGAGAGTGTGCTGTACCTAACTCTCCACCCCTCTTGCCTTGCTCTCCCTCCGGTTCCTTAGCAAGATCAACATGCAGTCTTGCCTGAAGAAACATTTTAATAGTGCAGCCTGAACTGTATTTAAAAACTAAACAACTAGAACTAGATCTGACCTACCTTTGTTTTTCTTTTTTCAATATGAAGACAAATTGTCTTTTTTAAATGTTTACCTGTATAGATTTTTTTCCACCATCTCCCTGTCTTTCTTAAGCAATTTACACACATGTAACATACTGTGTATGCCCGAACTGTGCTGTACCAAGTTAGAGTAATTGCATTTTGTTTTGCAAATGAAGAAGTGCATAACTTGAATACACAGTTCATATGATGCACACTAAAATATAAGCACACACACACACACACACACACACTATTTGTACATACACACTTACGTCCAACACTAGCATCCACGCTGAAATATCAATAACAGCCATCCACTTTAAAAATACACTCACACGCCAATACGTTTTATGACAGTCATATCTACATCTGTAGTCTACCTATTTGTACTCTGGTGACTCCATTCTGAATAGCAGAAAGTTGCCTCTCCATAAGAGATATTTCTGTTTTTACAATAACACATCTCTCCTTTTTTTTGCAATGAAGTAACCATTCCTGTAAAAGACACGTATGTGCACTATTTGCAATAGTTTTTTTTAATTTTCAATACATAGCACTCAGAGATCCAAAGCTTTTCCTGTTGTATTTTTAAGGGCAGTATCACATACTTTCTGTAAATCATTTCCAATGAGGCACTTGTTCATGAATGTCTATTTCATTATGGCAGATTTGTGCCTAGAATAAAATTGCAATCAATCCAAATATTTCATAATTAGTCAATCATTTTCAAAAGGTTAAAGTCGCTTCCTTAGTTGCAAGTCCATGGAGTGGATTTATTTTTTGGATAATAAGAAAATGGAAGGAAGAAAGCATCTGAGAAATGGTACACATCTAACATTTTCAAAAGTGCTATGAGGGTTCCTTAACATTCACTGAATGCATATGATCCAGGTTTAAGAGTCTAAAGGAAAGAGGAAAAATAAAATATTATTATACTATATAATAAATCAATCTCATACAGTCATTACTTTCATTGTAATCAGAAGACTCTCATCCTTTAAATATACCCCTGCCCTGTGTACTCTAAGGCCCTGTACACATGAGAAGACATGTCCGATGAGACAGGTCCGACGGACCGTTTTCATCGGACATGCCTGAAGGGATCTTTTGGTCTGATGTGTGTACACACCATCAGACCAAAATCCCCGCGGACCAGAACGCGGTGACGTAGAAGACACCGATGTGCTGGCAAAAGGAAGTTCAATGCTTCCACGCATGCGTCGAATCTATTCGACGCATGCGCGGGATTTCGGTCCGATGGTTGGGCGTACTAACCATCGGACATGTCCAACGGACAGGTTTCCAGCGGACAAGTTTCTAAGCATGTTTAGAAACTTTTGTTCGCTGGAAACCTGTCCGGTAGGCCGTACACACGATCAAACATGTCCGCTGAAATTGGTCTGCGGACCAGTTTCAGCAGACATGTCTCCTCGTGTGTACGCGGCCTAAGGCTGCTTTCACATTGCAGCGGGAGGTGTGGTGCTATACCATCGTATTTACTGTGATATTCGGCCGCTAGCGGTTCAGGTTTAACCCCCGCTAGTGGCCGAAAAAGGGTTAATACTGCCCCTCCCAGCACCTTTTTGAAAATACATGCTATGTGGCTGTAATCCAAGTCACATCCTTTTTCCCAGTTAGCTCCTCTGTAAGTAGTGAAGACAAGACCAGGATGATAGCTCTGAAGTATGTGACTTCCAAAACAGGTCAGCGTTCACAGCTTCCATGTTTCTATTATAAGAGGGTCTGATTGTGGCTGCTAATAATGACTGGTTTGTGAAAAAAAATTCACAGAGCTATAATCATCCCTGCTTCACTATTGATGAGTTGCTGCCATGGAGCAAGAATGGGCATTCTAGGTCTCACAACACTTTACTGGACACAGGTTTGCTCTGTCAGAGTGGCTTAGTAACAAGAAAAGCACAGATAAAGATGACATGGGCATTCCACCTTAAAAAAAACAAGTCAGCAATGGATGATGCCTTTTTTCGTGACAGTTTGCCTGTAGGCTAAACATATCGGGGGAGATTCACGTAGAACGGCGCATCTTTATGCCGCCGTAGCGTATCTTCTTTACGCTATGCCGGCGCAACGTTGAGAGGCAAGCCTGCTATTTACAAAGAATATGCGCTCAACGTTGCGCCGGCGTAGCGTATAGTTGTCGGCGTAAGCCAACGTAAGTCAAATTAGCTACAAGTGGGCGTGATATATTATAATGAAGCGTGACCCCATGCAAATGATGGGCTGAGCTTCAAAAAACGAACTGCGCATGCGTCGGCTCTTGGACGCATTACAGTACGCATGCGCAGAATCACGTCGGGACAAACGCCTAAAATACGTCAAATCACTGAACGTAACCTACACACAGCCCTATTCACGTACGACTTACGTAAACGACGTAAAATTAGACGGCTGTTCCAACGTCCATACCTTTGCATGACCTGCGCCTCATATAACAGGGGTAACGTTACGCTGGATGTACGCATTATGCAAATGGCGTAGATTATAGCGACGGGCGCAAGTACGTTTGCGAATCGGCGTATCTTGCTCATTTACATATTCGCCCCTTGCAGCCAGCGTAAATATGTGCCCAAGATCCGATGGCGTAGGAGACTTACGTTGGTCGAATGAAGCCAAAATTCAAGCGTATCTTGTTTCAAGAATAAGACGCATAGATACGACGGTGCATCCGTGGACCTACACGGCGTATCAGTAGATACGTCGGCGTAAGTCCTTTCTGAATCCGGGCCATCCTCTTTATGTAAAAACTATATATAAGTGATTGGGGTCCTATATTAAACTTGCATGGACAAAAAATAAAAAATTGCATACAATCTATTAAATTACATCAGAATGATGTCTTGCAGTTTTTACCATGCAAGTTTATCATGGTGCAATGATAATACATATAAAACATTTGAGCTACTCACCTCTGCACTCATATTTAAGATCCGAAAAGAACACCATCTCTTGTGAGAATACAAACAGTCCTAATCTTCCTCCAGCATATGTCTTATCATAAATAGGTCCTGAGTCAGCCATGATTTTTTTCCCTTCATACATTACAACACTAAAAAATAGAGACAGCATTAAATCATCAGCACACCTTAATATTTATTTTAATTCTAGTTTCCAAATATGGCAATGACGGAACATTTTCTTTCTTACCGAATGAATCCAGTCTTTGGTCTGTGGATTAAATGCCATCTGTAAGCAGTAAAATCTTTCCATCCTGTATGACGAGGGTCATGCCACAGAGTACGAACCTATAAAATGCAAATTGCCATGAAAGGCATTAATAATTGGGAAAGGTGACATTTTATGTTTTACTAAAATCATTTCCTGCATGATGCAGTACTAACTAAATGTAATTAAATGTTTCTGGTAAATGATAAAGAGCCACCTACCTGTCCTGCTGTGTTGCCTGTGTGCCACAAAGCATTTCGTAAGTGTTCTCCAGGTCCTGTTGTTGAGTTTACAACTTTTATAGAGAGACCAGAGTATCCCTGAGCTTTAGTGGGAGTTGTGTCCCAGTAGGTCTGGGTAATTTGTTTCCACATAACCACATAAAATCTGCTGCTAGATTGGTAGCCAAACACAAAGCCAGCATAGTCATCATCCCTCTCAGTGTTGATGAAGAAGGTGCCACTGAAATCCACTGCACTAAACTCATCAAAACCTTAAAGAAAATAAAAGTAGCCTTTTATTCTGTTTCTAAATTAGATACATTTAAAAATTGTTAAAAAGTTATTAACTGTTTTAAGTTACATTTTTTTTTCCGGCTATACATGTAAATAGTCATATTTTTGCTTTAGTGTATATGTGGACTATTAACGTATAAAACAACTCATTGAGTTTAAAAGAGAAGGGAAAGGGAAAACATTTAATATATATATATATATATATATATATATATATATATATATATATATATATATATATATATATAATGTAAGTCCACATGATTGCTGCACTTGAAGTTTCTTTATTGAACAAAAACAAAAAGTTCAAACATGAATTACATGAGTAACATGATGTGGAAATAGATTTCCGTTTCTGGCTCACAAGCTTACTCTCTTCTTTAGTATGTGGAATTCCCTTCCACAGGCAGTGGTCTCAGTGGGGGCATCAATAGTTTCAAAAAGATATTATATAAGCACCTGAACGCCTGCAACATACAGGGATAAACAATGCAATACTGACATATAATTACACACATAGGTTGGACTTGATGGATTTGGGTCTTTTTTCAACCTCACCTACTATGTAACATAATTAATTCCAAGTGTGTAAAGTAAAGGTATTTAAACGGTCATATGTGTAGTTGGAACTTTAGATGTGTTAGATCAAACACACATCTAAAGTTCCAGCTGCACATATGACTGTTTAAATATCTTTACTTTACACATTTGAAGTCAAATATGTGATCAATTAATGCAATTTAAATTTAAAAAGGGCCCAAAATACATCCCTGGGAATTACAGACCAGTTAGCCTATCATCAATAGTATGCAAGCTCTTGGAGGGGATGATAAGGAACTATATACAAGATTTTAGTAATGAAAACTGTATCGTTAGCAGTAATCAGCATAGATTCATGAAGAATCGTTCTTGCCAAACCAATCTATTAACCTTCTATAAGGAGGTGCGTTGTCAGATAAAGGAAGGCCCGTAGATGTGGTGTATCTGGATTTGCAAAAGCATTTGACACAGTTCCCAATAAACAGTTTACTGTACAAAGTAAGATCCGTTGGCATGGACCATAGGTTGAGTACATGGATTGAAAACTGACTTTAAGGGCGAGTTCAGAGGGTGGTGATAAATGGGGAATACTCTGAATAGTCAGAGGTGGGTAATGGGGTCCCACAGGTTTCTGTGCTGGGACCAATCCTATTTAATTTGTTCATAAACGACCTGGAGGATGGGATACACAGTCCAATATCTGTATATGCGGATGATACTAAGCTAAGCAGGGCAATAACTTCTCCACAGGATGTGGAAACCTTGTAAGAAGATCTGAACAAATGAATGGGGTGGGCAACTACATGGAAAATAAGGTTTGGTGTAGAAAAATGTAAAATAATGCATTTGGGTGGCAAAAATATGAATGCAATCTATACACTAGGGGGAGAACCTCTGGGGGAATCTAGGATGGAAAAGGACCTGGGGTTCTAGTAGATGCAATGCCAAGCTGTTGCTAACAAAGCAAACATAATATTGGCATGCATTAAAAATATGGATTAACTTCAGAGATAAAGCAATAATTCTCCCACTCTACAAGCCTCTGGTCCGGCCACACGTGTAGTATGCAGTCCAGTTCTGGGCACCAGTCCTCACAAAGGATGTACTGGAAATGGAGCGAGTACAAAGAAGGGCAACAAAGCTAATAAAGGGTCTGGAGGGTATTGGTTATGAGGAAAGGTTGCGAGCACTGAACTTATTCTCTCCGGAGAAGAGACGATTAAGAGGAGATATGATTTCAGTACTATTGTACTGGTAACCCCACAATAGGGATAAAACTTTTTTGCGGAATGGAGTTTAACAAGACACATGGCCACTTATTAATATTAGAAGAAAAGAGGTTTAACCTATGTAGAGGGTTCTTTACTGCAAGAGTGAAAAGGATGTGGAATTCCCTTCCACAGGCAGTGGTCTCAGTGGGGGCATCAATAGTTTCAAAAACATATTATATAAGCACCTGAATGACCGCAACATACAGGGATAAACAATGCAATACTGACATATAATTACACACATAGGTTGGACTTAATGGATTTGGGTCTTTTTTCAACCTCACCTACTATGTAACATAATTGATTCCAAGTGTGTAAAGTAAAAGGTATTTAAACGGTCATATGTGTAGTTGGAACTTTAGATGTGTGTTTGATCTGATGAAGGACATAAGCTTGTGAGCCTGAAACAGAAATCTATTTCTGCATTGTGTTACTCATGTAATTCATGTTTGAACTTTTTGTTCAATAAGGAAACTTCAAGTGCAGCAATCCTGTGGACTTTTTGTCAATGGGATAACCAGATTGCACAGCACTGATTGAACACTGGGTGCAGCTTCCCCAATACTTTGAAAATGTATATATAAATATATTTCTAAATGTTTTTTTTTCTTTTATAAGGGATCACATAATCTCTGTTCTCAGCTGCATAAGGAGCTTAGAGAGGTGGGGATCGGAGAAACAGCAGCACACGGATATACCCACTGAATGGATGTCGGAGGGGGGGGGGAGCAGAAGTCCAATCATTGGAGGACACGCTGGGATGGATGTGTTCTGGTGCCTAGCGTGGTCAGTTTGAAATATGAAAGCAGAGGGACTGGCAGGATCACCAGGTATTTCACACAAAGGGAGAAATACAGCGAGAACAGGATACCTTTTAATACAAATTCAGGGTACAACAGGTACCTTTAAGGTTTTTGTAACTATGTATGTACATGGGGGCAGCCATTGTTTCTCAGCGAACAGGTTCTGCTTGCTGCTTTGCAGTGCCTTCTGTGACTACTAGTCACATCAAAAATTACTTTAGTTATACACTATTGTAAGAACTCAAAACCTGTAATCATTTAACCAGTACAGATCAGCGCTATTGACAAAGGATGTCAACAGCGTGGACCTGAGCTGCCGGGGGTCACGTCTTTGGACGTCAATGTTGTTGTAAAACAGTGCCGTCGCATCGCCGAGGATTCGATGCATGTACCCGGCAGCCGCGGTGTCCGGCAGGTACATGCGATCGGCGGTGACAGAGCAGGGACGTGGAGCTCTGTGTGTAAGCAAGTGGTTAATATGTTATACTTTCATTTAACTGGTCCTTACCAACAGCAATGCCAGGGTCACAGTTAACAGTCTGTACCAGCTCTTTTCCCTGATGCCTGACCACCCAGTTAGGATCAATCTGCGATGTTCCTTTTGGATCCAGAGGCACCATTTGGAATTTACGAAAGTCAGTGGTGCTAATTGCATAATTCTCAGGGCAAACATCTTCAGCGTCTGGAATGTTGTCATTATCAAAGTCAAATTGACAGACATCACCACGTCCATCACCTAGTTGGGAAATATCAAAGGTAAGAAAGATTAGTCTCATGTATTTTCTTATTGTACAAATTAAATAAATGTAAAAAAAATAAAAAATTCTGGCAGATGCGTTGGTTGCACGGTCATGAAATTCATAAGATCCTTCAACATCATCTTACCATTACTATCAATCTGATCAGGATTAGGCACCAGCCTGCAATTATCTTTTTCATCTGGAATACCGTCGTTGTCATCATCATGATCACAAGCATCACCCTTGCCATCCTTATCGTGGTCAGCCTGATTGGCATTGGGGATGTAAGGACAGTTGTCCAGGTTATTCTGATGGCCATCCTCATCTATGTCTTCATTGCTGTCACATTTATCACCAATGAGATCGGAGTCAGAGTCAGTCTGGAATACAATCAATGACAAGAAAATGTTAGGCCACTGTTTGATAGTGACATGGAGCAGTAATCTTGTATGTTCCCATAAATATCTGCTTAGACAAGAACACATAGTTACTGACATATGTACAACTAAGCTTATGATTATGTTTTGAAGTAGAATTGGGTACCCAAGCTTTTTAGTTGTAATTAAATAAAGGAAAAGAGAATTAAGAAAACTCGTGCTGCTATCTTGCTGGTACCTAGTAAGTCCATAAAGTGGTACACTGCCAAACAATGTCTTAGTACAAGAAATCCTCTCGGTCTTGGGAGCGCAATTACTAAAGCTGGTGGTGTACAAACAATAAAGTTGTTTTAGAGATTTATTTTGGTGGGAAATGATCTACTGAAAGCAGAAAATCCAGTCTGTGTGAAGCACTGGAATTTATATGCGTGTTTGGGCTTATAACTAAACGATAAAGTAAGATTAAAGCAGGGGGGGGGGGGGTGTTGCAAACATAACTAATCCATGATGAGCAGAGTGGTACAGACTACAGACTGGGAGATCTATACTAGTGATGCCTAAAGTTAGCTAATAGTTAGATATATGGTACAGGGAGACTATTAGGAGTGAAACAGAGGTTTATTTGTTTAAAAAGTGCAGAAAGGAATGACTGCACATAGAAATACATCAGATTCTAACTAGCATTTTCTAACCTGCACTTGAAAAGAAAGCACTTTGTGAAGAACTATTCTTGATAAATGAAAACACAGTTTATACCTGATCTGGATTGTGCTCCAAGGGACAGTTATCACACTGGTCTCCAATGCCGTCTTTATCTGTATCCTTCTGGTCTACATTGTATACATAAGGGCAGTTGTCGGCTTCATTGAGAATACCTGTAGTAAGATGACAATAAATTAAGCACAATATTTTAAAGGGATTCTAACAGCAAGATCTGGAGGCTCGATTCTAAAAAAAAAATAGTAGACTGACCACATAAGCTCAAAATATAGATTGAATACATTGTTTCTATACTCCCATATTGAATCTGAATCTACATATTTTACTGAGTGCTAAACTAAAAGGCAGTTAGTCTGAATTAAGTGCAAGATGAAGGTGATGATGATGTATCTCTGGATAGATAATGAAAGCATGTCAATGCAGATGTCCTCTGCATTATCTGTACTTGTCTTGTGCAAAATCGTTAAAGTGGAAGTAAACTCAAAGGCATAATTTGTGACTATAGGTAAGCCTATAATAAGGCTTATCTATAGGTACTGTAAATATTTCCTAAACGTGCACTGTTTAGGAGATATTTACATTAGAGGCAGCTATTAAAGTAATTGCCGCATGCGCTCTGAAGGAACGGCCACTTGTGCCGGTCCTTCAGATACCTGTGCCATGAATGACGGCGATGCATACTAGTATATTATGCCTTTACTTTGCCTGTTAAAAAAAAAAAAAAAGCCATCGGTTTACAACTGCTTTAATGCCTTAGCTCCTTTAAAAATATATGCTTTGCTGCAACACTATTTAAACTGGCAAACTGAAAATACTACAGACGAAATGAATGAATTAGTAGAAAACTAACCATCTCCATCAATATCCACAGAACAGGCATCTCCTTCCCCATTGCCATCAGTATCAGCCTGGTCTGGATTATGGTTGTATGGGCAGTTGTCACAGCGATCACCCACATCATCACGGTCTAAGTCATACTGCGCAGGGTTGTATACAAATGCACAATTGTCCTGCAAAAGAAAGTAATGTGTTACAATTACTGTATCTCATATTTCAAACTTTCTTCTGTTGTACTGCAGTAAGATGAACAAGCCAGTACAATGTTTCTCTAGCAACAGGGTCTTTATATTCACAGCGAATCAGAAGTATCCTCTGGCCAAATGGGGAACACAATCTGTCTGGTGTTTTCTGGGTCTGCCTCGAAGCCCCAAGGTGGTATCCACATAAAATGTCTAAATAATCTCAGATAACTTTTCATTCTTTGAACAAACAATGCTCCAAGACACTTTTGAAGCATAACTGAACTCAAACTACAAAATAGTCCTGCTAGACAAAAAAAATTAAAAATACTTTCAAGTAACTAAGCCAACTAAAGCTCTCCATCTAGTTCAGTCTGAGTATGTTTTAGTTTTCATAGGGCATACAGGTTTTCATGTTTATTGACAAGTGATATTTTTAGCAACGCCTCTGAAGTTTAGTAGGTCTTGTTGAAAAATGTCACTTAAATGCCAGAATGTGCGCATAGGATTTTAGGAAGGTAACATCTGCCTGTTGCAAACTTTGTTACCCTGCTGTTTTCAGGAAGCTCAGGGTCAATTTCACTTTCAAAGTCCACTCTTAGCAAAACACTTCATAGTATTAACCTAGCCAAAAGATTTCACAATTTACTGGGCAAATTTCACAACCTTATGATATTTTCTGCTTGAAAAGAGAAGCAGTGTTTACATTCCTGCTGTTTTGTTTAACTCAATCAGAAAAAGAGAAATCCAAAGCTTAGCAGTTCTGAAAAACATGAATATAGCCTTTGTTTTCTTACCCTGTCATCTGGGATTCCATCATTATCATCATCGCTATCACAGGCATCTCCAATTCCATCTTTATCATAGTCTTCTTGGCCTGAGTTGGGGAGATTGGGGCAGTTATCCTACAAAAGAGAATTATGCATTTTAATATGTATATATAACTGACAGCATTGTGAGGCTCTCTGTTTACTTTCTGTTTTCTACATACAAGTAGTCTAACCATCTTACTTTTTTGCAATGATAGGTAGCATTATCAACACATATAAGGTTTTCATTAGGCCATCCATCCAAGTCTGTGTCTTCACCACATATAATGCCATTTCCAGCATAACCTGGTTTGCATTCACAACGGAACATGGGATCAGAGTAAAGGCCAAGGTATATGCATTTTGCATTCTTGTTACAATTGTGTGTTCCATCAAGACATGGGTTCTGAGGGATGCAGACCTGTTGTAACAGAAAGATCAAAAGTCAATAAAAGATTTTTTATTGGAGACTGCTAAAACATTTCTGTGCTTCATACAAAAGTAAATTACATTTTATTTTATACTTTAAATGGTATTTTATATCCAAACATATGCATTATAATATAGTACAGACTTTGGTCTATGGTCATTTTGTGATATACTTTATCATTTTGTGCATTTTTCAATTATTTATTATAATTTTTAATGTATTTAATATATATATATATATATATATATATATATACACATACCATAAACTAAATCATATTTAAATAGTTAAAGTAATTCTAAAGGAAACCATTTTTTTTTAAATAAACATGTTATACTTACCTGCACTGTGCAATAGCTTTTATATATATATATATATATATATATATATATATATATATATATATATATATATATTTCTAGTCACTTAGCTAGATTGTGTGCAATGAAGAATAAACCACTTAGAAATAATAGTTACCTGCTTGTTTGCTTTGGCATCCACAATACTCTTGCCAAATGGTTGTGTGCCAGTGTATCGTGGAGGACAGGGAAGACAATTGTACCCGGGCTCTGTATTCTTACATCTGTGCACACCATTAATGTTAAAGCAAGCATCGGGTACCTCCTTGCACTATAAGGAAAAAAAATAATATTTAAAGATTTAATTTCCCATAAAGTATTGTTGGACGGTTAATAAAAATATGTTAAACTTTTGCAACTCACCTCATCAACATCTGTACATTCAATGCCATTTCCCCTATACCCTATAGGGCAAGCACCACACTGCCAAGAGCCATCATCAAAGCTGGTGCATGTAACTCCAGCAAAACAAGGATTTGATAAGCATCCATCTAAATTGGGATGATTCAACATAAAAATTAGCCTGATGGTTAAGGGCAAACAAAAAATGCCTAATTATTTGTGTGTTAATGACTTACCAATGGGACAGTCCTGCTTATTGCAAATGCGGCTATCAGCATTATCTCCAAGGCAGGCTTTACCACCAAACTGGGGCTTGGGATTGTTGCAGAGACGCTCTCGTTTCTGAACACCACCTCCACATGTCACACTGCATATGTCCCAGGGTGACCATGGTCCCCACTGACCATTAACTAGAACAAAAATATCATAATTCAGAATAAATGATTCCTCCATACTCTTCACAATTACTATTCATGGTATAAACAAAGAAAGATCTGTCAAGAGAGAAACTTTTCACTAATGTGACCTTTGCAAGAATTTAATTTCTCAAACTCTGGAAACGTGACACAACTTATTTCTTTGTTTCCCTCAAATAATTTGAGGGTGGTATTTGAATCATGGTGCATATTTGTCTACAAAGATCACAGAGTAAATAAAATCAATGTTAAAAAATGGTACGTACTTGGACAAGGATCTTTTTGACATGGCTTATTCTCTCTTCCTTCACCCACACAATGCTTGCCATTCAGCTGTGGAACAGGTGAATTGCAAAGACGGATTCTAGTCATCATTCCACTTCCACAAGTGACAGAACATGAGGACCATGGCGACCAGTGACTCCATCCACCATCTTGTTTAACTAAAAAGATAAATATACACACGCTGTATTTCTATTTTAAGAAAAAACAAGGATTATTACTTTGCATGGTTATTTTAATTACAGTAAAATTATCTAAACTCTGAATGTGTTTACCATTAAACCCTATCCTGATTTCTTTACTGTAAGAGTGGTAAGGTTGTGGAATTCCCTTCCACAGGCAGTGGTCTCAGCGGGGAGCATTGATAGTTTCAAAAAACGATTAGATAAGCACCTGAACTACCACAACATACATAGAATGTAATACTGACATAAAATCACACACAAAGGTTGGACTTGATGGACTTGTGTCTTTTTTCAACCTCGCCAACTATGTACTATGTATATGAACTCTAAATATCAAAAGCCTTCAAGGTGGATATTGATATCTATAAGGCCGCGTACACACGATCAAATTTGTCTGCCCAAACTGGTCCGACGGACCAGTTCAGCGGACAAATCCGATCGTGTGTACGGGCTAGAGGACATGTCTGACCGGCGGACAAATTTTAAAACATGCTTTAAAATTTGTCCGCCGGCGACATTTCCGTCGGATATGTCCGCTGGTCAGTACACTCACCAGCGGACATATCTGCCCGCACAAGCGTCGTATGGATGCGACACATGCGTGGAAGTTGTTTACTTCCTGGTGTGGTGACGTGGCGGCGTCAACGTCACCGCCACGTCACCGCGCTGTCTGCCGGCGGGGATTTTGATCCGATGGTGTGTACACGCCATCAGACCAAAATAGCCTGGCGGACATATCCGATGAAAACGGTCCCTCCGTGTGTACGCGGCCTAAGAAGTTCAAATCACTAATTGAAACTAGACATGTGCATTAGTTTTCGTTAGAATGCATTTTCGTCAGAAAATCTGGTATTTTCGTTATCGTTTTAATGAACGAAAACGAAAGTGCAAGAAACGAAAAACGAAAGATCCGACATAAAAAATGCTTTATTTTCGTTTTCGTTCAGATCCGACGATTTTCGATGCTTTGTCGAATTTCCGTCGTTCAATTTCACAAAGTCATCGAAAATCGTCGTTCTGAATACAGGGAATAGGTATATTCACCGCATTCAGAACGACGATTTTTCGATGCTTTGTCGAATTTCCGTCGTTTAATTCGACAAAGTCATCGAAAATCTTCGTTTTCGGACGAAAACGAAATAAATCAAAACGATTTTCGGGAGTAACTAAATAAATTTATTTTCTGGACGAAAACGAAAAAACAAAACAAAATATTCCAGTCTGCACATGTCTAATTGAAACGCTGCTTCATAAAAGAGACTCAGATTTGCATAGTAGGGGACATTTTGGGAAGAAATCAGAATACATGCTTTTGTTCCCCATATTGTAAAATATTTCTAGTAAGCTACAATTGGAATCTGAGCAACTATAGGGACACTTCTACTTTTTTTTTTACTCTAGCTTTTATGTATCAGTTCCCCCTAATATACTGATTAATTAACTGCTGCGTATAACAAATACTTACATCGTTTATCACATTCTTGTATTGTGCAAGATCTGGTCTGGACAGAGGATCCCTCGCATCGGTTATTAAGACTATCACAAGATCGGCCTCTTTGTTGGACACCCTGGCCACATGTTACAGAACAAGGAGTCCAATCTGACCATGGAGACCAACCATCTTCAGGAGAGTCACTTGCTGTAAAGAATAAAAAAGCATGATGGGTGATGTTATCTATAATGATCAATATGTCTTGATAATGTGATGTCTCTTTTTGATATGCTGTCAGAGGTAACTCATTATTCTATCTCTAAAAGGTGATAGATTCTGTATCTAATTTATTGTTATGTGACAATAATACAATGTATCATATGCATCGTGTCTGACACTAGATTATGGTTAGTTAAACAGTTCAATTCTTTTATACAGAAATGCATGTTTAAACAGAAAAAAACACACATAAATCATAAACGAAAAGCTATTTAAGCAAGTACATGAAGTATCACAATCTGTACAAGCTGAGAATCTGTTGGCTAGAAGTTCCATACATGCCAAAAGAACAGAAATATGAAGTACACAGGACCAAGCAGGTCCTAACTCTTGGAGTTCTGCACTAGCAGCTGTCTTACTTTCACAAGAGCTATTTTATCTCTGTCCTGAATCAACTTGTTCAGCATTTACAAGATTAATATCTGCATATTTGTCATTACGCTTTTTTAAAATGAGGTGTTGAGCCTAAGGCTGTAGATACACCTCCCCTACCAAAAAAAGTGCTTAAAGTTGGTATGTTAAATGTATGAATCACCAGTTTTAAGAACATAAAAAATGTTGCTGGATCAAAAGCCTGTTCTTTACTGTTAGAATGAGTTTTGTTTTAAATTTTACGTAACTACTTTTATTTAAAAAAACAAGCTCTTTCTGCTTTTAATAAATATACGATTAGTATATTGTGCTATAACAAGTTTCGGCTGACAAATTTAATTTCGTGAACAACACCATGCTTTTTCACAGTAGCATATAGATACTTACGCCAACACCTGGGGCAGCATTCTCCATCAGGAATTGTGGCATTGGTGCAGGGTATTAGTGGGCAAGAAACTTTCCGACAAATAACCACTGAATTCTGAAATGAAAATATAGTCATCAGCATCCAACAATGTAGAAACTGGCATGAAAAGAAACTGCTTTTAGGCTGTTAATTGCAATAATTATCAGTAACTACGTTTTAGCATCTCCAAAGGAATCTTAGCCTGTAATATTAAATGTAAGGCCACGTACACACGATCAGACCGGTCCGATGAAACTGGTCCGACGGACCGTTTTCATCGGACCGGGCTGAAGTGGTCTGATGGTCTGATGTGTGTACACATCATCGGACCAAAAATCCGATCAGACAAGAACGCGGTGACGTAGAACACAACGACGTGCTGAAAAAACAAAGTTCAATGCTTCCAAGGATGCGTCGACTTGATTCTGAGCATGTGCGGGTTTTTGGTCCGATGCTTTTGCGTACTAACCATCAAATCTGTCCCCTGGACAGGTGTCTGTCGGACAGATTTTAAAGCATGTTTTAAAACTTTGGTCCAATGGACAACGGTCTGATGGGCCGTACACACCATCGAACTGGTCCGATGAAACTGGTCTGCAGACCAGTTTCATCAGACCGGTCTGATCGTGTGTACAGGGCCTTAGTATTTTTTGTTCATGTGTGGACTTTCTATTCTGAAAGAAGACCAAAAGCACCAAGAGACATGGTTGACAAAGTAGGGGTTTGACACAGGTAAGTGTTCTAGAAGGAGGGGACCTTCACTTCTATATATACATATACATTTACTGGAGGAAACCTCTTTAATATATTGACTATATCTAGCCAAGCAGTTTATTACATTTACTTGCAAAGTCTATCACTAATAACAGCTAAAAGTGGCCAATGAAAGGGAGAACGAGCAAGAGAGATATTTGGAAACAAATTGGTACCTGACATGTACACTCAGTACAGCTGTCCACGGTCCACTCATCCATGTTGTTATATTTGACTCCATTATGCATGCACACACCACCTGGTGTCACCTTAACCTTCACCACTTCAGCGATAAGCATATTTTCCTCTGTCTGAAGAAAACAAGTAAAAGGCCACATTATGTAACTTTTATCACTTTCATATAGCCTTATCATCAAAAGCAACTTATAGTTTACTCACAACTTTCTGAATTTTCGTCTGGAGATTCGAGATCACTGCTTTAAGTCCTTTCATCTCATAAAACATATTTTTTAGCTCATCACAGGAAATGCCGCATACACCATCAGCATCTTTTGTCTTATGTCCAATGTAATTGGTTCGGATAGCTGGACGAGAGTCATTGACTGAGTTCTCCAAATCATAATTTGCTGCAATAGTAACAAGTTCACCATTTGTTTATTTTTGCATTCCACATTAGAGAAAGTACTTTATTTATTTCAATTCATAAAAGTGCATCTAAGTGCTGGGTTATGAACAAAGATGAGCAAAACAGTCTCTGTAAAATAGTGAGATAGTAGGTTGAAGGGTGGAATGGTTGATTTCTTCACTCTAACAGCTGTTGTGCATCTAGATGTCCACAAAGGTCTCGTAGTTCCCTTACCTTAAAGGTGCTATATATAGGCATATAGTGTTGCTCCTCCAAGGTACGGGGTCTCACTTTTCCCAAATGTGTTCCCTCTAGCTGCTATGCGCCGCTGGGATGATCCAGACTCAGCGATCCACAGAAAGGAATGCAGTAAGGGTAGAGGAAAAAAGAGAGCAGATGCCTCCAATAGTGAAGTGGGTTTAAAAATCGGGGATAGTTTATTGCACAAAAAAATAGTCTTTAACAGAAGGTAAAAAGTATTGCAAAATGCGGAGATGCAAAATGCCAATAGACGTAAGGCGGCAATACGATCGCTCCGTCTCCGCATTTTGCAATACGTTTTACCTTCTGTTAAAGACTATTTTTTTGTGCAATAAACTATCCCCGATTTTTAAACCCACTTCACTATTGGAGGCATCTGCTCTCTTTTTTCCCTCTACCCTTACTGCATTCCTTTCTGTGGATCGCTGAGTCTGGATCATCCCAGCGGCGCATAGCAGCTAGAGGGAACACATTTGGGAAAAGTGAGACCCCGTACCTTGGAGGAGCAACACTATATGCCTATATATAGCACCTTTAAGGTAAGGGAACTACGAGACCTTTGTGGATATCTAGATGCACAACAGCTGTTAGAGTGAAGAAATCAACCATTCCACCATTCAACCTACTATCTCACTATTTTACACAGACTGTTTTGCTCATCTTTGTTCATAACCCAGCACTTGGATGCACTTTTATTAATTGAACTTTATTCACTGAAATATTGTTTGAGTTTGGACCTACTAACACTTACTAAAAGCTACAAGTGTAGCCACTTTATTTATTTCTATATTTGTCTGTGTTTATCACTTGGTTTTTTCAAACCTTTGTAGTGTATTTTCATCACTTATCTGAAGCGCTTATCATCTCATTATTACTTTTATTCATTGTTTGTGTATTGTGGACACTTTAGATACGGCTGCCTCAGACCTATTGATGTTATCCAATCACTTAATTTGTATACTCACAGTAGCGCATTAGATTTTAATATTTATACTTTATTTATTTATTTGTTCATTGCTAAACACGTATTTATTGTTTTTCTATTTATTGGGTGGATTAGGGCACAAGCATTTTATAAATGTTATATAAATACCTAAAAAATACATAAGCTATTTGTTTTGCCACTTGTAAACCTAAAAAAATATCAATAAAAACATTAAACCTGAGATAAGAGATGCTTACCTGCCGTTAATATATATTCTATTCACCTTTGACTGGTGTTTTTTTTTAAGCAAAAAACAGACAAGAAAACAATCTATTTA